>CM068967.1:71080179-71094710 GCA_035128595.1 Eptatretus atami
TGACAGCAAAAACCCACCAAAAACTCCAACACTGCTTCAGAGAGTGCTCAGGAATTTATGGACTCTCTCGGCGGGGAGGGGCCTTGGTGAACACACCTCGCTGTCCGACTTTGATTGGACAGGGTCCCACGGCATACCTTCGGGCGGGTTTCTGCCTTGTTTGGAGAAAGCCGACCCTCCCCTCCGCGCGTGTTCGAGAAAGGTCGTGGTGGTGAAACTGCCTCGAACGCGGGATATTGTAATCTGTTTGTTTGTCTGTCTGTCTGTTAGCAATTTTACGGCAAAACGGCTTTAGCAAACACTATCAAATTTAACTCCCTATAATCCTGCTGCCGTCTTTCCAATGCTGTCACAAGCCCTGTTTGTGCTCCTGGTTTCTGTTCGTGTGCGACAACTTTACACACAGTCCGTCTATTTTGAGAGAGATTTCGACGACCGGTGACTATGGCATCGGTTCGGAAGATGTTTTTCTCAAAGGGGATCATCCACCGACGATGAAATCCCTAAAGCTCATCATGCTGAGCAAAGAGGGAAAGCTGTCCGACTGCTCCCACGGTCTCTCGGCCAGCTCACTGTACCCGCAGTTCTGTGGGAGTCATCACCTAACAAGGCAACTACGTTTCCTGGTATGAAAGAGAAGTGTGTGTGTGTGTGGTTGTGTGTGTGTGTGTGTGTGTGTGTGTGTGTGTTGTGTGTGTGTGTGTGTTGCTTCATGTCATGGAAACAGCTGTCAGAAAGCACATTCTCTCCTGACGAACGGTCTTATCACCATTTTTATTTTATTATTGGAACCGTTGTTTCAGTTTTTGGCATTTATTTTGTTTGCCTGCAAAGTCATAAAGGAAAACGGTCCTTTTATTTATTTATTTATTTATTTTGTCCTCTGCTTTCCCGGGCTTCTACTTTACAAATGCATTAACCCTAATTGCAGGGTGCAGGTACAAAGGATACAAAAGGCCACTGCGCCCTGCGTTTCGACTTTGAGCTAGTGAGCGACTTGAATTCTCGACATCCTCGCTCAGACTCTATCCTTGGTGACTTGACAAGTTTACCAGCGAAAAGGTTAACGGCCGAATAAAATTGTCCCATTTCATCGCTTATGCATCAGAGCAAAGGACGAGCAAATGAGATATCTCGGCTCGGGGGCCCTCGCGCTGACATGAGTTATGTTGCTAAAATAAGGCGCCGATAAATGGCGTTTGTTTTACATGGGCTGAGTGTGGTTTGCAAAGCGTCGCAGTTTGCTTGGAATTGTTTGACACAAAGTGATGCATCGTGAAGCTACAGGTCATTTATGAAGAAGAAGAGCGGCAGCTTTTGCAAATGATGAAAGATTGATGAAATGCATTGGTGAAACAATCGAGTGATTCATGAAACTGGTGAATTGAATGAACTGCAAGCCACAAAGGATTCAAAAGAACTGCATACATGGTCTTCTTCTTTTCTTTTTTATTCTTTCTTCTTCCTTAAGCCTTAATCCCAACAGTTATGGGTCAGCTCCTCGTATCCACCTTCTCCAATCCCCTGTCATCCCTATCTTCCTCTCAATCCCTTTTTCTTGAAATTATTTTCCACGACATCCCTCCACTCTAATTTCGATCTTCCTCTTGATCTTTTCTCTCCATTTGGCTCATTCCATACTTCCTTGTCGATTCCTCTTCCTTTCTTCTCATCACATGTCCAATGTTGTAAAAATGTAGAATGAATATTCTTGAAAATCTGTTGTGCTTTTGTTTTTTCTTTATTTTTTTAAAATTTAAGAAAATAATAAAGCAATTTTAAAGGAAGGTGTAAGAAATTGAAATAGAAAGGAAAGAAAACATAGGTATGGAAATGAACAACAATATTGCTGACCCTGAAGGCTAAGATAGGGAAAAACCCGAATCGAGGGAATTGGCCCCGTATGTTTAGCTTGACAAACCCGCAATGCTCCAAATCGGACCGTGTTGCCAGGTCAGAGTCATGCGAAAGGCATCAGGAACTGAACAGGATAAATAAATGAGGATAAGATAGCATGGATTAATCAGGAAAAGGCAAAACTGTGAAGACATTGGGAAGAACAGAAGGAGAGGAGAAATTGTGGGAACTTACAAGGAGGTAGTGGTTGTTATGGGGGAGGGTGGGCAGTGCTGGTTGGGGTTGGGGGGTGGGGGCTGGTCTAAAAATAATAGACTTTATCCGATCTGTTGTTATCGAACATGATGTTCAAAAACACTAAATCTGTTGGTCACTTTCAAACTCTCCCATCATTCTACGTAACAGGTGTAGAAGCAAATGAGATGCTATTTAATGAGCACATTCCTTGATCTGCTGTTCTTTGAAAAGTTCTCACTTTTAAAATAATTGATGATCAAAACATTTCTATTATATGAAGTGGGAGGGAGAAGCGTTTTTGTGAGTTATTTTGTTTCGAGATGCAGTATTTATAAATAAACGAGCTTCATTTATTTTATTATTTTATATCTGCACCAACGATTCAAAATATCTTGGATCCTGAAACCTTAACTTGTGTTGCTTTTTAACATGTGCAAACATGCAATCGACTTTGCACAAATATTTCTGTTGTTTATCAAACTGTAAACAAAATGAAGCAATCGTGTTGGCTTATGCTGCAAAGCGGAGCTTGGGGTGTGGGTAAAGCCCGAACCCTAACCCAGACTCAGTGTGTAATGGTTAGAGCGTCTGCTCAGGTCTGGGAGGTCGGGGTTCGAACCCCGGCCGGGTCGTACCAAAGACTTTTAAAATGGTACGTTGCTGCTTCTTGCTTTTGCTGTTCAGCATTTAAAAGGATAAGAGCAAGAACAATCCTGTAGGTTGGCAATCCATTGGAGGAGGAAATTCCTCAGGAAGTGCCCGCTGAGTGCGGTGAGAAAGGCGGTGCCATTGTTGTGATGTCGGTGGTACCCAGAGTGCCCAGGAAGTGCACGGTACTTTCCCCAAACTGTGCGTGCGTTGTTGACGAGCCTCAGATAGTCAAAAAAAAACATGCCCTAAATTATGTGGGTTCAAATCCCATGGCCACTTGGAAAATGCCCAGACAGAAGATGGACGCCACTGGGTTATTTGCCTGTAGACGCGCTGTGGTGCTTCAACGACATTATAAGGTTCTGGGAGCACCACCACACTACACCAATACCACATGTCAAACGCAGAATGTATAACCTCTGGCAAGTATATTGGCGAACCCGCATGGAGGAAATGTGACTTGATTGAAGTTTGTGTGACAATAATGTCTCATTGTGTTTTATGCCTCTGAAGCGTGAAGTTTGCTCAGGCATTCATGCTGACAAAAAAATAAAAAAAATCAGGCCTGGTTAAAAATGATCAAATAAATAAATAATAAAATAATAAGACTTTCAAAAGTTCAATTCAAGGTGACAGAAGGGTGAGTGGGAGGGGAAAACTATACATTACACGTACCTTCAAATTTTTCTTTTTTCGATTTGCTCCTATCATAATGGCGTCTTGCTCTTCCATGCGTTAAAATCTCATCAACAACCTCCCATTATCTTTGAGTCTCATTGGCACAAGTAATGTGTTCTGGATCTTGGAGTGATTCTCTCGGTACAGTGTATGTAATTGCTGGGGACACCTTGGACCCTACTGCGCAGGTTGATCCCCACATCTTGCAAGCGCCAGCACTAAGGCAACGAGGAATTGAAAGCTATTTGTCACGCCTTCTCTAGGGTTACCCGTTCAATGTCAAGAAGAGTTTTTCATGGCGACAGATAATCCTCTGCAGTGGAAATGATGATGTTCATGCAGAACCATTGGATATTTGAAAACGTTTGTGAAGTTGATGGTTTCTCACGTCTCTTTTAAATTGATGTTTCATGAGGTCGGTTGTTGTGAAAGAAAGCACACACATACATGCATACATACATACATACACTTGTACATACACACACGTATACACATGTCTTAACTATATGTCAATAGGCAAAACAAATGCGATGTTCCTTTACTTTGAGCCAAGAGCAAGTCTAATCCAACTTCCCTTTCCTGGTTAGACCTTTATTTATTTATTGTTGTTATATTATTATTATTATTATTATTATTATTAAACATCCACAATGAAAGCTACTATAGGTTTAGGGTGAGTTTAAGCAACAACAAAAAAAACTTTCCTAGCTGTTTCTATATATGCCGCTGCTTATGGATTAGCTCGAGGCAAAGCCTTGTGGTTTGCAATCCGTTCAAATTACAGCAAGTGTTCAAAACCTTGGAGAATATTATTGTAATGACTTTCCTTCCCCATGTAGCTCAATAACCATCCAGTGTACACCTAGCTCACGTTGCAGCCTCATCAGCGAACGTTCGGCCCGGCATCCTTTGTGAAAGCCAGGACAATGGCGTTGTTGTGTGCGGGGGTTATCTCTGGAATGCATGCTGGGTTGAGAAATTTTGATCTTAGTCCAAATATCCCACACTGTGCTGGAGAAAGCAGAGCCCTGTACGATAGTGCCATTTTCCTTCCATAGCTTGGTGTGAAATATGCATGTTTGATTTGTCACCTTTACTTTGCAATTTGCCTTTGCAACGTCGACTTCAAGAGTTTCTGGGTTCTGCAGTTTCTTCATTTGGGTTTCTATTGTTTTGTGCATTCTTGGATGAATGAAGGAATTGTCGAGTTTGAGTTGGCGACACCATCGTATGACACGTGTTAGGTGGCAGACATACAGGTGGATAGAATCTGAGCAGACAAAAGGATGTCATAGATGTCAAAATGCTCACATGTTGAGTGTTCACTTTTATCTGTTTTTTGAATCCCAATAACTGTGTTTGGTTTGGCTTAATCGCTACAATGGCCAGATGCAAAGTCACATAGAACGTGCTCTTTTGTGATTTTGAAGTCACCTTTGGAACACAATGCGTTTAATACTCAAGATGTGCATGTGGGAAGCGAAGAAAGGGACCATTTCTGAAATTTTTTCACAAAAAAAGCAAAATGGGACACGTTTGGATTATCTCTCTTTGTCTTTATTTTCCAACTCCTCCGCATTTTTCACAGCCACCATTCCCACTGCCAAGGCACCCACACACGTGTCCTACATCCGTGATGTTGGATGCTGGCTAAAGCGAGTCGGTTTGCTTTACGGATATTAATTGGAGTAGAAAGAATGCTAAGTTTGTATTGATGAGATTGGTCGGTTTTTGTGGTTCTGATGGGAAAAAGGCAATAAAAATAATAATACATTTCTCTACATGGACTTTTGGGCTTGCAAGACTGATGGGCTCACTCATTGGTTTGGATTATTTGTGAATGAATGTGTTGTGGATGATATCCGACCTCGATGCCAAAATTGCAATGTCCGGGCCTCACAAGTTAATATTGTTCATATTTATTATGATACTTGTTATTACGAGCAGAGTACCCACCCTACGGGTGTTCTTGTTCCAAGCATGCAACACGTTCTTCTGATGCATCATACCTTTATTTTGGCGGTGTACGGAACTAACAGCTCTGTATAGGCAAAAAGAAAAAGAAAAACCCGGGTTACGTGCATGAAGCAATAACATATCTTCTGCTTATAATTCAAAACACTCACTGTACTGGAAAGCCTGGGACAGGAATACCATTCTCCACTGGAGGCAGCACTACACGAAACATTTTCATAGAGAATTTGCGTCCCCTCCTTCCTACTCCTCCGCCACCCGCTTGCCCCCGCCCCCCCCCCCCCCCCACGACCTACGGCAAAGATAAAATCACCCCGATACATTAATTGTGGTCATGCTGATCCTATGAAGCAAGTCTGGATGTAATCTGCCCAGAACTGTATGAGTAGTAGTGTGACACACACACACACGGATACTTTGAGACCTGAGGGCTCTGTTCCACTGTCTGAACCCCCTACGTGGAGATATCAACTAACGACCAATAACCAATAACACACACCGACGCCAAATGCCATTGTGGTAATGCAGTTCATATACATACACACACACGTGCAAATGTACACACGCATAAAGTTTAAAAAATATGGTAAATACAAAGATTTACCTTGAAACCACCTTCTTTGAAAGAGGATTTAAAGTGGGTAATTAGCAAAATTCAATTCAAAAATGTATCAAGGCAGAGAACACAATATATCGATCTATACTCTATGCCTTCACAGCCAGAACAAACATGGTGAACACCTGGTCGGATGGACCTTATTGTTTTTTAAAAAAATACGTATCGATGTCGAAGTGAGAGTTGGATTATAATTGGAGATCGCACAAAGCGAAGTCCTGTAAAAATAAAATTGCACATTTTCAGTGGATGAGACACCTCTCGAGGCACCCATCGCACGGCACCGCGGGACCCAACTTTGGCAGAAACGTACGTCTAATCGATGTGAGATTGAAAGCACGTGTACTTTTTCCTGAAACTAACAACCAAGCAACTTGATAGTGCTTGCCAAGTGGCTTAACCACCAAGCAAACACTCCAACGAACGGGCGATTATGAAATGGCTCCTTGGCACGTAATTGGCAATCACTGAACCGTCATATTAGCATACACCTCCGGAGACGCCCAAAATGTCACATATGTCCGAATTGGACAAATTAACACTTTTTTTTAGGAGTCGGAACTGCTTGTTAGTTTGATTCTGGAGCTTAAATTTTGCAATTCTTCTTCGTTTAAGAGATACTCATGGCGATCGCATGTGTGGAAATGAAATAAATCAACAAATGCTGACGTCTCTAGGCATTTTATAGCATTGCAATGTACCCAGCGATTTGGAGCTATGATGAACAGCTTGTTCCAAGTTATAGCTTGTTCCAAATCAAGGTGAGGTTGAGCAGGCCAAAAACATGGCTTCAGACCCCAGCAAGGTTACCCAAGGAACGCCTTAAGGCCCAGACAGCAGTGGTGCTGAGTATCGCTGATGAAGGATATAATTAAATAAGGCCGTTAATTATTCTTAAGGGTATTTTAATTACCCCAAACACTTTTCACTCTTGCACTTCCTTGGAGTTTCGTAGTATGCATGTTTCAGGCTGCTAGGTTTTCTGATTTTGGAGTTATTGAGGAGACGCACTGACCACACAACCAACACACACACACACACACACACACACACACACACACACACACACACACACACACACACCACACACACACAAACACACACTGCCTTTCATTAGTGTGTATGTATGTGTCATATATATATATATATGGAAGTGGCAGTCTCATTTTGCTGCTCTGCTGAACAATTGATGTTTACAATCAATGGAATGTTTTAAAATGGCTCTCGCATGATACCATTTGAACAAAATGTGGGAAAAAAGATCAGTCCGACAAAGACACAGATAAACATCATGAAAATGGCACACATGTGTTGCTCAACAAAGCCTCTGCCGAGTTAGAGTCAACCGTGCTTTACTAATGCACACCAATGTCAGCTTTATGCCGCAAAAATGACTTCACATTAAAACTAATGCCAAAAAACATGTAGTATAATTCGAGCTGAAAAGAAAAGACCCAGACACCTTGAGGTCATGGCAATACATTATTGAAGTTTTCAAAAAGTGCTCAAAATAGTCATGAAAGGCTTTTGGTGAAACAAAATCGACCTAATCTTGGTGCTAGGAAACCATAGAATGTAATACTTAAAGTTTTTATTTATTTCGTGTTTCGTTTTTCTTCCGACGTCGAACCAATCCGTCCTGTTTGAAAGTTGGGCAGCAAGCTTCTGCATGGCTTTGTTCTTTCCTCCGAGAGCAATGAGCTTCGTCGTGTATAGTAGAAGGCCCTGTGATTTGGAACATCCTGAGTGCACGTGGTATGTTTGCAGCAATATTTTAAAATGGAGTTCGGCTCGTCCACATTCGTGCAAACGCCGCCGGCTTACCTGAATGCCAGGGATGATGAGCAATATATAGGGGGTTTACTTTGAACGACCTCTAATTTTTTTTTTTAAGTTTTCCTCCAAATCAGCATGTTTCTTCCCCAGTCGTCTCTCTGTGGCACTACAGAAACTGAGGATTATTTAGCCATGGGTATGGAGAAGGTGGCAATGCATCTGTGTGGGTTTTCTTGGAAAGTTCAAGCGTCTGCTTTCCATGCGTATATAAAACGATATATAGCGTGATATCTCAAAAGCTGTGGACGGATTCGGATGAAACTTGGTGGATATGTTGGTGTGTGACCAGGACGAATTGGTTCAATTTTGGTGAATATCTGGATCTGATAATTTTTAAAGTGATTCTTCACCATTGAGAGATGGGGCTAAAAACGATATAGTCCTGTATAGCATGATATTTCAAATATGTATTGGGCCTGATACATTCTCGTGGATCAGGCATTACGTGGCGGAGGTATACGTTCTACCGCGTGCCTTTCTCGTTCGCTCATTTTTACCTCCTCTCTTTTTGTGGTTACGGTGGTTCTAAAAACTGGTGTCTTTCATGCTGCCATTGTTTTTTTGTTTGTTTGTTTTAACATTTTTTTTATGATTGTTTAATGACGACCACATTTTGACACATAAATGCTTTGGAAAGACATACGGAGGTAAGCGCACTCGCCAATGAGCTATCTATAGAGTCTGGGTTATATTCCCCAACCAGATTCCAAACTGCCACCCTGGTGTTTCGCAGGCAGAGCGTTGCATCGATGCGTGTGACATCGGACGTCGGTCAGATGGGATGTTAAGCTGGGGACCATTCTGCCAGCATTAGTTGTTGCTGGAAGTGAAAGATCCCTCGGCGTTTTCTCACAAAGAGTTGGGAATTGTTGCCGACACAGTGGCCATATTCCAATTTCCCAACACTCAGTATGACGGAATAAAACCTGATCTTTAAATTCTCTCGGCAAAGTTAGACACTGCGCATGAATTTGAACAATTAACGCCTTCTTGTTGGACTGTCTACTAGCAAGTCGCATTGTGATTGGGTACGTAAATGATACAAAGCCAGAAACCATTGCCGTGAAAAGAAAATATGAAAGTTAAGTAATGAACAATATATAAGGACTCCAAGTAATCCTCCCTATAATTCAGTCGTGTGTTTGTTTTTTTGTTTTTTTGTTCATAAGTATAACATTTTCTCTCCAACTCCCCTGCCACACATCTCTATCTCTCTGTCTCTCCCTGTGTCTGGGTGGTGTTTATCTTCAGGTGGTGCTTGGCTCTGGGCGTGTCTGGGCAGTGTTTGTCTCTGGTCGGTATTATAGTATGACAGTCGAAAATGGATTTCAGACATTTTTTTTGTTTCCATCTTCACTGTTATTCCATGCAGAATCATTTTTACGAGACAGTATGAATCGTAATTAACGCTCCACCACACTCTGCCTTCCCTTCCTCTCACCTCATGCTGCCTTCCGCTCCCCTCCTTTCTCTCTTTCCCCCTCCCAATCTCTCTCTCTCTCTCTCTCTTCTCTCTCTCTCTCTCCTCTCTCTCTCTCTCTCTCTCTCTCTCTCTCTTTTTCTTCCCCGTTTTAGTATTCCCGTCACTGAAGCGACGGGTGGTATTTGCTACTCTAAAAGTGAATTTGTATATTTGTTTATCTGTGCTTGAAAATTAAAACTACTGAACCAAATCTCACCAAATTTTGTATGTTGTTTAAGGGTACCCCAAGTATGGTGTTCTGTCATGGTAGAATATCTGGTGTGAGGGTTCAGGGTGGTGGAAGACCCCAATTTCTCTGCATGTAATGCGTATCGTATAGTGCCACCTGGTGGTAGCCGTAATTACAAATCGTCTTTTATAAAGGTCTTCACAGCTTGATAATATACATGACAGTGATGTTGAAATCTGAATGAGAAGAATTTTTAACTTATGAAAATGTGTCAATTCACTCATTTGAGTGGAGTTCAAAACAAAGCATCCAACACTGAGCTTTGCAGTGAAATGGAAGTGATTTTGAATGTGGGTTCGCTGACTTCCAAGCAGATGGAATATGACCTCGGGTAAATTATAGGGTTAATGGAGCTGAATGTTTGTCAAGTACAACATAACATATTGTCTTTTTGATTAACTCTGTCAGCAAAGCAAAGGGTACTTTTTACTAGTGTGTGTGTGTATATATATATATAACTAAAAGGGCACTTGGTCTAGCGCATACCTCCACCACGTAATGCCTCATCCACGAAAACATATCGGCCCAACACATTTTTGAAATACCTGCAAAACAGTACTATATCGTTTTTTGGCCCATCTCTCAATGGTGAAGAATCACTTTGAAAATTAAATAAATTATCGTATCCAGATCCAGAATCGGATCTTCACCAAAATTGAATCAATTTTTCCTTGTCACACACCCAACATGTCCACTAAGTTTCGTTCAAATCCGTCCACCACATTTTGAGATATCGTGCTTTACATCGTTTTTGGTCATATCTCTCAATGGTGAAGAATCACTTAAAAAATTCTCGTCGCCGGATCTGGATCTTCAACAAAATCTATCATTTCGTCCTTGTGACACTCCCAACCTGTCCACAAAATTTCATCCGGATCCGTCCTCAAGTTTGTGATATCCTGCACACAAACAAACAAGAAGAAGACGTCATGAAGAGCACGATACTTGCAAAATCCATAAAACAAATTTGACCTCAAAAATAATTGGTGGTTGAATTCAACGACCAATATGCAATTCCTCTTCAAATTTCTATTGAATCGGATGAAAATTATTAATTTTAGAAATTCGGCCTATGTTGACCTTTTGGCCTATGTGAACCTCAAAAATAGTTGGTGGTGAATTCAGTGATCTGAAATATAAATCCTCTTCAAATTTCAAGTCATTCGATGAAAATGAGGATTTTAGAAATACCACCTTAGTTGTTGACCTTTGGCCTATGTTGACCTTTGACCTCATAAAACATTGGCTTCTTCCTTATGACAAACTCTACCAAGTGGTGTAGTTTTGTGAAGATCGGTTTAAATTGTGACCTGTTGGTGACAAACTTTCAAACAGACAGACACAGACAGACAAACAAAATCGACAAACCAATGTACTTGAAAAACTTCGATTTTGCAAGTAACAGACAGGCAAACAGACAGAAAGGGGTGAGGACATAACCTCCTTCACCTTCGGTGGTGGAGGTAATAACCATTACTTTCATGCAGTGAGGCGCATAGGGCTGCCAAGGTAGTTTTATTTGGTTAAGGAGTACAATCCAGGATGGGTCGCACTCCAACGAAGGATACTCAAATGGATTATTACACCAGTAAGCTGGTACTCATTTTGCCAACCTTGGAAGGATGACAGGCTGAGTCAACCCACCTGCTGTTATTTGAACGGTATGACAGGGGCTCAAACTCAAGACCGAAGATCCTAAGCCAGCCACCTTAACCGTTAACCCAAACACCAGGCAGTGTGTTTATGTACGTATACACTACATGGTCAAAAGTATGTGGATGCCCCTTCTAATTAGTGGATTCGGCTATTTCAGCCACACCCATTGCTGGCAGGTGTATAAATTCGAGCACACAACCATGCAATCTCCAGAGACAAACAATGGCAAGAGAATGGGCCGTACTGAAGAGCTCAGTGACTTTCAACGTGGCACTGTCATGGGATGCCACTTTCCAACAAGTCAGTTCAGCAAATTTCTGCCCCGATAGAGCTGCCCGGTCAACTGTAAGTGCTGTTATTGTGAAGTGGAAACGTCTCGGAGCAACAACAGCTCATCCGCGAAGTGGAAGGCCGCACAAGCTCACAGAACGGGACCGCCGAGTGTTGAAGGGTGTAGTGTGTAAAATCATCTGTCATCAGTTGCAACACTCACCGAGTTCCAAACTGACTCTGGAAGCAACGTCAGCACAAGCACTGTTCATCGAGACTTCATGAAATGGGTTTCCATGGCGAGCAGCTGCACACAAGCCAAAGATCACCATGCGCAAGCCAAGCATCGGCTGGAGTGGTGTAAAGCTCACCGACATTGGACTATGCAGCAATGGAAACGCATTCTCTGGAGTGATGAATCACGCTTCACCATCTGCAGTCTGACAGACGAATATTGGTTTGGCGGATGCCAGGAGAACACTACCTGCTTGAAGCATAGTGCCAACTGTAAAGTTTGTGGAGGAGGAATAAGGTCCTGGGGCTGTTTTTCATGGTTCGGGCGAGGCCCCTTAGTTCCAATGAAGGGAAATCTTCACGGTACAGCATACAATGACATTCGAGACGATTCTGTGTTTCCAACTTGTGGCAACAGTTTGGTGGGAAGCCCTTTCCTGTTTCAGCATGACAATGCCCCCGTGAACAAAGCGAGGTCCAAACAGAAATGGTTTGTCAAGATCGGTGTGGAAGAACTTGACTCGCCTCCACAGAGCCTTGACCTCAACCCATTGAACACCTTCAGGATGAATTGGGACGCCGACTGCGAGCCAGACCTAATTGACGAACATCAGTGCCCGACCTCACTAATGCTCCTGTGGGCTGAATGGAAGCAAATCCCGGCAGCAATGTTCCCACATCCAGTGGAAAGCCTTCCCAGAAGAGTGGAGGCTGTTATAGCAGCAAAGGGGGACCAACTCCATATTAATGCCCATGATTTGGAATGAGATGTTGGACGAGCAGATGTCCACATACTTTGGCCATGTTGCAGGCCAGTGGCGAGAACGACCACTAGGTGGGGAAAGCTACGTCATCTCCACTAGACTCCCTGGAATTGTAGGCCGTCGCTCCGGATAATTCCGTGACGCGGCGGGTCGCTGAAACGACCGTGGTCGCCAATATTTCAACCGCGTAGCGTAGGTCTATTTGTCTATAACCAATTTACCTAATTAACTACGCGATTTCGGCTACCGGGGAAACCACGCCCTCGGCCCGTCTTGCTCGAACCGGGTCACTCTACTGACTGCGGTAGAGTTCCAACTACCGACTACCAACTCCGGTTCGGGTGCAGCCGAGCGAAACTGCCAAAGCCGTGCCGGCTGGAATGAACGGATTATCGGGTATAAAAACCTGGCTAAACTCAGATCCGAACCATGCTGGACCAATACAGAAGGGACGGAAACGAACTGGGGACATTTCTAACAAGTTTTATTGACAATAAAAAGACAAAGACAAAGGCAAGACTTAGCGCGAATATTCAAGCAGTATTTACAATGTTTCAAAAACACTTATTCAGTTCTACTTACCAGACGGGCCCACATGCAGACACACACACAAATGAAAAGAACCCAGAGTTCTTTATTGGACCCTCGCAGCTGAGGAGAGAGACAAGCTGGGGGTCAGAGTTCAGATGGGTACCTGGCCATCGGAGAAAGGGGGTACTCCGTGCTGCGGCACCTGACAATGGTCGCTGGTTTGGTCCCCAGTCGCACGTGTGGGACTTGAGGTTCGTGGCAGAGCTCGGTGGTGAATGACCGGGTGCACGGAGGGGGGTCGGGGTCGCTCTTTCCTTCCTTGTAGAGAGCCAGCAGGGACACGTTCGCCGCCTCGACGACCTTCTGCTCAACCCTCGTGACAGTCCTCGTAACAACCACTGTTACCACCCTTTGTAACAGCGCTTCGTAACCCCTTCGTAACAGCCAAAACTCCTTTCGTGACAGCAAAAACCACCAAAAACTCCAACACTGCTCAGAGAGTGCTCAGGAATTTATGGACTCTCTCGGCGGGGAGGGGCCTTGGTGAACACACCTCGCTGTCCGACTTTGATTGGACAGGTCCCACGCATACTTTCCGGGGCGGGAGCCTTCGTAACCCTTCGTAACAGCCAAAACTCCTTTCGTGACAGCAAAAACCCACCAAAAACTCCAACACTGCTTCAGAGAGTGCTCAGGAATTTATGGACTCTCTCGGCGGGGAGGGGCCTTGGTGAACACACCTCGCTGTCCGACTTTGATTGGACAGGGTCCCACGGCATACCTTTCCGGGGCGGGTTTCGGCCTTGTTTGAGAAAGCCGACCCTCCCTCCCGCGCGTGTTCGAGAAAGGTCGTGGTGGTGAAACTGCCTCGAACGCGGATATTGTAATCTGTTTGTTTGTCTGTCTGTCTGTTAGCAATTTTACGGCAAAACGGCTTTAGCAAACACTATCAAATTTAATCCACAGGTGCGCAATGAACCTTGGACGACCCCATTAACTTTTGGGTCCAATTGTATCAAAGGTCAAGGTCAAGGTCACGAAAAGATCAAAATCGTTTTTCGCTCATAACTTCGTCAAATGATCTGATTTACTTCAAACTAAGCTTATAGTGAACCTTATTCTATTTGTCACTTGTCATCCTACCCATTCCTATAGTGAAAAATGCTATTGTGGAAGATCGGTATGGTCCGAAGTTTTGGGGTCATGGCCATCGGTCAAAATTACAAATTTTCCATTTAGAACTAAAACATGGTTACGAAAATACAACTTTACGGAAAACGGCTGGCTCAACACTGTCAAATTGTATCCACAGGTGGGTAATGAACCTGGACGACCCCATTAACTTTTGGGTCCAATTAGGTCAGGTCAAGGTCAGGTCACGAAAAGGTCAAAATCTTTTTCGCTCATAACTTCGTCAAAATGGTTTAATTGACTTCAAACTAAGACTAAAATATTCCTTATTCTATTCCTTATAATCAACATTCAGGTTAAGGATATATCAAATTTTAATTTGAT
>CM068967.1:71105244-71124019 GCA_035128595.1 Eptatretus atami
ATTTAGCCACAATTCATTCTGTATGCCTATAAACCCAATAATCCCAGTCTCCACCTCCTTATTTTCCGCAAAGTTTTTCATTTTTTTATTATTTTTTCAAGCAGTTCATTTGTGCTCCCCTTTTTTTTTTTTTTGTCCCGAAATATCTATTGGCAATCTTTTTTTTTAGCTGCAGAAAAAATTATTCACGGAAATTTTAACCCCTTTCTTGTTCTCGTTCCTTTGTCATGTGTCCTTCTTCTGGTAGGTCCATCTGCAGGTGGTATGTGAACGAGATGACCAGAGATTTGAATGTGTTTTGAAAATGGCTTGGGGTCGAGGTCTTTGCGTGTTGGGCATGGGGGTGCGTGGGCGGGTGGTGGTGGGGGGGTGGGGATTGTTTTGGGGCCATGGGCGGGGGCCATAAGCGGCTTATACAAATTCAGGTTGTAAAGTATGAAGCGTTTACGCTCCGTGCCTTGTTTGCCAAATCACGTAATTCGAGACGCGGGACACAACTTTCCGGTCAGGGTCCAAAGTGTCGAAGAGAGGAAAACCTCGTCCATGTGATAGGAGATGCGAGCCTATCTACTCCTCATGTTTTTTAGGTTTTTGAGAGGCAAAAACGCATATATTAGATTTTTTCTGCTAAGCCTAAAGCTTTTAGCAATTGTGCCATGTTAATGGTATTATTGCGTTAGTTCGGGTGCAAGTGTGCCATAATATTATATATGTCCTAGATGAGACCGAGGGAATGCAAGACGTTAATTGTGTCATTGATTGTTATTTTTTTATACTTTTCTGTTAGATTTTATCGGGTGCTGCCGTGAGAATAATATCTGTGGAAAAGCAATCTCTATTATGCTTGTTAGGATTATTGATTTAGTTTGTTACGCGTTGATTCATATTTGATCAGAATGTTTCTCTCTAGTTTATGGTTAGTAGAGTTTTAGAGTATCTATGCCGAAAAGGGTAGGTTGCTTATTTGTTATTGTTTCTGTTTATGCTTGATGATTTTAGGCCATATTTACGTTGGTAGTTTCTGCGGAGGTTATCGGTAGTAAGATTTCTAAATCTTTTGTCGGCCACTGTGTCAGCAATTAGCTGGGTGTGCATCCTATTATATCCCTCTTCAGCAGTGTTTGAATAGGGATATAGTATCTTTAGAAAATAGGCTCTAGGGTGAGCCCACCGAATATTCGATTTGTTGTATGTTTTTCCTTCGAAGCGAGCATATGCTTGCATCATTTAGCTGGGCACTTATGCTTCCCTGGGGATGTGCTTGTCTTGTACTGCGCTCAACGCACGTAGGATAAGACATATACCGTCAGGAGATTATGGCATGGCAACGGGGGAGGGGAAGGAGGGTGAAACGATGAGTGGGAAAGTTTTGTTCTCCTGCCTTTAATTGTTCTGTGAAACACTCTAGGTACTCTTCTGGGTCGACCTTCGCAGAGATATTCACAACACAGGCTCACATCATTCACTGGACCCATTATCTGTATTTGCTGTCGCTTCTCGTTTGTTGTGGTGATGCTTTACTGAAATGACTGGTAACTGCTCAACTCGTCTTTTGCTCCATGACTTAAATGTAATAAGTAAATTAATTAGTTAACCCACTCTGTCTTGCGTGGGTTTGGATCGGAACTGGAGAGGCGATTTTCGGTTAATATATTTGGGTTTTTTCGGAGGTAGACCCTTAACTTCGTTTTTTTTCAGCACCCGGACCAGTCACAGAATAAGTAGTAAAACTATATCTTCAGATGGTACATGCTTCCCACGAAACTAGTGAGTACTTCTCATTCACAATTTCATCCATGACTAGAAATTTGAACACGATTTGAAATCAGCTTTACTGAATGCACCCTTATTTCTCTCGGTTAGATGTTGTTTTTGGTTGTGCAAGTAGGTGCCTGCTGATGTCTTGTTGTTGGGTGGTTTCGCAGGACTACCTTAGTCTCAGGGTTTATCCGTTGTTGTTTGTTTGTATGTAATGGACAGCTCTGGAGGCCAGAGGAGATCGAGGCAGATTGGGATGGACTTGACTGGTGCGTATGGTTCATACCAGGAATCTTGTTGTATGCTTTTTGAGCAGTTTGTATGGACGCCACGTGAGCCTAAGCAACGGGCTTTAAAATTTTGAATATAATCCGAAAATTTTTTTATTCCCGACAATCAAACATCGGCTTCTGCGGCTGTTATGTGCACTTATCACTTTGTGGGAAATCTTTTCGCCATGATCCGGCAAAACAGGAATAGACTAGTATAGAATAGGTATATAGTGGACACCATGTCGCCTTATCTGCTGGCTGTTTGTTTGTTTGTTTGTGGTTGTGTTTGTGTGCAGAATTTATCTTCATAAAGTTCGCGGAGTACGGTTTCAGATTGACATTTGTGTGGGCAGGACTATTGGAGATGTGTTGGCCACGATGAATTAACTCGATTTTGGTGAATTCCGAATACGGATCTGGATCGGCTATTAATTTTTTAACAGTGATTCTTCACCTTGAGAGCTTGGGCCAACAGCAATTCATCGATTATTTCACTGGTATTGGCCGTATGCTTCTCAGGATCAGGCTTATGTGGTGGAGATATGTGCTCTAAGAGTACCCGTTCCTAGTTCTTATTGTTTGTCTCCAGGCCAGAGTGCCCATCCGGTCCACCTTCACAACGACAAGAAACCGATGCTGAAAAATGGGCCGTACCCAAATGGTCGAGTGCCGTGACCATATCACGAATGAAGGAAGCAGGCACACCCATTGGTCAATTGCTTTACGGGCACACGCAGTTATCAGTGCCGCAACAATCGAACAAGTTTTGTGAAAAAACAGGCCACCCCGATTGGTCAGTGGCTGACCAATCGATGAAGGGAACACAGGCACACACAATGGTCAGTGCCGTGAGCATTGACGAGATAAGAGAAAACAGGGCACACCAATTGAGTTATTGCCCGTGACAATCGAGCTCTCTTGCTAATTCTTAATGACATAGCGTCGCCACATTGCGTCTATTTATTAGGAGTTAGCATTTACTTTTTAAAGTGTTTTACATTTGATGCTTTTCTATCACCTCCTTTCTTTTTCTTTGTTTTAGCCTATTACCCTTTCTCCGTCCCACGTCCCCTTTGACTGTCAAACCAATGAACTCTAACCTCTGTTGCTTTCCAGTCTTCTCAGTACGTTTACAATTGAAGAGAAGGAGGTATCAATTTTGGCATGTAGTGGCTTTGTGGCACACCACTTTTTCGTGAGCTAGAAATGGGATAACCTGCATCACAAATTGTGATAATTGATTAGGTTAATGGATTGGAATATCGTTTCACACTGTCACTGTCCTTCAGAGGTGTTGTGCATGATAATCGACAATTGCCTGTGCCGCCCCCAGTGATGGAGCCGGGTGACGGTACAGAGAGAATGACAGCTCGGTTAAGAGGTGTGGTGACCTGTCCAGAGCAGGAGGGGAGGAGCTTCATCACCTCCAGAGGGGCCAGAGCTTGTGAATGTCCTCCTGAGGGTGAGTTCGTCTTTTCCCACAGGAGGCGGGCTTTCGCTTTCCGTCCATGGCGGGCTTGGGGAACCTCTCGCCGCCAAGCTTGGGGCGGACGGAAGTTGGAGTCGTCTTTGAGGAAATTGGTTGCTGCTCGCGACACAAGGAGAGGGATCGTGGTGGAGGGACTGGCTTCTGCTGCTATCGGGGTGCCCTGGCTGCCTGCCTTTGGTTTCCTCGCCTCTGCCCTGTGCTCCTTCATCATCCCTAGTTCTGTTGTTGCTGTCTTTCGTCACCCGCCATGTGCCTTGTCGACCATCCAGTGCAGGTGTTTGTCACCGTTCATCACCTGTTCATCTCTGCAGTCATGGACCTTCGCTCCCCTCCTCTCACAGCACGAAGAAAAGCCCATCCCCGGGGCCTGTTCGGTTCGTGTCCCTTCCGACGTAGTCTACCAGTTAAGTCGCGGTAGGTGGGAGAATCAAGGGTTGGCCGCGCGTGTGCATCAGTTTTGGTGCCTCGAATATTTGTGCGCCTATCGAATGCACTGAGGGTCTAAAATTTTAGATGGTATTGTTGAGTTCTGCGGTGAACTCATATCATCCCCTGGAAAGACTTGGACGCGCCGCGCTGGCGTAGCCTAGAATTCCCGCGAGTTTTGGCATCTTCTGTGACCCCCACTCTCCATATAGATATAAGCTCCTGCGCCCCAGCTCCGGGAGGTGGCCGCCAGGCGACATCAGGTGCAGGAGAAAACTACTCAGAGTCGGGACGAGAAGGTACGGGCTGGGGTGGACGTCCCGGCCTTGGGTTGGTTAATGCTATGTCGCGTGTTACGTTATTAATAGTTGGGATACTCAGTTTTAAAAGGTGGAGTAAGAAGCCTCATGTGGATATCGTCGATTCTATGACACGTAGCAGTCTGCACGAGATCAACGTTAATTAGTACATATTTAGTGCATTAGATTGTAAGACATTGGAGTGGAAGAATTCAGTCTGCCACACACCATGGCCCTATTGATTCTAGTTTTGACAATCTTCATTTGTATTATTGATGTTTTTTTGTTTTTTTATGAAGTATAGACAAGTCTCGATTCCATAATACAGAATGTCATGTTAGTCGAGATTTCAACATTCATCTCCGATTTTAATTCCAATTACGGAGATTTATGATCATACATTTGTGTTGACAACTCCCACTCACTTTGTTTAAACCTTCACGACTTTGATCTTCCAATGTCAAAAAGAACAAAATTTTTTTCACAGCATCTGTATATATTATTTTCGAGTTTGTGTTTGTGCCTTCGTCGCCGCTATCTTCGACTTTGATTCTGCGCCGGTTTAACGGAATATATTCGGCTTACATTATCTCAAGACCATATGAGGTTGCATGGTACAAAAACAGTAAATAAAATGGTTCTGGAACGTGAAATCGTTATGTCCCAACTTGACCTGTATTAAAGGTGGGTAAAATTACTACTGATATCGTTTTCTGTCACTCAGTTCCTTTGCTCAAACACACCCCACTGGAGATCGACGACAGAGCGTGGTTATGTAGTAAACGTTGTACTTCATGCAATTGCAAGTGTTGAGGATGAAATGAAAGTGTGCTAAGTATTGCATTTCACGAAATGCAATGTATAGATTAGAAAACTGAAATGCAAACAACGGGAGCTCTGATTTTTCTCATTCGCTGACACTCGCAAGCGAGTTTAATAAATATTATTAATCCACATTCTACTATCAACACTGGGACATTGTACTTGTGTCAGAACCATAATCGTTCGTCGTGACTCTACCAACATCCCTCACTAACTGCGGTCATTGAAAAGAAAAAAATTTTAACCTCAAAGTTAACACGTGGATTGCGTTTCGTTTTCCGTTTCTTGATCGACCCGTCAGTTGACGTACCTCTTCCACGCACGGTCTCTCAAGTTTCTGGCACTGAAGGCATGAGATCCAGCCACATTCCTGTGTTGCATGGCTTGCACCAAGACTCGCCCTCCACTGTCTCTCTGTAAATCTCGGACATAGTCTTGAAGACGTTCGCAGAAACTTGATCGATGAATTAACTTTTCGCACTTGGTGACTATTTCACACCACTTTGCGGACGTGACGTTTGTCGTGCGACCTGTGTGATTCCATTTTCCTGTACGTCTGTGTTATAGTATACTTGGATTATTAGGCAATATAAATTATTAACAAACATCCTCTCTGAGTCACGATAAAGTTGCACGCCGTGGTTAATAGACGTAGCCACGACTTGCGGTCTACTCGGATTAAAGATCAAAAACCATCCGGATGCTTCTCCTGAGTCGGTTTCCAGCTGTATGAGGTGACGTGATCCGAATGGTATCAAATCAGTCCTTCGGTCAATGAGTCAGCCTCAAGTGCGAAGGCAATCGGTAGATTTTGCTGTTTACTGACTGGTTGTGGCCCCGACCAACCAGTCAGGGTGTACGGACTGTGTGGATTTCGTATGTTTGCCTTGTTGATCGTAGTCGGTAGTTTGGATGGTAGACAATGTGCTCGAAAGTCGCGTGTCTACGATGTCAGCTCAACTCTGTTGAAACAGTGGAAGGATTGCTTCAGTCTTCTGTCGTTTCCTTGCTCTCGGTCATGATTCATTTATACTCTGCCGGCTTCCCGCTTGGATGTCCTTCACTTGTCAGTCGATGTTCTCTCATGTGGTAATGGACTCGTGAGACATTCTGTTTACTTTTTGCATGCTGAGTCAATCTACTTCCTGTTTTGTACCTCCGTCACCTTTGGTGGACCCCGTGTATTGTTGTTTGGTCTGGGTGTGTGTGCATTGGACACAAAATTGAATTCATTTACAAAAAGAAACCTGTTTTTAAGGGACATTATATGTGACGCTGAAAGACAACACAGCAAACGAGATCTCGCTGTACGTGTTGGACAAGGGTGAGTTGAATAGACTACCGCGTCGAACGCGGTACACCACTGGAATCAATTTGTTTCTCTATTTTCCCTCTCGTCCTTGAAATCTTTTTGGTATTTAAATGGTAACTTACAACTTGAACATGTACGTCTTTATACCAGTTATCGCCTTCTTATCGCTTCTCAAGACTTCCAGTTTCGACCCAGATGCTTGAACTTAAATCGGTATGGGGGGCACCAGAAATGGATGCACAGGAGCGGTTTCTGGCGTATTATGACATCGCCACAATACTCGTACTAAACATTTCGAACAATTAATGTTTTAATAGCTTTTAAGTTTTATATATAGTTTACACAAACATATACATGTGAATATCAGAGCTACTTATCACTTAAATATATGTGAATAATGGCAACTCATTTAATTGCCATGTCAATTGATATATTATTAGTATTTGGTATATATACACAGGTAAGCTATTGTATATTATTATACACACCATGGACTGTCGTGTAAATGATAAGGGGACGATAGTTATATGCCTCTCTCTTTGTTTTTATCGTATTTTTTATTAAGGAATTCTCTCTATTATTTATTTAATTATACCTCCTATTCTTTTGTGCTTTCTTGTTCTTCTGCTGTTGGTAAACTTCAATATCTCATTTTTTCTGTTTTTATTCTCCCTATTGTTTTTTTGCTGAGGCTGAAAGAGTATTGTGCAGAGTTACAACGAAACTACCCTTTAGTCGTCTAGCGGTGTTGTGTGTGCCGCTTTACAGTCACAACTTCCTTAGTTTATTGGTATGATTGATTAGTGTCACTCACATCTTGATAACTTTCACCTACCCATCCTAAGTGTCTCTAATTGGACACACTAGCCCATTTTTGCTCGAATGGCCATCTACCTTTTTGCTACATGTCATTTCCCCACATTTCTTAATTCAGTGGGATATGTAAGCATGTTCTTTATTCTTTTAGTTTTATAGTTTGAATGAAAACAGCTAGAATGCGGTGCGTTCGATCTGCGCTACCGTAAGTGCGATTGCAGACAGAGGGCTGTCGACCCGGGAATTGATACGGGACAAAGATAAAGTTCACATGTCTCACATCCTTGCTTTGGGCTGGTAGTATCGCGATAAAGTTCACTTTTACTTCCATTTGCTGTGAGTGTTGGCAAAATCAAATATTTGGTCGGTTACGACTACCTCCTAACAGTGCCTCTGCTTTCTGATTGTGCGATCTTAAAGGTGGCGCCCAGCAATGAGGTATAACCTACCTACCTACAATTAATATATATGGTATATGTACTTATATATATACTCTATGGTGTTTCTGTGGACTGTAGTCAGAACATCCAGAAACACTGCGACTGTGGTGTGGACTGTTGTCCAATGCGGGATCAAGCGGAGTGCTCGTCACACTCATGTTTACGATATCTACATATATCTATTATAATCCAGCATCTGTGTGTTGTTGTGTGTTGTTGTGTGTGTGTGTGTGTGTGTGTGTTGTGTGTGTGTGTGTTTGGACCGGTGCTCTTCTCGACACCATTGCGCCGATCTAATTGAATATCTTGACAGGTCCTCTATGCTCGGAGAACCTGAGGCTTGCCTTCAAGGTCTTCCATATTATCGGACAAAGTGTCTTCCCCGTTGCATGCATGTTATTTATTCAGTACACACATGATAGGACAGTTGCCTGCGTGGCGTGAGCCTCGATGCGACCATTTAGTTACCATCAACAGGATCAGTTGCTGGTAGGCGTGGCCCGTTGGGCGCGAAAATCCTCAGCAGTGTTTCTCCCATTACGGCGGTCATTACAACGGTGGACGGGCTTCCTGGGTAGTGATGCTTGCTGCTATTATTAATTTTCCTTCTTAATGCTTGCTCATTAATGAGCATTTGACCACAACTGCACACACACACACATTGCTGGAATTATAGATAGATGATTACAGAGAAGTGTTTCATCAAAATAAGACTAAACTCCACATTTTCCACATTTTAGCTCCATGATTTACTACCTTACCAGTTGTTATTGCCGAATCTTTCTTCGGCGGCATCCCAATTGTTGTGAACACCAGGTATTTCATGACCGATGTCACCCCCAATTTACACCTCTGGTTTATACATGTACGGTCTTTCAGCAACTTTAGTGATTCTAGCTGTCGTTCATAATCAGAGGATTCTTGCATCAGAAAAAATCTTCAAATCCACTTTCTGACGAGTCTAAAGTGAGTTGTCCGGTCATTATCCTCTGCATGCTGAGACCATCTTTCCCTCAATTACATCACGCAGATGACAGCATGACTATCGCGGTTTTCTGAAATTTTTAGGGAAGGTACCTGCCGGTTTTGCTTTTTTAACTAACACCTCAAAAAATTTAGAATTAAAAACCACGTTCAGTTCTTTGTTTATTCCTTAAAAATCAATGTCACTTTTAAAATAATTCTGATTCTGTGGACCTTTTAAATAAATTTTCCTTCTTCCTTGTAGGAACGCTTGCTTTCAAAGTCACTGCAGCGTGGAGAGGACCTGCAGTTCGATCAAGTGAGCTGATGGCACAATAAGCCAGACAGGTTTTGGGGATTACGAGTCAGAGTGTGCTGTGCCGGGTTGGCCTCGATCTTGACGTCGAGTGTGTGTGCGCTTCAGCTGTTGAGCACCCTGAGTGCTGTTGCCGAGTACTGCCTGCCATCCCTGCTGCGGACCCTCATCGACTGGTACAAAAGACAGAACGGCTCAGATGACGAGGCACACGAGTACAAACCACGTGGCAGTGCCAAGGTCAAAGGGTAGGCTGCATTGCTCATTTGTGTTCACAATATTAACTATCAATTAACGTTTTGATTTTCCTGTTCCCATAACCATGAAGGAGCTTATATTTGGTTTAAGTCTTCAATGAGGCATAGTCACCTCACAGTAGGGTAATGATGGGTGGGGGGTTGAGGGGGGGAGGGGTGGTGGCATTTGCTTCACACTGTTGACGGCCAACCAGCCAGAAAACTACAGTATAGCCTCTGCTAAAGGAGACTGTTGTGTGCAGTGGAACCTGCTTTTTAAGCCTGTGCATAGCCAGATGAGTGAATGCTCCTTTCACTCATTATCCTGGCTACCTCTTCAGATCTGCTTTTGTGGACCGCAGAATGGTTGGTGTGTGGCAGGCATATCCTGTTGGTCAAGATTCATGCGGAAATAGCCAGTACGGCACTTGTTTCCTGGTCCCACGACATTGACGGAGCTGATATTTAATATAAACTGTCCTATTTTAAACCTTACTTAATCCACCTTGGAGAGCACGTGAATATAATGCTTTGTGGTTGTTGAGGGTGGGGATGTTGGAAGAAGGGAAATGCAGTTACACAGCACTCCCCTTATTTACTCTTATGTTCATTTTTTTTTTTTCCAATCCTCCCCACCCTCTGCCTCACTCTGTCTCATGCATAATATATTTGCCCTGTTTTGAATAACCCCGACCTTGTCATACATTATAACAAGATGGACGTAATCACAAACAAAACAGCCCCGTGGGGGATTGACTGTTATTTTGAATCCCAAAATCTGAGGGATTAGGCGAGGGAGACTGTGGCTGTGATGCAATCAAGTTTGAATGTAAAATGTGATGTGACGACCATTTCACTCTTCCACTGTCATTTTGAAACAGGTTAAGCATTAAAGACATTTCAAAAAAAAAATGGTGCATTTCAAAAAGATTAGGCCATTGTGTGCCGTTTCCCTGCCCAAATGCTTCTCCGAATGCAGTTGGCGTTATCGCATCAGCAAATTTTAACGGGGCATCAGTGTTTAAAGGGACATTTGGAATTAACGGCGCATCAGAGTAAACAGTAGACTTCGCCATGAACGAAAAACGGAACCAATGGGAAACTTCAGAAATCCCAGCCTGCTTTTCCCTTCTTTTCAAGCTGTTTATGAATTCCATGAGTGTTTTGGAATCTATATTTGCCATGGTTTTTCTTTCACGCTTTGCCTGGGTTCCAGAACTTTAAGCTTTCGTGCGGTCGTGCTTTTCGGCGGGTTCAGTGGAGCCCATACAATTTGTTGTCTTTCTTGTTTTTCTTATCCACAGTGATGAGCAGCACCGCGACCGCGACTATCTGTTTGAACGGCGAGATCTTGCAATCGATTTCATCTTCTGTCTTGCTCTCATTGAGATTTTGAAGCAGGTAGATGAGCAGGTTGTTGCTTTCAATTGATGTGATGTGCTTTCAAAATTAACATTAATATATTGATCAGGAGTTGCACAAATGCTATCAATGTAACCGATTTCTGAGAGTCCTGTCATTTCAGATTCCCGTGCACCCAGTTCCAGACTCGCTCGTTCATGAAGTCTTGACTCTCGCTTTCAAACATTTCAAGTATCGTGAGGGGTATGTATCAAAGGGATTGGGTGTTCCTGAGCCATGAGGTGTTGTTGAGTCTGGACCGTACATGCCTGTTCTGTGACGCTATTGTTGAATGGTCATACCGCACAGCTAAGCAAGACTAATCTGCTGCAAAAATGCTGATGCCATCACCACCATATCTCGTTGGCTGCAGATCATCACAACCATGAAAGTTCCATAACGTTTTGCAGATGTAGATAATCGGTGATGTATAACATTGGGAACCTTAGTGGCGTTGCGGTGGAATATTTGCTTTTCTCCACTGGGGCTCGTGGATTCTTTAGCTGTGAGGTCATCAGACTTGTGAAGTATGGCATTGGATCATGCGGGAGCAATGATGACCATAAACAGTAGTATGCTTCCCAAGTGCCTTAATCATTTAATTAAATGTCACTGCAGCAACTTATTTGGACTGACAGGATAGCTCAGAGGTAGTATACTCGCCTTTGAGCTGTCCAGGCTGAGTTTGAATCCCAACCGTACTATATAATGTCATAATGGTGCTTCGTAGGCAGGGCGATGCAGCACTGAGTTTGTCGACCTCTGCTGGACATGCGAAGCCCAGTTGTCTCTTTTGCTAACATTTGCTTGCGAATGTTGAATATACCATGTTCCTTTGGAAAAGAGTAGACCTTTGTGTGCCGCTTCCTGTCCTGACGCAGGGCCGCTCGGTAGCACCCTGCGATGGAGTAATGTGACCTGTGCAGCGTAAAATCTGAGCGATAGAAATGTTCATGACCTTCGGTCATTGACACCCTGACGCTGCAGGAGGGGGGATTGAAATGAGCAACAATGATGACTGTAATGCTTCATAGTGATGCGTCTTGTTTTGGGCCTGCTCATTTACATGAGTGATTGTAGCTGTGGTTTGCGCATCGTTGTCTTTGCAGATACACAGGACCAAACACTGGAAACATGCACATCATTGCTGACCTTTATGCAGAGGTTATCGGAGTTCTGGCCCAATCAAAGTAAGTCCGTTTGTACACGTGCCATATGCGAGAGCGTACTTATTGTGCCCAAAGGTACAATGTATGCACAGCTTTCTTTTTCTTTGGAGGTCCAAGCAAATTTTCACATGTACAGAAATTAAAAAAAATTGAAGAAAGATGTCAAAGAACTAGAAAGTGTTTACTTGTGAGTGTTTGAGCAACTGGAAATTTTATCATTCCGTTCCTGTTTTGTTTTCTCCATCCATGTAAATCCCTGTGATCATTTAGCCTGAAAGTCTTTCACGGGTCTTTGTGGTCACGGGTCTTACTTGATAGTTTTTGTTTTGTGATTCTTGATTGGGTTAGTTATTTTTATTTTTCTTAAAGCAGAAATTGTTGAAGTTGTGGAGTAACTGGAGTTCCAAACGTTTTTGTTCGAAAACTTTTATTTGTTTATTTAATTTTTATGTTTTTGGTAGGTTCCCCATCTGTGTAGTATTTGGTAAACACAGATGCAAGACCATGGGGTAGTTGATAACATGAGTTTTCTTTATTTAAACTTTGCCGCAGGAGAAGGCCTTCAGCCCATTAAAGCCTGTGCTAGTGTTGCCAATCTATTGTTGTTTGTCCATACTCTATAATTTTTCAATGCTAACCATCAAGCCAGGAAGCAGCACGTACCATTTTTTATCTCACCAGGAACGTAGTTCCGGGGAGCTTATGGGATGGCGCTCTGTCCGTCCGTCCACAAATACTTTCAACTTCTTCTCTGAAACTACACATAGGATTTCGATGAAACTTTACTACAACATTCATCACCGTATATGTACCAAAGTTTGTTCATGGCATTAAAAAAATCGGGCCTGAAGGGGGTCTCCGGGGGTCCCCCCCCCCAAAGTAGGTATTTGCTTTCTTCTCAGAAACTACACGTGCAATTCTGATGAAACTTCACCACAAACTTCATCACTCATGATGTACCAAAGTTTGTTTCATGACATTGGAAAAATCAGGCTCTATGGGTGTGTAAGGGGGGTGCCCCCCAAAATATGTATTTGCTTTCTTCTCCGAAACTACACACACAATTTCGATTGAACTGACACAACTTTCATCCCCCATGATGTACCAAAGTTTGCTCATGCCATGAAAAAATCCAAGTCGAAGGGGGTCTACAGGGGGGGGGGAGGGGGGTGCCCCAGAATATGTATTTGCTTTTTTCTCAGAATCTACACACACAATTCCGATGAAACTTGACCACCGCCTTCATCGCCCGTGATGTACAATGATTGTTCACACCATTATAAAAATCTGGGTCTAAGGATTCTATGTTGGTTTTTTATTTATTTATTTTATTATTGTATTCATTGTCGAGGCTCGTATGAGGTATGAGAGCTAACACACAACGTACAGCAAGGGGGGCATGAGACAAGAGGGGTGGGAGATGAACAACAAAACGGTGGGGAACAGAGACTTTATGAGATCTGTGGAAGGGAGAGGGTTGGGGCAAGGAACACGGGTATAACAAGATGGACATTACAGGGCTTTCAGGAAGGAAAGCAGGGAATTTGAAGGAGGTGGGTTTGGAGTGGATTAACGGGGGTAGAAAAGATCGAGGTTTTGGATGGGGACGATAAGAGGTGGTGGTGAACAGCTGTTTTGAAAGCTTGGAGGGAAGAATGAGATTGAAGAGAGTGTTGGAGTTTATTCCAAGGTGGGAAAAAAAAGTAATGAAAGAGTGAATGTGATCAGTGATTCGTGATTTTGGTAGTTTTACCAGAAAGGGTTGCTGGCGGACCTTGAACGCCTGTGGATAATTATGGGGGGGGGGGGGGTGGGGGACATGTATCGCGAGACAGAGCAGGGGGGGGCGAGACCAGAGAGGCGACTGTAGAAGACAGAAAGACACCGACTCCTGCGGTGAGAGAGTGAGAGGCCACTCGCCTCAAGACTCGGCCTCATCACGGGAGATACCATCACTCAGCCTCACTGTGGGAAATACCAGAAGAAAGAATTTGCTTTCTTTCTTCTCAGAAACTACGCACACAATTCCGATGAAACTTGACCACCACCTTCATCGCCCGTGATGTACTAAAGTTTGTTCACGACGTTCAAAAAATTGGGGTTTCAGGGATTCTTCGTGGGGGTGGTCCTCCAAAATATGTATTTGCTTTCTTCTCTGAATCCACACACACATTTTCGATGAAACTTGACCACCACCCTCATCACCCATGATGTACCAATGTTTGTTCATGGCATGGAAAAAAATCCAGAGGTATTTATTTTCTTCTCGATAACATATTTTGTGGTCATCCATTCCTTCCAGTTGTTCCCTGGTTATCTTATACAGGTGCTACCAAGTGAGTGCCCAGGGGTATTGCCCCTAT
This sequence comes from Eptatretus atami, assembly GCA_035128595.1. Lineage (NCBI taxonomy): Eukaryota > Metazoa > Chordata > Myxini > Myxiniformes > Myxinidae > Eptatretus > Eptatretus atami. The sequence continues at coordinate 71,119,327 of CM068967.1, forward strand.
GTTTATGTCTCCGCTGATTAAGGCCCCCAAGGCATTATGTTTTCGGGTTGTCCGTCCAGCTGCCCTGCTATCCGTGATAGGTTTTTTTTCCCACGATAACTTTAAAACGGCTGAAGGAATTTAACTCAAACTTGGTACAAGTATGTATAATGATGGAGAGATGAACTGATTCGATTGTGGGGTCAAGAGGTCCCATTAGGTAAAATTCTGTTACCGAGGTAACTTGCGAACCAGTGATGGGATTTCGATCAAACCTGGTATAAGTATATATTATGAAACAAAGATGACCTGATTAGATTTCCCCATCAAGAGGTCAAAGGTAATAGTCTGTCATAGGTTTTCGTTACCTCGATAACTTGAGAACGGCTGAAGGGAACCAAGTCAAACTTGGTACAAGTATGTATAATGATGTAAAGATTAACGGATTACATTATGGGGTCAAGAGGTCAAAGGTCAGAGGTCCTGCTCAGTAAATGTACTGTTTCTGTGTTAACTTGTGAGCCAGTGATGGAATTTTGACCAAGCTTGGTGAAAGTATATATTATGATGCAAAGATGAACTGATTATATTTTGAGGTCAGTGGTCGTGTCATGTTAAAATGTGATACTTGAGAACAGCTGGAGGGATTTAAATTACACTTGGTACAAGCATGTAATAATGAAGGCAGAGGCATATAGGTTGACTTCGTGACGTCGAAGCGTGCCGTTCCAGTTAAAGTGATTGGTATGACTCTGCCGGGGTTAGGTTTGAACCGCTGACCACCCCCCAACCGACTCCAGAGCTGATGCTCTAACCATTACATCACCGAGTCTGTTTGAATCTGAATGTACAAATAGATCAACATGAGAGTCTGGACGGAGGTTGTTTTGTGTTGTGCATCAGTTTAAAAATTAGAACTAAGTAACAAAATTAACAACTTCATTATTATGCTTTTTCAAATATGTATGTTTTCACATCCAGGAGTATGCAATTCCTGTGCATGCAATGTAAGAAGTTATAAGAAAAGGAATTAAATTAGAATAATCAACACTTCATTTTGATGTACTTAAAGAGACATGCTGATCTCTGCTCCACTTTTCCTCTTTTTGAACAACCACAATTATTCCTACCTTGTGGGGTCGGCCGGTGGAGGTTTAGGCCCAAGTCTTTCTGTAAACGACTGGCTGTGACCTTCAGGAATTTGTAATTGGTTCAGGGTGCCGACGATAACTCGCCTACTCTATGCAAAACACACCTTGGGTTTTATAACATCGACCAACGCAAACAGTGCTGGCAGATGGGTCATCTGGCTTAATGCCCTTGCGACGGATGGCGCACACATTGATGTATCGCTCTGTACACAAAACACCAGGATGGCATTTTATAGCTGCACCGAATTTCGAACCCAGGTGAGACATTTCAGAGGCGAGTGTGCATGCGATACTTTCCTACCAGCCCCTCAAATGGGGCTGATACCATCCAGAAACCAGAGAGTTGGCGTCAAAGCCACCCAATGCTCGCATGTTTATACTGTTGCGAATTCGCGCCCGCCGGCGTGCGATCGGCCGCTTCCCACTAATAGCAACCGCGCGCCACCGACGACAATTCAGTTGTGACTTTCTGGAGCTAACGCCGGAACCCTGTCATGGGTGGGTCTTTCAACCTCACCACGGCCAGCAATTGTCTACCCGCGCAAGATAGGGTCACTCGCTGAACTCGATATACTAAGTACCTGCGCGGGCAGTCGACGGGCGTACCTCGACGCAGGTCGGCTTGGACACGAACCGCTTAAGCAGTCCGTTCCGTTCTGCAGTGATAACCGAGCGGGTATTATCGCCGACCCCGCCGGATCCGATTCTACTAACGGGTGTTTAAAACCCAGCTATTTATTCCGCGATGCAAGATGGCACTTTCAATGGGGAAAGAGACGACGAACGGGATACATTTCACACAAGGACATTTATTATACAACACGTAAGCAGGCAAAAGAACAACAGGCAAGCACGTATACAGGCAAATAGAAACAAAAGCAGGCAAACAAAAGCAAGGGCAAGCACTACGACGAATATAATTAATAAATGTACAGTCACTTAAGCAGTTTTACTTGACAGGAGGCGCCACGACAACATTCATCAAAAACCAAAAGAAACACAAGAAAAGACCCCTCACGACAAGGGGTCAGGCTGGACCACTTGGTCTTTATGACACGGGACCTGGAGACCGAACGGGTCCCGTGAGACGCAGCAGGTTACCTGCACCCTCGAGGTGCGACGTTGGCGAGCCTCTCCGGCACTCTCCTCTCGTGCGCGCCTCGACCCTGGACCACCACTCGCAACCCTCACGACTTTGCGCCCAGAGGGAGAAGAACCTCGACGATCCAGAGAGAGCGATGACGTCGACGAAGAAGAAGCAGAGAGCGTCGACGAAGAGGAAGCAGAGCAATCCACACGAAGAAGAAGAGAGCGAGCCCGCGTGCGGTCCGCTTATATAGCGCGGGCTCCGCCCTTCGTTCCACCCCCTTTTCGGCTCCGCCTCCTTTGAGCTCTTTCGAGAAGCTCCTCGAAAAGGGCGTTCCCCTCCCACCGCCTCACGCCTCGTGTCACCAATCGCGAGCGAGCTCTTCGCGTCTCGTGCCAGCGTTGGCGGCGAAAAACGGCGGGAAACTCGCGTTGCAGGTCTTCCACGGGCCCTCGTTCGACGTTTTCGCGCGTCAAAAATAACGATAGCGAAAGAAAAACGGCTATCTAAACGACCGCGAACACGGAAATTCCCTCTAAACAACGGTGGGGAAATCTAACTACACATATACTTATCGTCATAACTGATCTAAGGCCCTTTATGGATTCCACAGCCTAACAATACATTTATCGTTTTTAAAGACTAGTCTAATAATTTTTTTATAAAGCATTGCAGTGGTCTGATCCAAATAATTTTAAAGCAATATATGTATTTGTATATTGTAATCAGTAAAAATTGTTGGTCGATAAAAACATTAGAAAAGGAAATAACTTGCACCCAAAAACTTCAGCTACCTTCACCTCACCTCCCGCCACCGCTCACGCCGGGGTTATCGCTATAGCTCTCTGTTCTTCGAACAGGCGAGCTAAAAATGACCATTCTTTTAATGTATTTGTTATTCATTCATGTTTTGCGGGCAAAAGCTGATAAACTGTTCCCGTAGCCGAAACTTTTAATTCTTACTTAAAAAACAAACAAACATGGTTAAACCAGCGTATTTTGCTTTCAGTTTAGCAGACATTGAACATGATGATATTTCAGGTTTCAGACGGTGCGGAAAAAATTTGTGACGGAGTTGCGGGAGCTCAGGCAGAAGGAGCCCTCACCACAGCTTTCACAGAGCATCATCAGTCTCATAATGGGCCTCAAGTTCTTCCGTGTGAAGATGTACCCTGTTGAGGAATTTGAAGCGTCTTTTCAGTTCTTGCAGGTACAGCTTTCTTTCCCACATACAGGGCCAAATTTAGTTAAGTGCACAATTTTTCAAGGTGACTACATCTTTGGTACAAATGACAGTTCTGATCGAAATGTTAACTACATTTGACTATGGTGTGTGATAAAGTTCCAGGGCCATTGCATATACCCAGTAATATGATACAGAAAGTATTATTCACAGATGTTAAGAATTATTTCCTCCTTTTTAAGGAAGATGTCTGGATACACAAGTTAGACGAGCAGTGTGGACTGTTGTGGCAATGGTGCTTCGCTTAGTTGTCAGAAATCACTCACTTGATGAATGAAGGTGGAGCATCAACATCACCTATAATGTCACACTGGAAGATTCCACCAAAAGCTCAGGAATTGCTCAATGTTCACAGAGTCCAGACATTTGAGTGTTTCATTACGAGAAAGCCACAATCGATGTACTGTAATTGCACAAGCAGTGTTGGTTGACTTTTTCAAGCTTCCTGGTGTGGTTGCTTAATGAGTTGATGCTGCAAGTCCAATGATCAGTGACGTCAAAAAGTTGTCCTGCAGTGTTTGAAAATATAATTTCTACAGGGCGTAAGGCTCATGGAAGAGCTGGAACACAAATTGCATGCATGTCGGCAAATGCGTGACAACACCTGAGCTGACTTCAAATGAACACAGCCACTGAGCTTTCGTGAAGTGACATCACTTCCCAGACCACTCTGGGTACCGGTGGTGCCATTTTATGACATCACATTTCTCTCCGCACTCAGCAACGCAAATAAGGAGGAATTTCCTTTTCCCCATGGATGCTAACCAGAGGAGTTTGCCTGTTCTCTATCCTCTCGAAGCTGAGTGACAAGCAAGGAAGTGACACATCCCATTTTATAAGTCTTTGGTATGACTGCACCAGGGTCGTAATCGAATCACCAACCTCCCAAAATCAGAGCAGATGCTCATCAGTATCAGCTTTAAACATTTTGATCAGAACTGACGTTAGCACCAAAGGTGTGGTGACTATGGTTGGAGTTATAGATCTGATGCTGTTACTCAGAACGTATGTCATCGTCTCTTTTCCTTTCAGTAAATGTGATACCAGTTTTGAGCTTTATTGCATCAGCTTCAATCCTGTTTTGCTTTGTTCTTTAATAATTTCTGTTTTGCTATGGTGTGGGATCATAAGGCTTATTCTTGTCCAAACATTTTTTTCTCCTGTAGTCCAGCAGCCGAGGGGGGTAACCCTAACATCTCTGATAAAGTTTTTTTCTCTGATGATAATTCATCT
>CM068967.1:71124044-71141096 GCA_035128595.1 Eptatretus atami
AGAGATCTTCTTTTCGCAACAGCACAATCATTTAGGGAACGGTAGGAACGCGACCCATCCAAGATTTATTGAGCAATCTGATCCTGTTCATGCGGTTGATATGTGTGACCTCTTCCATGACCTTGTCCTTGGTGAAAAAACATTTTCCAAGCATTACAATTGAAAAAGATCTACATATTATAAGAGAAAATTAATTTTTTATCCAGGAAGCAGATGACACTGTCCAAATTGTAACTGCTAAGAACCACTCGGCAGAAGATATTGCTAGAGGCAGCGCATCATCAAATCAGATCACGTACCCACGGCTTTTGTCACCCAAATTAAACAGAGAAGCATCGGTCGACACGAACACGTTTTTTTGCGAGATTACAATCCTGATCGAGTGTCTCACTGACGACAAAAGTCAGACTAGAAATTGTAATTTGGTTGGACGCAACTGCTCTCGTAGAAATCGATACCTCTAAAAGAGCATTGAGCATCTTCTACAAATGTCTGATCTAATGCCCATGCTCTATGGAGTGTTGGTCTCCAAATGTTTGTTAGCCATGTGATTGCTCGCCTACGCTTCACAAAGCAATGGGATCTTTAATTCTCAAATAATGCTGCAGACGGGGCCCGTCAAAGATTCATCTGAGAACGCACACCAAGCATTATCGCCTCGCTGCCTTGAACACTAGGATGAATAAGTGGGCGATATTCAAAACCAAGCTGACACCTTAAGGGGGTGTGCATACGTTAGGAATCCGCAACCCGATGGATTATAATAAAAGAAATAAGAGAAATCAGAATTGCAGACCTCGCCAGGACTTGTTTTGTTCGCTTTGTTATAGTGTTACGTATTAAGAGACTTAATAGAACTGCCACTTTATGTAGCAGGTGACCTGGTTTCAGCATTCAAGAGAAGATTTAAGGTTAAAAAAAAAAAAAACTCTGCTATCACGTGACCAAGACGTCATCAAAAAATTTTGCGGTATATTATCCCGAGATACCTCAAAATTCATTCTAGATCGGCGAGTAGGCATTCCTAGAATTATTATGAATATAACGAAAGAACTATGACGTCCATAAAAAAATCCATTCCTCAGGAGGATACTTGCCATATTAAGTTTCATTTCTTTTCCTTGTGCTGTTTCAAAGATATCGAGGTCCAATTTTTAAATTTTGTATACCTTGTTGGCCTCATTATGGAGAGTAAACACAACGCACATCAAGGGGGCAATGATAAGAGGGCGGGTGGAACGACAAAAGTGGGAACAGAAACATTAGGAGATCGGGTTATTTTCCTTTCCAATATCGGTACCCATACCGGCCTAATACGATCATAATTTCATTAAAAACATTCTACATGGATAGTCACATTCAATGTGATATTTATATCTATCCACACGAACGTTGCGGAGGAAACACCTAAGTAGGTGTGAGAACAACAGAATGACCTCAAATACCAATACCTTCCTCTTCGCGAGGGTGATTAATTAATAAAATATATATAATATAAATCAATAATAAGTAGAAGAGCAAGAAGAGAAAGAGAACTAGAGTGAAGTTGAGGCTCACCATCGCAAATCCGAAATTTTCTTGCCACCCAAAGCAAAGATTGAAAGATGGCAAAAGTGCACACAAAACTCAATATCAAATTTGATAAAACTCAAAAGAATCTCTGTTTTGACCCAAGTCCCTACCACCAAGCACTGAAATAAAGCCATGACAAGGGTCAAATCGCCAAAAAATCGTTATGTATTTGTGTGTCCTCCAATGTTGATTGCATGCACAAAGGTTTTCACTTTAAAAAGGTTTAAAATTGTCATGTAATTGCATTTTTTGGATTTACCTATTGACGTCTCTAGGACGAGCCAAAAATGATAGCTCTTCACTTTGTCCCATGTGTGATCAAACTACCAAGTTTCCTGAATTTCTCACAAGCCGTTTAGGAGGAATGTGCGACGGACAAGACGCAGCTGATTGACAATGTCGCCCGTTTTTTTTAAACAAAAGCTGAGGATACACAATACGATAAAACAATCTCCAGATTTAAATTCAATATCCCTCTGCAACTCATAGAACTTAGTGCAAAAACCCTGGGGATATCTGAAGTTGGCGTGGGAGCGCACCGCACTAGAGAGGTTTCAATTGATGTCTCCTTCATGGAAGTCAGCGGTCCTGCACAAGAACCGAACAGTTTCATCAAACATCGCTCAGCAACCAACCGTACCACACATACATTGTGTGTTATATCAGAACAGAGACTAGAATCCGGAATTCGATTCACAACGTGAAGATTCCAGCTTCGGAGAGACTGAGCAAGTCTAAGCATCGACCGGCTCACTATTATTACAACATAGCCACTAACAACCTTAGGAAAAATGATAGCTTATCCGCTTCATTGCGGTTCTGATGAGAGCAGAACCAATCACCCATTGTGTGTGACTCTTCACTTTTAGATCACTCGAGTGATTACACAAATGCTTCATTAAACAAACAAACAAAAAACCCATTAAAATATATAATAAAACCTATCATGAGAGGGAAATATTACAACTCACAGCTTACAATACATGCGTCTACAAATACTACTCAGTGTGCTTGGCCTCCAAAAAAATATACCTACGTCTCATGGTATGATGCCAGCAAAGTTAAATTTATTCATGGACACGCGAGAAATTAACCACAAATGTACTAGACAGACGTGCCTCCCCACACAAGGCCAACATTATACCGATCTAAAAACAGGAACCTTCACAATATTTACCAACGATCGTCAATAACCTTCTTGTGCAAACGTTTAGCAGTATGCTCACTTCCAAAATTTTGGAAATCACCTCTAGTGCAGTTCAGTTACTGCGGTCTATGATGACGTTTTCAACCGCTTTGATATTTTCGTATTGAAACTAAATTTGGGTAAATTTTTTTCTGTTCTCTTGAAACGATTTTATTTATTATGTAATCACCACTTGTTAGCCGTGAAACACAACCAATATGAATCCTGAGAAGATCAATTTCCGTACTTTTGAAGCTTGTCCATGCATCACTTACTTTCAGAGTGATTTGCAATAAAATTCACAGACATTATACAGATAGGAAGTCTTTTATACCAACATTGTAAGTAAGAAGTTGTGTGAAAGTAACGCCTCCTATTTCTGTTTCTTCAAAACAGAATAAGTTTCAAGTAGTTTTGAGATGGCATCACAGAAAGAATGGCGCACCCCCGACTTAACACGGCTTCACATGCGCTCACTAATCGTTGGAAGAGAACTTTCTCCATAAGGTGTTCTTACAGTTGGGAAATTGCCAATCTAGCTGATGTTCTTTGCGCTGGAATCCATTGACGTTCTCTACTCCAAGACGTTACGATGCACCTATCCGACATCTCAGTCGTTCAAATCTCAGCTCAGGCTACACGAGGATTCACATCATTGCCTTGCATTTAACGAAGGTAGCATCAGACAACTAGTCAGAATCAGAAAACTCGCCCCTTGTATTCAGGAAAACTAAGCCGCGCTGGCCGTTGGTTCATTTGAACGGCTCTTTACCTGTTTTGAGGAAAAAAGAAATCGAGTGTCTCACTCATTAACTTTTACTTTTAACATCCTAGCACATATAGCAAACAGTTTATATTTCTCATTTGCCCAGAAGATCGACGAAGGACCTGTGCAAGACTGGATTGATTTGAACGAAGATTTAGAGGGGTCTCGAGACACTCGGGAAGCTTAAGGAAGAGCGCCACGAACGATTTGTATAGCAGCGGCTGAAAAACACAAAATGTTTGTGACCAGCAGCTAGAACATCACATCTTAAATGTGATCATCACAGCAATGTGGAGGAAATGTTGAAAATCAACAATTAGTGTATTACGCTTTCGAGGCACTCTTCTGAAGTCGTTGAACTTGACACACCTTATGCAGCAACTTTGCAAGGCTCTACATTTATGCTGGATATGTAAACCATAATGCACGTTACAGCGACTCCCATGCAACTCAGACATTTTGATCTTTGTCCTGAACAAAACATGCCCCCTCAAACAGTTAGCCAGAAAAAAAAACATTTATTACACAGCTAAAACGGATTGATGGAAAAATAATATCTAATACATGATAAACTTTATAACTCCAGAATATTACAATTGCTAATAACTGTTTTGTTGAAATACAATATTTAAAAATGCAGCACCTTTAGTAGAGGGCAGATTGCGTAAGAAAAATATGCCAGTCGTCAAAAAAGAACGTCTTGACTGACTGACAACAAGTAGGTGCAGGTTACCACGGAAATAGAGCGAAGAAATAAAGTCAAGGGTAGGAGAGAAGTAGAGTAGGAGGAAAAGACATGAATAGTTTGATGCAGAGGAAAACATATTGACACATCACGCTTCATTCACCAGTCAGCTCTCAAAACGTAACATGTCAGAAGAGCGTGCTTTAAGCATCTCAATCACCTGTCAACTCAGCAAGATTATTTTTATTATGTGTGTACGTAGCCAAGGTAACCGGTGTGTTAAATTCAAAGCGCATGTAGTTCAAAAGATAAGCTCCTAACCAAGGTGGCGTTTTGGAAAGGAAAGGCACGGCCCCTTAAGTGGGGAATTCAAAAAACATACCAAATGGGATGCCCATAAGAAATTTCAATTGCATTGCAGAAAAAAATCCCAGCCGCCATAACGATCTTCAATTGGGATAATATTCAACCCATCATGGTTGTGGTACTACATGGACAATTCCCACCTTAGTTGACTCTCTATTCCCTTCCCTTGTTAACGTGTCATATTGAAGATTAGTTATTTATGTCAAAATGACCGACTTCACTGGATGTGCAGGGGTAGAGGGTGGGGGGGACGGAGAGACCGAATGGCTCATAACACATCTAATGAAACTGCTAATCTCATCCATATTGATCCCGAGTAAGAACAATTGGTCTTTACCTAAAATCCAAACAAGAAGAAGTTATCCCATCCGTCAGCGATCGATTCTTCATTAAGCTTCGAGAAGTCGTGGTAATTCCGTGTAAGCGAAAGAGGGAAAATAAAATGCAGATGTACAGTGGAAAGCGTTGTAATTTACTAAACGGACACACAGCATCGAGTCACAGAGCGCTTGGACGAAGGTCATATAGCGCTGCCTTTAAAACAACATAACAAAAAGCACGGCGAGTGAGTGCTCCGGAAAAGCACCTGTAGCTAAAAATGACAGTAGAGGGGAGGAACACCACTGATGTATGAACTTTAACTTACGTACGTGCAACGACAAATACATTCAAAGTAACTTATATCAACAACAACAGGTGGTGGCACCAAGCGGGTGCAGTTAAATTACAAAGAATGCTCTTTCGTATTGAAGATTCAAATGAGTGGGGTAAAGGCATGTCCACAAATTACGAAGGCAGGGAACGTTTTCACCTCATTTTTCCACGTCTTGTAGAAACAAGTGGCACAATCAACAATGTATTACTTAACTAGACAAGCTGTTGTAAGTAACTGTTCCCACGTGTGAGAATGTCAATGTGATATTTCGGAGTCTGGGAATCTTCGACAGCATAAAGCAAGACCCAGGAAATCACATAACGTAAGGAAGTGAACTCTCAATTCCTGCTCTTTCTTTTCAAATCCTCAAACAGTTCTCCTCCCCAGCCTACAACCCCTCTTTCCCAGCCCCATCAACTCTCTGTCCTCTGCTCCCCTTCTCAGTCCTCAACCCTTCCCGCCTTTCATTCATTCCAAACCAAGGAACGATAAATAGTCACTAACTGTTAAGACTGCTAAGTTCTCGGTGAATAACATGACGAACAGTAATTGACGTTGCATGTAATGGCTGAATGTTTTTGTTACATTATAATTTTAGTTTTTCTGAGGATGACGCAACCACGACTCTGAGCATACACTCGCAGTGGGCAAATATGTACAAAAATGAAATACAACTGAAATGCTCATGAACATCAATTTCAAACTCCGCATACACTGGCGGAACCCAAGAGCTCTTAATTAGTATAATTCAGCATGATACGTGCTGTGGATACGCACGTTTACCCATTCAAACGATCGTTGAAACTTATATATTATATATATTAATACGTGCCATTTTATATTCAGCAATTGGTTGGACACTTTCTACAATATTAAACTTACAAATGTGACCTTCACTGAAAACCCTCATTTGAGCCAGGTTTCTGAATTAGAAAAACAACACAAAAAAAAGGACAACAATGATCTGATCTGACAGATTATCCTAACCATCATGCACTTTTCACTGAGAGGAAAGGAAATTTGCTTAAAATTTGCATGAAGTCAAGGAAACAAGAATGTGCTCTCCTCTTACCCTGCGATGGTACGAGACTCAACAACAGGCGCCAGGGCTGTTTTAATGCTGCTTTCACCCCATGAATACTTGCACTTCCTAAAGGATGAATACCCAGCAGTAAACACCATAACACCATAGGACATCAAGAATAAGCAAGTGCTGTTGCAACCTAGAACATATCAAATGGCATCGCAACATTGGCTTGGCTGACAAGATAGTCTAGAGCTGTGTTATAGCCTGGTTAACACATGGCCAATATAAACTGTCACCTGGGTTTGCTAAAAACTGCCATCACTGTTTAGCGCGCCGAAATAACATACAGTGGCGGCCAACTTACTGGCATTGGTTGTGACGTTCAGATCCCAACGGTTGCTTCACTATAAGAGTAGGCATTATCAGCAGTTACCCTGGCCAAATCCAAATCCTGGCGAAACAGGGCGGTCGTCAAACCTGCACACCCGCACGGCAACAAATGATGCCTAGCCACGCCATGTCGTGCATCTGAAAAGATAACATAGAGGGCAGCATCCGACAGAAGGGCAGAGAGATGTTACCTTATATGGAAGTGATCCACATTTTAGCTTTAATTTCGCCTATTAAGCTGTCCGATGGTGCTTGCAGGCAGGTGTTGTACCACAAGCTCACAAGTATGCCCACATAAGGAAGTCAGAAACAATCTTACAATCATCAGAGCTGAACTCCAATAGTCTCCTCTCTCCAAAGTCGATGTCGCGCCTTGGTAAGTCGTTCTGGCATATGCCTCCTTCAGTCCCAATCCCACCTCAAAAGGCATTAACTGGGACTGCCTGATATAAGACAGAAAGCTAACTCAGCTTTTTGCCCTCCATACTATACTTACCAAGCCATCCTTTGTCTGTTCCTGCCCCATTACCCGGACTACCCAAGTCTAGCTGCATTCAGTGTACAGTACTCTACCGTAAAAGGTAAAGTAATTATATCAGCCTTGCCCCCTTTGACAAGTCAGATGTAGATCATTTCTCTGTTCTAACCTTTCTGCAATCTTGCTCCCTCTAAATCTCAATCAGTCTTCACTCGATCCTTTTCCTTTTCCACCTCCCTTCAGCCTGGATCAGCAACAACACTCTGATCACTAAGAAGGGTGCAAAAACAGACCTTACAAAATATGGCAATAGGTTGCTTTCAATACATCATGTAATCTCATGCATGCTTCGATATCAATCTTCCTATTGTTCAAACAGTCGATTTCTGATCTATCATTTGATTCTGTCCCGATATACAACTCTGCACTGCTTCTGCTCCTTCTCATCAGCAATGGATGAGGCTCTCAAAATATAAGAGGTTTACAGACAACCAATGTTCAACATATTCAAAAATAAAGCATGTTTCCTTATGATGCTCAAGAAACTCTTCTTCCTTATTGAGACTCTATTGCGCTGTACATATCTCAACCCCTATTACTCTCTATCTGGAATGATTAGACACTGTTGATAAATGAAAATTAAACATGTCCTTGAACCCTGAACTATTGGCTCCAAAGCCGCCCAGATCGGCTCCTCCGTCGATCTACAAGTCTTCCTTAGAAATTAGACATTACTCACTACAAGCCTTTACGTAACTTAAGGAGTACTGTCTCCTCTATGAGATCTCTCTAGATTTTTTATATTTTTGGAATACATAGTCTGTCTCTGGAAGATAATAACTGAAAGATAAGACACAATTCAAAAACGTATGCAAAACAGGCAGTGCATGGCGGTGACAAGAGCAGGAACAGAAGGCAACTAAGAGGAAACTGGAAATTGAACGAGGAGGATTATGGTAGGTAACAGGGTAGAAACATTTTTTATCCATGTTAAGATGTGATGATGCTGAGATGGTGGAACGTTCATCTTGAAACCTGGATGGAAGAAGAATTGAAGAGGAGTGAATTATTCCACAAGCAGGAAAAAGAAGGGACAGTGAGGAGATGAGTGTGATCCTGAATTTAGGTAATTTACCAGAAGGGTTGATGTGGACCATGTGAGTTGTCATTTCTGTGAGATTTAAGAGCTCTCATTATTGCATCTCTCCCATGATGATCTAAGCGAAGGTAAGTTTTGCTTGCAACATCGAGCAGGTCGTGTCATTGTTTAACCTTCTCCCTCTAATATTACTCTCTCAGTCCGTGACCTCACCATTCACTCCAGCGATGCGCAACTTACTCTCTTCAAATCCCCCCCCCCTTCAGGGCTCCAAAGTCCAGGCTGACTGCACACAACAACCATTTATTCCTCATCTCCATCTATGGAACCACCTTCAGAGCTGCTCTTCTATCTTCTCCTTCAGACTTCAAGCAAAGCAGTTGCACCTCCATTCTTGTCATCACAATTAATAGAGCATTCATTACTCCATTACCTTCCGCGAACACCACACCTCTTAATTCCTGGTTTCATCACGGTTGTGTTTGTCCCGACTGTAGTTCTATATGCTCTTCCAGAACTTCATCCTATAAAACAAAACAAATAAAGTGTATTGTCCTTCAAGTGGAACATTAACCTGAGCTCCTTCTACTAGCATTACTTGATGTACAGTAGAATTCCAAGATATATTTTTCAGGAAGAACGTGTGAGTTCGCCAGCACCCTGACTATGCCCAAATTCCTACTGCTTATAATAAAGCCTGCTCAGCTACTTATTTATGGTACTTCCACATAGAATGAAATACCTGCAAGCTGACTCATAACTAACACTCAGCCTAACATGCATTGTCGATTGAGACAGAGAGAAATAGCTCATTGGAAGTCTTTGCCGAAAAGGTGTTCGATTTTCGCCATTGGATCCATTAGGTCTTGAAAAACTGTCATTCTTTCAAGAAACAAGTGCTAACCACAAGAGCCCTTCTCTTTTGAATGGCAGATTGTGCACTCTCTCATTTCATTAGCAGACTGATGTTGAGGATGGTTGCTATTTCAGCACAAACTAATTAGCTGCTATCGCAAGAGAATAAAACAGCGTCAGTCAGAGGTAAAGGATCACAACACTGACGTCTGAGCTTACCTTATATCGAGCAAAAAACAGCACGTGACGTTTTGGGCTTTATCCTTCGCTGAGTGTGTGTGCTTTACCTCTCGTTCAGAGTATTTTTCTTACAAAGGTAATAGCCAAATGTCAGCACTTCTGATCCTTTTTTCTGGTTTGTTCCATCTCTAATCATGTATAGTAGTCAGCGCCGAAAGGCCAATTTTTCACCTAACCTAACATCATCTATAAGTTTTTTTCTCGCTGAATTAATTCTCACCCTTGGTTATCAATGATATCCAGTGGTGGAACCTGTCACCCTTGCATACTTAAATTATTCAAGATGCTGCCACAATGGGTTAAATCTAAAATTCCATTCTTTCAATCGTAGTGCCGAGATATCAAGTGATTTTAATTGTTCAAATATGTTTTGGTTCAACACTATGTGTTAAATATAGTTGGGAAATATCAGCTGTACCGTTAGCTATGGTAATATTTAATATGATACCGTATATCGTAAATATAAAAGTGAATCTTGCCATAATTTCAAGACATGTTCATTCACAACATTGTTGTTGTTGTTTTATAATCTTTTTGGCAATGCCTCTCTACTGATTGAGTAAAATAGGATGATGAATTGCATTTTTTCTTGCCTGGCAACTATGTCTAACATGATCACTCTGGATTCATTAGGTGTTAAAGATGCACAGCATAATAATGTATACTAGTTGTCAAAAAGATCCAACCTTAATATTTCATGCGTAAACAGATGAGCTAGGATCTGTTGGTGCACGATGTAGCGATAATTCGTATGCGTGAAATTTTCCTTGCCTGCAGAAGCTGTCAGTCGCTCGACAGCAGCCATGAGTAGGAGTGTAACGGAAGCACGTTGGATTCTTAGTGACAAATGGCGAAAAACTGAACAACTCTGCATCAAATTTTTTAAAGCTTGCGCGATTCCAAGTGGGAAACGATCGCGACAAGTTGCAACAGGTCCTTCGGGAACAAGCATGGGCCCAACAGATAAAAGAGGTACAGCTGCTTCAAAGATGTCGCAACTCATGTGCAAATGAAGCACCTCTGTGGCCTCAAGCATCCAAAATTGAATCGCAGACCAAGCAGACCCTTGCTCGATTGCTAATGTCGAATCACGATCAAGAACTTGCGACGGCGGGCTGTCAGCATGGATCCGTTTTCCATTGTGACTAGATTGGGCTTAGGGAATCCAGCGAAAAGTTGTGCAAAGCATGCTATACGAGATGCGAGAAAGCCCCTCTGTTTGAGATCGCACCGAAATGCTGGACGCTGGGACAACGATCCCAACTTCTTCAACACATTCATTAGATCACATCGTGCATGAGCACTGGGTTTATGTGGATACGACCCAAAACCTAAGTGTCCAGTCATCACAATGGAGCTCCAACATCCCGAGCCAAAAAAAAAGAAGGATCCCCGCAAGTTCAAAGTCATGCTTCTCGTCTCTTTGATCAGTGGCGTGTTCATCACGGTACGACCACAACGGCAATAACCATCACAAGAGGACATTACCAAGAGTACTGATGCGTCGCCTGCGTGACGCTGTGACGCCAAAGGCTGGACTGTGGGAGCGCAATTGGGCAGCTCATCACGATACGCAACCCGCGCCTCTCTTCAATTAATACATGATTTCCTGGCCAAACACAACAACTGTGTTCGTCAGGCCTCCTATCTCTTCCCGACATGCTCGTCCGTGTGACTTCTTTCTGGCTTTCCCCAAGCTGAAATTGCCTGAATAGGGACAAGATTTCATCAGGAAAATCATCGGAATGTGACGGACAGTGGAGGCGCCATCCAAAAGAGGTCGTTTCCCGGGCGGCTGCTTGCCGAGGGGAGTGCGAGGGAACGTTGGGAGATATGTGTGGGCAGACAGAAAAAGGAGCCGAACATACATCAAACTCGTAAGGAAGAGGGATAGTGTAAGTTGGGTGGGTGTATTGGGATGAGCGAGTATTTTATGGACAAGGGAAGTGACTTGAACAAATGTAACATGTAACAATATTAGCATTATTGTTTGGAGGTCAAAAGCGTAGTAAGGAGGATGGAGGAAAAGGAAACCAGAGTTTGGTATGAAGACTGTAAAAGATGTATGTTATGGTTACAGAGATGCCCTAGGGGGGTAGAGTAGGATGAGCAAGAAGGGGGAACGGGAAAGATGTTAATGTTAATCATGGTTGTTACTATAGGGTCCTGAAAAAGGAATTTTAGCTGGACCAAAATTATACTGATAGTGGTGTTTCTATACTTCATTATGAGTCGTGAGTATAGGATGAGTTCGATTGAGCTTAGGCAGCGTGAGCACTTGGAATGAAGTCAAAATGGCGGTCGAATGAGGAAATACTAAGTTTTACATGTTGATGGCCATATAAATTAGAACCAATGAACCAGTTTTATATCATGTTGTAATGACGAGTAGATTCTTCTGAGCCTTAGTTTAAAGTATATTAGATGATTAAAGAGGAGAATTACATATTTAGTCAGCATGATAAAAAGTGAGAATAGTAATATGGTTTGCGATGGATTAGTTGATAATAAAAAAAGTGAGTGGATTAAAAAGATATTTTGAGATGAAAGTATTTATTTTGAAATTCATAAGACAATACAAAGGAGATAGAGAAGTCACTAGAGGTTTTTTCATTAGGGTTGTATGTAGGAAACATTGGTTACGACTAAGGAGGGGTCGGTGAGGTCCAAAAATAAAGTATTTACGAAATATAGAGTCAATTGTTGTGAAATTATATATTTGTTATGAGTTTTTCGAGATGTTCCCATGGAAAAGACAAGGCAGGTGGGGGGGGAATAGGATATAAATTGACCAGGAGGACTAGAGAAAACAGTTGAGGGGAAACCATTCATAGATGCGGATGATTTGGCACTGTGAGCATTGAGGAGAAACAGAAAAGATAAAGCTTGTATTTTAAAGATAGTCAGCTGAGGCAGTTTTTCGCGTAGAGAAATGTTGGATCTAACAATGGAAAGGAGTGGTGAAGATATTACTAGTCGAGCGTAGATGTGTGCGTGCAGACGGTGGAGAGTGATTAAGTAAAAGGTGATCTAACTAGAGTCACGATGCTGCAAAACGGTCAATGAGAGGATAGACAGTTAGTTGGTTCATGGGCATTGAGGTGTCCGTTGTGCCAGCGCCATAAGGGAGCAAGGAAGCTGATATCTGTCGCCGTGTGAAGTGAGTATCAGCGGTGCAGGGAGAACTTTGAAGTAGTTGGCACGAAATCGCCAATACGCAGCGGGGTGTACAACTATTCGTGGAAAACAAAATCGGAAGATCGAGAGTGCGTGTCGAAGCGTCTGCTGCTGGTACTGAAATAAGGAGTATGCAATCAGTCGGTGAGGGTCAGAAATATTCCGTCCGTCAGGATGTAATAACATGAGGTAAGTCACAATGGAGGTCACTCAAGTTGTATACAGCATACTTATAGTCATGGGGTTCGCAGAACATGTCCGCTCCTGTCGGCAGTCGTGTGGGCCGCGAATGGGAGACACGCCTCTTGCGGTCAGGCTGGAGGTGTACTACAAGGGAGCGTAGTCGGAGCGGGGGTGGCGCTGAGTTCTTTTCTGTTATTCAATAATGTCCGATCTCTCACTGGAAAATCTTCGGTATACTCTGATTATGCTGATAGCAAGTGCTCACCTCTGTCTTGTGGATCCATACTGTATCCTCAGACAGGCAAGTCAGCTAGTTATTACAGCACTCTACGGAATAATCTGATACTACTATATGGTATTTGAAGGTAAGAAAAGATAATGTAAGTAAGTAACGAGGTAGTTCATAAAAGTATCGCATTGTTCATAAAAGAACCGTAACCAAAGATACACATACACTCTCACCAAACCACATTGAGGCGACAAACACTTAAAAGATGCAAATCTGAACAGAAGAGGTAGCCAAAAGTGCGGAAGACTGGTATTCGTTCTAATCCGGACGAATCTCACACTCTCGCAGGTATGGCGTCTTTCCGAGGAGGATGTCGTGTTTAGAAAACCCTCTATGACTGATTTCTCTTACTACTGGCATATGCGAAGAGATCCTTGTTGCAAGCTTCTGGTTTCTGCGATGATGCACATTGACTTTCTTCCTGGAAATGCGACATTTCAAAACGCCTCGCTCACCGCAAGCCCTAGTCGACGACTGACATGGCGTCATGCGTGCACGAGGTTAACTATGCTCTACGGGGGAAGCCTGGCTGAGGCTCGCGGTGACAGCTTGCATGAATTCTCGTGGAATCGGAGCACAAGCTATGGGATGATACTTGACCTGGCGAATGCTGTGGGGGCTGTGTGCTTCTGTCATCCCACTGTGTACTGGACGGCTGTACGAAATACTGAAAGGCATCGCCGATCATTAGAACTCATCCCGGGTATGCCGGGCTGACAGTTTGCTTTGGGCGAGCTCGGTCGAAGGCGACGGCAGATTCATCACTTCACTCGGGCATAGGTTCTGGCTCTCGGTTGGTGATTGGTTCTCGGTTCTCACGGTCTCGGCTATTGCGCACATCCGTTGGCTTCACCTCACGCCCCGGCGCAGCGTTCTAGTTGCAGACTTGTAATCGCCAGCAACATTGGGCAGGCCTCTGCGAGTCCGCTAGAGGAACTTCCTTTCTGTATATTTTGGACTCTACGAGAGAGTGACGTAATTCTAGCTGGTCATCTCTCTTATCTAGATATGCTTTCATGTTCTCTTCGGTTCGTAATCCCTGACACTTGGGAATTAAAACGCTCCAGTGCAATATTAGTGTCATTCGCCCAATTTTCCTTCCGAGCGTATTTCAGAAGTTAGCTGAAGTTCACATGTTTGCGAATTTTTCACCAATAAGACGGGATTCGTCGGAGTAATAGTTTTGCCCCATCCAAATCCTCATTTTTTCTACCCCCTGATAATCCCCCAAACCCCATCCTTCAAATTTCCTGCCTTTGTTCCGTGAAAGCCTGTAGGTAGTCATCTTCTAATTCCCATGTTCGCCGCCATCCCAATCGCTTTCTTGGACAGCATAATCCTAACGTTTCTGGTCCCTAGTGTATGTGATCTCTCTCCAACTCACCCCTCTCATATTTTACCTGCGTCCAATGGGATTGTGCGCTTGGTGTGCTTAACTTTCACACAGCTCGACAAGGTAGTAGGCAGATATCTAGAATGAATGTCATTCGGCTTTTCGCGGCCAGATACAACAGTCATCTGAACCACCATAAAGGCCGGAGCGTCGCGTCTAGGCATTGCGCAATGAACTGATTAGACCGAGCATGCGCTTGTTGTTACTGCGCGTTGTTAAAGGTGACTCGGGATTTTGGCAGTGCGCGGCACGAGAGTAGTTTTTGAAATAAAATGCGACGTTTAGAGGTCGGGGTTTTCGGAAAGCTTATTGCCACTTCGCGGAATATGTTATAGAATATATTGTAGAGGCTAGTGTGTATTATATTATGTTATTATTTCATTTTGGCAAATGACTATCTGTCGGAGATCTCGTGGGCAACAACGTGATATAGTTCTTTGGGAATGGCTAAAAATAATACTATAGGCTAATGGAATTTAGAAGAGGTGAGTTGGTAGGTACACATTCCTCAAGTATTATTTGGATGATGTCATTAATAATTTACTCGGTGGTATGTGGGTGGAAGATTTGTACTAAGAGAATACTAACACTCTAAGATAGTCTTCTTCATATTTTATCATACTCAGTTACTTGCTTTGTGTATTCATGTAAACAGTGTATGGGGCGTTGGGAAAGCGAGCAGAAATTCATGGTTACAGCGGAGCAAGAGTTGATTTGCTGTTGAACTGCAACGTCGTGTACTTAAATACTTTTACACGCTTGCTGCAGCGCTCGACTATGACTTTAGAGACGCTCTTCTGGTGCTGACGCGACGATCTCTAGAGATGTTGGTGGTAGGTCGACGAGATGAGAGAACAATGCGTGAGTATACAAATTATTTTATCGTGGATGAGAAAGGTTGCAATGCCGATCTACTATGCTCTACCATACTGCAGACTGGAGAAGGGCATGAGCAATATATCTCTAACCGTAAAGTCATCTGCTTGGATGGAAGAAAGGATAGTTTCGGGGTTCACAGCAGCGGATATCTGGGATCTGAGCCTACATTTAGAGGCACACAGTTTCTGATCTGACGCTGTTTTTGCTATGGACTCGACATATTCGGTCCGCTCAGAGCATTTAGCTCGATGAGCAATGATATAGTAAGTAGAATTACTTTCTATATCTAAAGCATATAAATTGGGTTTAAGTAAGGTGTCGCCACAAGGAAATTTGAGAAATGAGACATAGACCACTAGGAGGTATCGATTTCTTTTATTCTGGGACCAAAAGGTAAAGTAATCAGTACACTTTAAAGTGCAGATCTATCCTTTGTAAAATCAGAAGATAAGTTGCGACGTTCAAATTCCTGTTGAGTCATGGGTTGGACAAGTAAATTCGAATAATCTCATGATGCTTTTTACACTGGTTCTGTGAATGTAGCACAGACCTCATACATAGGCATGACGTACCCATGATAGAACAGAGACTAAGGGGGCTATTTCTTGGAGTAAAAAGTGACAGAGAGTCACAAGTAGTCAAATCTGTACTTCGTACGGCGCTTATCAGACCCACGTTGCCTTCTTAGGCTTTGTAAAGATGCGATAGTTGTTGCTAAGGCAAGATGAGGGTTTCACATCACCTTGGATACCTGGATTTGTTGGTGATCATATCACAACCTAATCAACACAGCGTTGTGTTGAATCTCACTGTAACAAGAGTCAGGCTTCCAATACTAACAGATATGGTGTTAGGGTTGTCATTTTATGTGGGGTAAACGAGTAGCCACTTGGTTGAACAATTTTAGCTAATCAAATATCTAAACGCCACCATATGTATGATAGAGAGTTTTGAAAAATTACGTGTAGAAATTCAGAGAACAAGCGATTCAGCTTTTTCATGTGTGAGGATAGGCCTTTCTTGGCATGCGTGCTCACTTCAAACATCAACATATTGCAGTTGGTTAATCGGCATGCGAGCTATATCCCATGCGCACACGGGATAATTACGACTACTCATGTACGTTTCTTTATTTTTTGTGTATAAAGACGATATATTGTGGGATTAGAGTCACTGTGGGAAAGGCGTCAGGCATATGATGACAATCAAATAACGGTTGCGACTGATTAACTATTTTTCTCTTTAAATTCATCGAGCAATATAGCTAGGGCCTATTTTATGTAACCATTCCTTGTCACCACAAAACACATTATACGATACATATATCACTTAATGAGGGTAGTATGGAGAGCCTGTTACATATTAACGTGCCGTATAGAAAATACTAACACAAAAGCAGTTTTTAAATTAGTGGTAGCCCTTAAATAGGATGTATTTACATCAAAAACTCATAGGTATTCTGGTCATTGGAGAAACACTGAAGATTAACATTGACATTTTCACTCCTCCATTGTGATATGGCAGCCATCTTGAAATGGCGCATTAGGAGCAAACTAACAGTGGGTGGCTCACACCGCACTGATTATTTATGGAGGGTGACCCCAAAGAGACGTTGTTTTTCTATACATGAACTAATGACAATAATGTTTTACATAAAATAGAATTAATGAGTAGTGAAGTTATGGTGCCATGGTAACCATGACAACCAATGCAATTGTGATGTTTGAAATGAGCGCTGCAAAGATATATAACATAAAACTGTGCATTTCTGATCCAAGTTAAATGTTTTCAAACTCTTAGATCATGGTGGGT
>CM068967.1:71155854-71165891 GCA_035128595.1 Eptatretus atami
TGGGAGAGGGGGTTTGAGGCTGGGGGGAAGGAGACTGTTTGAGGATTTGAAGAAGAAAGAGCACGAGAACTTGAAGTCACATTCTACATTATGTGGATTTCCGTGGGTCCTTGCTGTTATGCTGTCGAAGGACATTCCCAGCAAACTCCCGAAATATTCCACACACTATTGGGAACTAATTCCTTTACAACAGCCTGTTGGAACTAGGTTATCCACTTTAACATACAGTTGTTGAATTTTTGGTGCCATCTTGTTTCTACAGACTGTGAAAAATGAGGTGAACGTTCCCTGCCTTCGTAACTTTGTGGACATGCTTTACCCCACCACATTTGAACTGTCATCACGAAAGAAGCATTCTTTGGTAATTATAAACTGCACCTCCTTGGTCGCCACCACCTGTTTGTTGTTGATATGAAGCTTACTTTGCAATGTATACGTGCTCGTTGCACGTTACGATAAAGTTTAAAAGTTTCATGACATCGTGGGTTTCTCCCACCTCTACCTGTCCATTTTAGCTACAGGTGCTTTCCGGATGCACTCCACCTGCCCGTGCTCTTTTTGTTCATGTTGTTTTAAAGCAGCGCTAATGGGACTTCGTCCAAGCAGCTCTTGTGACTCGAGCGTGTCCGTTTAAGTAAATTACAACGCTTCTCCACTGTACTTCGCATTTTATTTTCCCTCTTTACAGCTTTACACGTGAATACCACGACCTTCTTTCGAAGGCTTAAAGTTGCAAGAAATCATCGCTGAACGGGATGTTGGATAACTTCTCTTGATTTTAGGATTTTAGGAATGAAAAGAAGACTTGTTCATTAATGTAGGAATCTGATGAGATTAGCCAAGTGTTCATTTAGATGTGGTTATGACAAGCCATTCGGCTCCCTCTCCCCTCCCCCCACCACCCCCTTCCACCCCCTGCTACATCCAAGTGAATCGGTCATTTTGGACATAAATAAAATCCCATAATCCTTCAAAATGACCACCTGTAACAAGGGAAGGGAATAGGAGTCAACCACAGAGTGGAATTGTCACATGTAGTAAACCACACACACTAGATGGGTTGGGAATATTATCCCCAACTTGAAGATCGTTAATGAGCCGGCTGGGGATTTTTTTTCCTGACAATGCACTTGTGACATTTCACTTCCACTGAGGCCATCTCAACATTGTGAAGCTTGTATTTTTGAATCCTTAACGCAGCTGCCTTCACCTGGATTTAAACGCACACCCTTGAGGATACCTATCCGGTGTCCTTACCTGTACACCACCACTGTACATAAAAAAAAATATCTTGCTGAAGTGACAGTGTGATTGAGATGCTTAAAGCACGCTCTCTCTGCCATGTTACCGGCTTTGGGAGGCTGCTGGGTGAATGAAGGGTGATGGTGTCAAATGTTTCTCTCTGACATTCAAACTATTATGTCTTTCCTCCTACCTCCTACCTTTCCTCCTACCCTTGACCTTTATTCTCAGGCTCTATTTCCGCTGGTAACCTGCCTACTTTGTGTCAGTCAGAAGACGTTCTTTTTGAGCAGCTGGCATATTTTTCTTACCAACTGCCTCTCTCACCTAAAGGTGCTGCATTTTTATAACACTATTGTTTTCACAAAAACAAGTTATTAACGCATTTTAATTATTCTGAGTTATAAAGTTTATCATGATTAATGATAAATTATTTTTCCATCAATAGCCGTTTTTAGCCTGTGTAATAAATGTTTTTTTTTTCCTGGCTAACTGTTTTGAGGGGGCATGTTTGTTCAGAACAAAGATCCAAAAATGTCTCGAGTGGCATTGGAGTCGCTGTACCGCCTGCTTTGGGTTTACATGATCCGCATCAAATGTGAGAGCAACACTGTGACTCAAAGGTGTGCCTTCAGCAAGTTCAGAACGACTTCAGAAGGAGTTGCTCGAAAGCTAATAAACACTATTGGTTTGATTTTCAACATTTGTCCTTTCCAGTTGCTGTGCATGATCACATTTAGAGATGTGATGTTCCCTGAGCTGCTGTCACAACATTGTGTTTCAGCCGCCTAAGCAACATCGTCGTGGCGCTCTTCCCTAAAGGCTCCCGCAGCGTTGTCCCTCGAGACACGCCTCTCAACATCTTCGTCAAAATAATCCAGTTCATTGCACAGGTCCTTCGCTCGATCTTTCTGGGCAAATGAGAAAACTACAAACTGTTTGCTAATATGTACTAGGACATGTTAAAAAGTAAAAAGTAATGAGTAGGACACTCCGATTCTTTTTCTCCAAAACAGGTAAAGCCGTTCAAATGAAACAACGCGCAGCTCGCGCATTAGTTCTTCCTGATACAAGGGGCGAAGTTTCGTGATTCTGGCACTAGATGTCTCAGTGCTACCTTTGTTAAGATGGCAGAGGGCAACATGATGTCAATCCTGTGTAGCGCTGGAGCTGAGATTTGGAACGACTGGAGATGGGAGTAGGGTGCATCGTTACGATCGTGAGAGTAAGAGACGGTCAATGGAGTTCCACCGCAAAGAACATCAGCCCTGACTTGGCAATTTCCCCAAACTTAAAGAACACCTTTATGGAGAACAGTTCTCTTCCAACGATTATGTGAAGGCCACTGTGAAGCGCTGGTTAAGTCGGCGGGATGCGCACAGTTCTTTTGTGATGCCATCTCAAAACTACTTGGAACATTATCTGTTTTGGAGAAAAAGAATAGGAGGCGTTACTTTTCGACACACACTCGTACTTCAACAATGTTGGTATAACAGACCTTCCTATCTGTATAGATTGTCTGTAATTTTTATGCAAATCACTCTGAAGTTATGGATGCATGGACAAGCTCAAAAAGCTACGGAAATCTGGATCTTCTATCAGGAATTCATATTGGTTGTGGTTTCTCACCGGTAACAAGTGGTGAAATTCACATAAATAAATAAAAGTCGTTTCCAAGAGTAAAGAAATAAAAATTTACCCAAATTTATGTTTCATGACGAAAATACTCAAAGCGGTTGAAAAACCGGTCATCATAGCCGCAGTAAGCTGAACTGCACTGAAGAGGTCGATTTCAAAATTTGGGGAAGTGAAGGCATACCTGCTAAACGTTTGCACAAAGAAGGTTATTGCACGATGATGTTGGTAAATTTGTGAAGGTGTCACTGTTTTTAGATCGGTATGAGTGATTGGACTTGTGTGGGGAAGGCACGTCTGGTCTAGGTAGCTTTGCGTGGGTTATTTGCTCGGCGTGTCCATAATAATTCTACTTTGCATGGGCACATACCATTAGTACGTAGTGTTCATATTTTTGGAGGCCCAAGCACAACTGATGTAGTATTTTGTCAGAGCTGCTAATTGTAAGCTTGTGAAGTGTAATATTTTCCCTCTCGATGATTAGCGGTTTTATTTATATATTTTTAATGGGTTTTTGTTTGTTTGTTTTAATTGACAGCATTTTAGTAATCACTCGAGTCTGATTCAAAAAGTGAAGAGTCAACCACAATGGGTGGATTGGTTCTGCTCTATCAGACCGCATGAAGCGGATAAGCTATCTCTTTTTCCTAAAGGTTGTTAGTGTGCTAGTTTGGTAAAATAGTGAGACGGTCGGTCATGCTTAGAATAGCTCAGTCTCTCGAAGCTTGGAATCCTTCGATCTTGTTTGAATCCACAATCTCTCGGATTCTAGTCTCATGTCCTGACTAGTAAGCCACCACAATGTATGTGTCGGTACGGTTGGTTTGCGAGGACGTGTTGGTGATGAAACTTGTTCTCTGTGTGCAGGAGCGGCTGGACTTTGCCATGAAGGAGATCATATTTGACCTGCTCAGTGTCGGGCGCTCACCCAAAACCTTCAGCATTAACCCCGAGGTTTGCACTCAGTCTTGATGTTGCAGGGATATTTGAAATTTAAAATCTGGAGATTGTTGTTATCGTTATTGTTATCCCTACGCTTTTTGTTAAAAAAAAAAACGGGGCGACATTGTAATCAGCTGCGTCTGTCCGTCCATCACATCTCCTCCTAAACGGTTGTGCAGAAATTCAGGAAACTTGGTAGTTGTGATCACCACATGGCACAAAGGTGCAAGAGCAGTATCATTTTTGGCTCCGCTCCCTAGGACGACGTCAAAAGGTCAAATACCAAAAAATGCAATTACATGCACATTTTTAAACATTTTTTAAATGAAACTTTGTGCATGCAATCAACATTAGGGGACACACAAAATACATAACGATTTTTTGCGATTTGACCCCTTGTTCATGCCTTTATTCTCAGTGTCTTGGGGTAGGGACTTGGGGTCAAAACAGAAGATTTCTTTTGTTTTTAACTCATAATTTGATATTGAGTCATTTGTGGTGGAACTTTTTGCCATCTTTCAACTTTGCTTTGGGTCGGAAGAATGTGGATTTGCGATGGTCAGCCATCAACTTCACTCTAGTTCTTCTTCTTCTTCTTCTTCTTCTTATTATTATTATTATCACCCTCGCCGAAGGAGAGGGTATTGTATTTGGGTCCATTTCTTTGTCCACACACTACTTTAGTGTTTTCCTCCGCAACCGCTTGTTGGATTGAGATAAAATTATCACCATTGGTGTGACTACTCATGTAGAATGTTTTAATGATAATTATGATGTCATAGGTCACGTGGTATGGTAGCCATATTGGAAAAACGGAAAAACTTAACCCGATCTCCTAATGTCTCTGTTCCCCACTGTTTTGTCCTTCCCACTCCCGCCCCTCTTGTCTCATGCCCCCCTTGATGTGCGTTGTGTGTTCACTCTCATATGAGCCTCAACAAGGTATACAAAAAATTTAAAAAAACTTTGGACCTCTGTATCTTTGAAACAGCACCAAGGAAAAAAATGAAACTTAGTACATGGCAAGTACTCCTCATGAGGAATGCGATTTTTTTTAATGACGTCATAGGTTCCTTCGTTATGATGTCATAATTCCATATCTAGAATGCTACATCCGATCAGTATGAAAATTTTTGAGGGTCATCTCGGGATAATATAGTCCGCAAAATTTTTTGGATGACGTCATTGGTCACGTGATTTAGCAGACAGTTTTTTTTTTTTTTAACCTTAAATCTTCTCTTGAATGGCTGAACCGGTCATCACTGCCATCACTGCCATAAAGTGGCAGTTCTAATTATGTCTCATTAATTACGTAACACATCAGCACACAAATGCCACACAAAACAAGTCCTGGCGAGGGTCTGCAATCTCTGATTTCTCTTTTTCTTGTTATTATTACATTCCATGGGTTGGCAGGATTGCCTAAACGTATGCACACTCACCTCTAAGGTGTCGAGCTTGGGTTTGAATATCGGCCCAGCTTTAAGTTTCCATCCTAGTGTTTCACAGGCAGGGCGAGGCATCAATGTGTGTGCCGTTCCTCAGATGAATCTTTGACTGGGCTCCCCGTCTGCCAGCATTAGTTTGTGGACGTTAAAGATCCCACATTGTCCTTTGTGAAGCGTAGGCGAGCTATCACTGGGCTAACAAACCACTTTGGCAGAACCAACACTCAATAGAGCATGGTGCATTATCAGATCAGACCATTTGGTAGAACTGATGCTCATGCTCTTTTCAGAGTATCATTTCTACCGAAGCAGTTTGGTCACCATAACCAAATTACAAATTTCTGCTCTGACTTCTTGTGTCAGTGAGACAACTCGATCAGGATTGTAACTCTCGCCAAAAAAAACTGTTTCGGTCGAACCGATGCTCTCTGTATTGAGCGTGGTACTTGATCTGATTTGATGATGCGACATGCTCTATGCAGAATGTTCGTTCTGCCGAAGTGGATTCTTAGCCCAGGTTACAATTCTGGACAGTTGTCACCTCTGCATCCTGGAATAAAATAATTAAGTCTTCTCCATATAATATAGTAGATCTTTTGCAATTGTATTGCTTGGAAAATGTTTTTTCACACAAGGACAAAGGCTCATGGAAGAGCTGTCACACATATCACACTCGCATGCAGACAGAGATACCAGATTGCGTCCGTAAATCTTGATGTGGGTCAGCGTTCCCTACCGTGTCCTAAATGATTGTGGTGTTGCAGAAAAGAAGTCTATAAAACTGTCTTTATATATATATATATATATATAAATAATAAAATATATATATAAATATATATTATATATATACACGAGGTGTGTTCAAAAAGTATCCGACCTTTGTTCATAAAAAATACTCGTATCCAGATATAATATACTTACACTAATCTCCTTCAAAGTAGTCCCCTTGGGCTGCCACCACTTCTCCCAACGGTTCTACCACTGTCGGAAGCAGCGCTGGAACGCCTCTTTTGGGATGGCGCGCAGCTGGTCCGTCGAATTCCGCATGATGTCTTCTCTGGACTGAAATCTGGTCCTTTTCAGGGGCGTTTTCAGCTTGGGGAAAAGCCAGAAGTCACACGGACCCATGTCAGGAGAGTAGGGAGCCTGACGAAGCACAGGTGTGTTGTGTTTGGCCAGGAACTCTGTATCAAATGTGAAGAATGGGCGGGTGCGTTATCGTGATGGAGCTGCCAATTGACCGCTGCCCACAGGTCCGGCCGTTTGCGTCGCACAGCATCACGAAGGCGACGCAGTACCTCTTGGTAGTACTCTTTGTGATGGTTGTGCCGTGTGGTGCGTACTCGTGATGAACCACGCCACTGGAGTCAAATAAGACGGTCAGCATGACTTTGACATTGCTGCGGACCTTCCTTGCTTTTTTTGGCCTCGGGGATGTTGGATGCTTCCATTGTGATGACGAACTTGGTTTCTGGGTCGTACCCATAAACCCAGGTCTCATCGCCAGTGATCACTTGTTGAAGAAGTTGGGATCGCTGTTCACAGTCTCCAGCATGTCCTGTGCGATCTCCAAACGGAGTTGCTTCTGCTCGATCGTTAGCAGCTTTGGCACGAACTTCGCTGAGATTCTCCTTAAGCCCAAATCCTCAGTCACAATGGAATGAACGGATCCAATGCTGACGCCCGCCTCATCTGCAAGTTCTCTGATCGTGATTCGACGATCCTGCATCAGCAGGGTCCTCACTTGGTCAATGACGATCTCATTTCGGGATGTTGAGGGCCTACCAGAACGTGCTTCACTTCCACTGATGTGCGACGACCACTTTGAAGCGGTTGTACCACTCTTTTATCTGTGTGGTGCCCATTGCTTCGTTCCCGAAGGCCTGTTGAATCTTGCGGATCGTTTCCACTTGGGAATTGCCAAGCTTTACACAAAATTTGATGCAGTAGTGTTGTTCAAGTTTTTCCACCATTTTATCAAAAACGAAAATCCGACGGCGCTCACTTACACTTCCTCACTCATCGGCGGTCTGTTGGCGACTGACAGCTTCTGCAGGCGGGAAAATATTCACGCATACGATTAGGATCGCCTACATACGTGCACCAAACCATGCCTCCCTAGCTTCATTTGTTTACGCACGAAAAATTAAGGTTGGATACTTTTTGAACACACCTCGTATATATAGAAAGATAGATATATAGATATATATCTCGATATAATTTTTTTTCCCCTGATTTACTTGCTGCATGTGGTAAGACTTAAAAGCAGCATTTTTGTACCTATCCTGAGTTGCTCCGATGAAGGTGTGCTGTGCTTTTAAACTGCAGTCGTCCCTCTGGGATTTGATGCACTTTACTTTGCAGCGTCGGTTCCGAGATGGGAACGTTTTCTCTGCTTAAGTGCAATAACAATTGCAGTAAAAGCCTCCACCATCTGCTCACATCTGAATGTGTGTTTGTGCGTGCAAAACCACCAACTATTTTATATCCTTCAAAATGGTTTTATGCACATTTCTTTTGAAAATGTTAATTTGTATGCTGAACAACTGTATAACATCAGAATTTTAAATGTTCTTCCATTTCTGCACACATTTTCCCCCTCCCCTTTATCGTCCCCCGCCCCTCCGTCAAGGTTGAAGGGGCGGGGAACATTAAAATGAGCTCCGTCTGACCGACCGATTATCCGTACATGTACTTTTTTGCACGCGATATTTCAAAAACCGTTGAACGTTTAGCTTTCATATTGTTCATATCTATACCTCATGGCATCATCTCAACCTGATTAGATCACAGCTGTGATTGGCTGAATGATGTTGCCATGGCAGCTGTCTCAGTAACTTGGCTTGTGTACGTGATATTTCAAAAACCCTTCAAGACTTAGATTTAATATTACACAGATCTATTCCTCATACCACCCAAAAGATGGGGCGCCGAGGGTATCAGCTCCTTGTTTTCTTTTTTTTAAATCCATGCCTTGAAATCCCTTTTTGCAAAGTGACTTTTTCATTTCCATCTGCATTCGTCACTTTGATAGTTTTGCCGGCTGCTTTGCCAAATGCCTTCTCATACTTCCATGACCTGCCTTACTCCATCCCCTTCGTGCTAGTTTTTTTTTTTTTTTGAGCCTGCCTTATTTCCATCTTAAATATTGACCATTAAATAATGAATTAATGCATTGCTCATTGTGATGAAAATTTGTTTTATCACGCCTCAAATAACTGCATTGTCCGTTATATCCTAGCACCAAGAAACAAAATTGCGGTCGGTGAACATGCTCACACTTTTTACTATTTGGATCGCAAGGCCATCTTTGTTTTTTTTGTTTTTTTGGCTTTTATCATGCCATGATAAGCGCTTTTTTTTTCCTGTTCATGCCGCCAAACCAACCTCATGGAAATTTTTTCCTCTTTGTGGGAAAAGCAACAATGTTGTATTACCGTGTAGCACGATTGAAGAAAAAAAATGCCACAGGGCGATCGGCACAATGGCTCTGTCGCACCAGCCGGTATGGAAAAGTTTGTAAGGGCATTAGACTCTAGGAGTCTTGAAAGATTAATCAGCATTTGCTCATTGGAAACCATGACTATAATGAAGGAAGCACTTATCGGTCATTTTGTGTGCAATCTGTGGCTGTCTGTTTCCATTATTGCTGGGGAGCACAGCAGACCCTCTGATGCAGTGCCCCCTGTAGGTTTAGAACAGAAACTTGTAATTTGACCAGGATTGCGGCGATGGCTCATCTACTCTTTGCGAATGACACTGTGGGATCTTTTGCATCCAGCAGACGGGACGCCCAGTTTAACGTCCATCCGAGGGACGACACATGCATTGATGCCTCGCCATGCCTGTGACACACCGGGTTGACAGTTTATAACTGTGCTGAGATTCAAATCCAGGCTTGAAATCTTAGCGGTGAATGTGTGTAGCTTGAGGTCATCCTGCCAGCCCAAGGAAGTAGTTGGAAAGATGGCCATTGTTATGTTCACAACTTCAGAAGAATATCAGAAATTGATGTTCACCTCGAGAAAGGCAATGAATGTGCTCATTCCCCACACAGTGAGAGAATAATGTATTTTCCATAAATCTTCATTGATTTTGGTGCATAACTGATAAATTCAACAAATAACAATTTAGTTGTCATTTAATGATTTAATTAATAGCTTTTTTTCTTCTTCTTCTTCTTCTTCTTCTTCTTCTTCTTCTTCATTTTCAGTATGCAATCAGCTGAGGAAATGTTTTTTTTTAAAAATTACCTCCAAACTGAACGAAATTTACAATTGCAAATAGGAATTGTGAACAAGTCCATTGTTTAAGAAAAATAGAAGAAAATGAGAATGTGACCAGTAAGTGACATAAGATTAAAATCAGAGTTTGAGAGTCCTGCCCTTTCCCCCTATATCTGCCCCACAACCACCACCATCACCACCAACTCGGGTTCAGTTCACAAAACTCGAGAATTTCTAAGGTTCATTATGAATGTTGTGCAGATAACCACATCTACGCCAATGACATTGATTATAATTATTGTGTTTTTTCATTAATTACAAAGACACGAGGAGACAGTTTGGACAAATTACCAGTCACACCCAGCTGTTCCTGGACTCTGTGTCCTTTTCTCCTGACAAGGTGGAGAGCTTGCTGTCAAACCTTGACTGATTCCTCAACCAGTCCAGATGGCATCAGCCCATGTGTCCTAAAATCCTGCTCTGCTGCTCTTGTTCACCCTCTTTCTGTTCTATTCACCCTCTCATTTGCTCAAGGTCATCTGCC
>CM068967.1:71166040-71200099 GCA_035128595.1 Eptatretus atami
ATCCTTCCTCTTCTCCAATGGCTTGATTTCCGATCATCAATTTGGATTCAGACCAGATCACTCTACCCTGAATATGTTGCTTCTGCTCTCCCAACAATGGATGGAGATCCTCAATGCCAGACGTGAAATCAAGCTATCTCCCGAGACATATTGCATGCTTTCAACAGTCGGGCACCCTGCCCTGCTCACCAAACTCTCTTCCTATGGCCATCTCCACTCATGGCTCACAGACTTCCTCTCCTGTCACAGCCAACATGTGGCCCTTAATGGAGTTCTCTCATCGCCTCTTCCAGTCCACGCTGGAGTTCCTCAAGGTAGCGTTCTGGGCCCTGTTCTTTGTCTGGTTTTCATCAACGATCTCTCTGACTCTGGAAAATCCTCTTTATCTCTTTGCTGATGACTCCACCCTTTGCCGTACCATCTCTCATCCCTCAGATCAGCAAGCAGCAGCCTCTTCACTCTCTGCAAATCTGGATAAAATCACAAACTGGTCAAACACGTGCAAAATGTCTTTCAATCCTGACAAATCTCACACTCTCACTGTCAATCCGAAAGGAGCGTCTTGGAAACCCCCCCCCCCTCCCCTCCCAACAATCCTCTTGAAGTCCTTTTCAGTCAAGCTTCTGGGTCTCACTATCTGCCATAATCTTTCCTGGAAAGCCACATTTCCAAGATGGCCTCCAAAGCCAGTTGCCGATTGGGCATCCTCCATCGTGCAAAGCCCTTCCTTGGATACCTGAGCTCCTGACCACTACAAAGCTTTTGAGTGAGCCTGATGGAGTACTGCTCTCCCCTCTGGGCTGGTGCTCATGCCTCTCACCTTTTCAGCTTCACGCCATGGAAACCAAGGCATTTAGGATCATTGTATCTCCCACGATGAGGCTGAGCTTTGGGTCTCTCACTCTCTCACCACAGGCAGGTCGGTGCTCTTTCTGTCTTCTACCGTCTCCTCCCGGCCTTGCCCCCCCCCGCTCTGTCTGCGATATGCCCCCCCAATATTTCCGCAGGCACTCAAGGTCCGCCAGCAACCCCCTTCTGTTAAACTACCAAAATCACGAATAACTGCTCACCTTCATTCTTTCATTCCTCTTTTTCCCCGCCTTTGGCAAAAACTCCCACACACTCTTCAATCTCACTCTTACCTCCAGGTCTTCAAAACAGCTGTTCACCACCATATCTTATCTTCCCCATCAAAAAATCTTGATTTTTTCTACCCCGTTAATCCACCCCAAACCCACCTCCTTCAAATTCCCTGTTTTCCTTCCTGAAAGTCACTGTCGTGTCCATCTTCTTTACCCTGTGTACCCTGCCACATCCCTCTCCCTTCCACAGATCTCATGTCTCTGTTCAACAGTTTTTCCTTCCGTCTCCCACCTCTCTTGTTTCCTGCTCCCCTTGTTGTACATTCTGTGTAATAAAATCAAATAAACACTGTATTTGTGCCCAGCCCCTCTGACAAGGTCGGAGACGGAGGACATTAAAATGAGCTCCAACCACCTGTCGAAGTACTTTTGTGGACGTGATATTTCAAAAACGTTGACCATTTGGCTTTCATATTGCAGATATCTATTCCTCATGATATTATTTCAACCTGATTAGATCACAGCAGTGAATGGCTGAATTTTGTTGCCATGGCAACCATCTTAGTAACTTAGCTTGTGTATGCGATATTTCAAAAACCATTCAAGAGTTAGCTTTCGTATTACACAGATCTATTCCTCATACTACCCAAAACGTGGAAGACCTAAATTATCAGCTCCTTGATGAGATTTCATCCTGGGATCGCAGCATTGCATCTGTGTTCAATTGGAAGTACAAAGCACTCTTTAATTTCCCTCCACTGCATTTTAAACCCTCAAGCGCATGAACATTGGTCTACGAGCCTTCCTTGTCATCGCGGATAACCTGCAGCAGAAGGATGGTGAGCCACCAATGCCCACCACTGTCGGAGTCATGCCATCCGGAAACACACTGCGGGTCAAAAAGACCTTCTTGAGCAAGACCCTCACGGATGAAGAAGCGAGGGTCATTGGTGAGTACTTCCAAAAGGGGGTGAGTTGACATTTTTGTGGTGTGATGTATTGAATGGTGGATTTAGTCATCATCACCTAGAAAGTGGTGAGAAATGAGGTCCTGTGTGACAGGTATGGCTCTGTATTATCCGCACGTACGCCGAGCTCTGGACAGTATGCTACGCCACCTGGACAAAGAGGTGGGCCGTGGGCTTACTCTCACCAGCGTGCAAATGCTCAATAAAGAACCCGAAGATATGATCACGTGAGTTATCAGCTGCCCTTAAAAACAAGTAGCCTGCATCGTCGGGTGTAGAAAGGTGGCTGAGGTGTAACAGTGCTTTCACTTGTGGTCGAGTGTATTGTTGAGAATGGCCAATTGTTGCAGGGGTGAGCGTAAACCCAAGATCGATCTATTTCGTACATGTGTCGCTGCCATCCCACGCATCATTCCAGAAGGCATGCCGCGGGCAGAGCTTGTGGAGATGTTGGCAAGGTAAGTGAGTCATGGTGGGAATGCATGGTGTGGTATGCCAGACTTCAGGCATGTGGCAGATTTCCACTTTTTTCTTTTTTCTTAATGAGGTCTGTATCGAGAGAATACAACAATGAAAATATAAAACAATATTGAAAGAGGGGAACGTCAAGTTGATTCTGATTTGATATCCGATAACACAACATTTCCCTATCCATATGGCGAATATCAAACTCTGCCCCCTTTTTACCAAGTTTGTGATATTATTTTTGATATTGTAAACAAAACAGATTACATATGAACAAGCTGTGCCAGATCCTAATTATGGATCGACCAGGTGCTTTGGTATCCCAGAGCTATATGTATAATACAGCAAAAACAACAACAGACCGCATGTTGCATTAATGAGTTCAGTAATGCACCACACATGTTAAGTATAAGGACTCAGTTTCTTTCCTGCAACCCGTTTTGTGGACAGTCAAAGCTGCGATCCTGATACATGTCAGGTAGTCAGAGGTCATGTCAGGTAAAAATGTGATACTTCAGAACAACTGAAGGGATTTAAATTAAACTTGGTACAAGTATGTATAATCATGTAATAATGTGGGCGGAGGCATATCAGTCAACGTCGAAGAGTTCCGTTCTAGTTTTTGTATTGTTTTTAGTAGTATTACTGCTTTATATATAATTCTGTGTGCTCCTTCCATGTCCGCCATGCTTTATTCTAAAGGGTTCCTGATGTCGTACCATTTGAACCGTGACATCAAAGCTCCAGGTCCTTCCTCCATCCTGCAAAAACAGTTTCAAAACGGGCACTTTTATTGCGTGCAAACGGACACGGATTTTGTGCCAAGTAAATCGATACTAGCTTTCCAACAGTACCCAAAATCATTAGTCATAGCAGGAGCCCTTTCAAACAAACGGACAGATATTTACGCACACACACACACACACACACACACACACACACACACACACACCCTTCTCCTTAGTAAGAAGTTTAATATAAAGGAAATTTTAACACTGCATTTAAGATAATCAATCCAGCACTTTGATGTGCCCCCACCCCTTTCCCCAGAAGTATGTTATTATTGTTTGAAAATATTCTCCCTGGCTCAGTTTATAACCAAAATAGCTTTTATGTAATATGCTGATTGTAGACGGTCTCCATATATATATATATATATAATATATATATATATATATATATATATATATATATTATATATATATATATATATACATAACATAACATACATATATATATATATATATATATATATATATATATATATATATATATATATATATATATATATGATACAAACAAACACGACATAATAGTGACCAATGCTTTTCGTGCTGCACTCTTCAGGGCAAAAATCGCAGCAAGTGAAGAAGAAGTGAAGGCGTGTGCTTTATACGCAGGTCTCAATAAGTAGACGCTGATTGGTTCAACCGTAATGAAGTCACGGTTAATCAAACGCCCATTGGTCGGCTCATCATCTTCACCTCGAGCTCCCATTGGCTGGAGCAGAGTTCGTCATGATTGACGTTTGCAACCACATCCTAGAGGAGAGGGGGGTGGGGGGGGGTTTCCCCTGAGTCCATTCACCATTTGTTCCCGTACTTCCCTTGATCTTTCCATGCTGAAAGAGACACAAAGATCGTACAAATTCCTTTTGACGACATAATATTGGATCGGTGGTAAGGATGAAGGTTGCTTCCAACTACGTAAATGAAACGAGCTCCGACCTCGGCTCAATTCCTGAACATATCTGCATTGTACTGGTCTGCACAGATAAGGTTGGCAACCAGGTGCTGTGCAATGGCAGATGAAGCAGGTGCAGTGGCTGGTGGTTGCTGGATATTTCTACATGCTCGCACTGGTTGTGTTCTAACCCTCACAATCTTTCTTCGAATCGCCAAGGGATGTGTTGTTTGATCCGATCAGCCAATCTTAGTGTTGTGCGGCCCACGTACCGAGCTTCACATCGGCACTTAAACTCATAAATAACATTGCTGGTTTGTTAGGTGGGTGGCACATCCTTGTTGACTGACGTCAGCAAACGGGAGAGTAAAGATTACTCAGGGTTGCACAGCCAGAAATGTGTTGGACACAATATGTTTGATTTGTACTTCAAACCTTCGTGATGATTTCCCTTTCCAGGGCATCCTGATATAGACTGGACATTTGTCCGGACCAATCTTTCGATCTTTTGTCGTGTTTAGAAACTTGTGTGTGTATCTCTTAACTATATGCTCAGGAAACCATTCTCACCGAGTATATTCATGATTTTGTCAATTTCAGCAGGAAGATTACAAGGTGAACAAATCCTCTGTGCTCTGTTAACCAGGATATTGATCAAGGCAATTTTATTTCTCATGGAGCTGTAGGAGTCCCACCGAGTATACTGTCCTTGAAATTCGGCTTCCGGTAGACGGATGTTGTGAAACCAAGGTTGGATCTATCAGCCAACACGTCAAAAACGGTAACGTGTTTGACGATTCCAGCTCCGTGGTAAACCAGCGCTGGATGGAGAGTTGAGCCATGCCTGGAAATTGTCACACGCCGTCCGAGACTCAAACAAAGCAAAAATGTCATCAACATACCGATAGTATACGATGGGGGAATCGACACCTTGCCGACCAGTCAGTTTCTGCATTTTCATGATAGCCTACAAAGATATTTGCAAGAGCTGGGCCTAATGGAGAACCCATGGCCACACCGTCCATTTTAACATACATCATGTTGTTAAAACTGAATTCCACCTCCTTGTTGCTGTGTTCATCAATTCCACGAAGACGTGTTCCGAGATCATCGCTTGTTCCAGATCGGTGTGATACTGCAAATGTGCACATATCTCAATCGTCTCTGTCAATGGTACATTCGTGAACAACTTTTAATATCAAAGGATCCATTATGTTGTCCTCACTTGTCGGTGTATAGCTCGAATTGATTCTGCAAATGTGAAGGAATCCTTAACCACGAAATGAGAAAGTGAATCCAATACTGGTTGCAGTACCTCTCCCAACCACTTGGCAAGTTCATGTGCTGATCGCACCATGGACAGTAACGGTCTTGGAGGGAAATTTCCTTGTGAATCTTCGGCAGGCCGTACATTCTTGGACGTTGAGCTCCAACAGGTTTATTTCTGTCGTACACCTCCTTTGATAGTTCTCCACGTTTGAGAAGCTGCAACAGTCGTTTGACGATCTGACCTTCCACCTGAGGCATGCGATCATGTTCCATTACACCGCCCAGATGTTTAAATTTGGTTTCGTCTTTCAGGATGTCCATCATCTTGTCGATGTAATCAATTTTATTCATGATTACCACTCCGGTGCCTTTATCCTTTTTACAGATGTGAATGGCAGCATTCCTCCTCAATTCTTGTATTGCCAAGAGAACATCCGTTTCAGTGGAAAATCCGCGACGTCATTCGGGATTCCACAGTACACATGCGCGAGGTCCGATAGTCTAGCCCTCAGCGCCTGGTCTGCTTCGTTTGACACAGCCTGATGTGTTGATAGTTGTGCATACAGAATTCAAACTCAGCAAAAATGTCTTCCCTCTTGATATTCTGGTTGGGAATGCCGAAGTTAAAA
Organism: Eptatretus atami; assembly: GCA_035128595.1. NCBI lineage: Eukaryota > Metazoa > Chordata > Myxini > Myxiniformes > Myxinidae > Eptatretus > Eptatretus atami. Next base: position 71,172,137 of record CM068967.1, read on the forward strand.
CCGTGCGCCAACGCGAACCTTCCTGTCAGACAGCTTATAGTCCGATTTATTGAGTACATGCTGGGATGAGTCTTGATCAGGGAACCGAATCGTTTCACCTTCAACCAGTCGATTGTACGATCGCATTTCTTCTGCGCCGCCATCTCTGCCCGTTGGTCAATCGCTGCAATGTATCTACATAACTGGATTGTGTCACACAGTGACATGAAACCACACGTGCTTTGTTCCAGGCATTGCATCGGACGCGACGGAGCGCGGACCGTGTGCGATTCAAGCGCCCGATCTCATCCAGAATAAACATCCGCTCCACTGAAGTGCTGTGCTTCATTTTAGAACTGATAATTCGCTTTGTGATGAAGCCTGGGACCACGTTGTGCCGCAGACAAGCCTGGAGAAACCTCTCGGATAACTTACCTGTACGACACCATTAATCCGAGAACATCCTAAGCATATAGTTAAGAGATACATGCACAAGTTTCTAAACACCACAAAAGATCGGAAAATTGGTCCGGACAAATGCCCAGTCTATATCAGGATGCCCTGGAAAGGGCAATCATCAGAAGGTTTGAAGTACAAATGAAACATATTGTATCCAACACGTTTCTGGCTGTGCAACCCGAGTAAATGTTACCTCTCGCCGTTTGCTGACGTCAGTTAACAAGGATGTGCTACCCACCTCACAAACCAACAATGTTATTTATGAGTTTAAGTGCCGATTGAAGCTCGGTACGTGGGCCGCACAACACTAAGATTGGCTGATCAGATCAAACAACACATCCCCTTGGTGATTCAGGAAAGATTGTGAGGGTTAGAACACAACCAGTGCGAGCATGTAGAAATATCCAGCAACCACCGGCCACTGTACCTGCTTCATCTGCCATTGCACAGCACCTGGTTGCCAACCCTATCTGTGCAGACCAGTACAATGCAGATATGTTCAGGATATTGAGCCGAGGTCGGAGCTCGTTTCATTTACGTATGTTGGAAGCAACCTTCATCCTCACCACCGATCCAATATTATGTTGTCAAAGGAATTTGTATGATCTCTGTGTCTCTTTCAACATGGAAAGATCAAGGAAAGTACGGTAACAAATGGTGAATGGACCTTAGGGGAAAACCATCCCCCCCCCCCTCTCTCCAGGATGTGGTTGCAAACGTCAATCATCGACGAACTCTACTCCAGCCAGTGGGACTCGAAGTGAAGATGAGCCGACCAATGGGCGTTCGGATTAACCGTGACATCATTACAGTTGAACCAATCACCGTCTGCCTTATTAAGACCGGCGTATAAAGCACGCGCCTTCACTTCCTCCTTCACTTGCTGCGATTTTTTACCCTGAAGGGTGCAGCACGAAAAGCTTCGGTCACTATTATGTCGTGCTTGTTTGTATCCATATTAAAGTTCTGTAGTACCAAACATCTGTTATATATGATATTATATGTATATATTATATATATAATATAATATATTTATATATATATATATATATATATATATATATATTATATATATATACAGTATATCTATCAATCTATGTATATATATACAGTGGGAGAACAAGTATTTGATACACTGCCATTTTGCAGGTTTTCCCACTTACAAAGCACGTAGAGGTCTGTAATTTTTATTATAGGTACACTTCAACTGTGAAAGACGGGATCTAAAACAAAAATCCTGAAAATCACATTGTATGATTTTTAAATAATTAATTTGCATTTTATTGCATGAAATAAGTATTTGATACATCAGAAAAACAGAACTTAATATTTGGTACAGAAACCTTTGTTTGCAATTACAGAGATCAGACGTTTCCTGTAGTTCTTAACCAGGTTTGCACAGACTGCAGCAGGGATTTTGGCCCACTCCTCCATACAGATCTTCTCCAGATCCTTCAGGTTTCGGGGCTGTCGCTGGGCAACACAGACTTTCAGCTCCCTCCAAAGATTTTCTATTGGGTTCAGGTCTGGAGACTGGCTAGGCCACTCCAGACCTTGAGATGCTTCTTACGGAGCCACTCCTTAGTTACCCTGGCTGTGTGTTTCGGTCGTTGTCATGCTGGAAGACCCAGCACGCCCCATCTTCAATGCTCTTGTTGAGGGAAGGAGGTTGTTGGCCAAGATCTCGCGATACATGCGCCCATCCATCCTCCCCTCATACGGTGCAGTCGTCCTGTCCCCTTTGCAGAAAAGCATCCCCAAGAATGTGAGTTCCACCTCCATGCTTCACGGTTGGGATGGTGTTCTTGGGGTTGTACTCATCCTTCTTCTTCCTCCAAACATGGCGAGTGGAGTTTAAACCAAAAAGCTCTATTTTGGTCTCATCAGACCACATGACCTTCTCCCATTCCTCCTCTGGATTATCCAGATGGTCATTGCAAACTTCAGACGGGCCTGGACATGCGCTGGCTTGAGCAGAGGGACCTTGCGTGCGCTGCAGGATTTTAATCCATGACGGCGTAGTGTGTTACTTATGGTTTTCTTTGATACTGTGGTCCCAGCTCTCTTCAGGTCATTGACCAGGTCCTGCCGTGTAGTTCTGGGCTGATCCCTCACCTTTCTCATGATCATTGAGGCTCCACGAGGTGAGATCCTGCATGGAGCACCAGACCGAGGGAGATTGACTGTTATCTTGAACTTCTTCCATTTTCTAATAATTGCGCCAACAGTTGTTGCCTTCTCACCAAGCTGCTTGCCTATTGTCCTGTAGCCCATCCCAGCCTTGTGCAAGTCTACAATTTTGTCCCTGATGTCCTTAGACAGCTCTCTGGTCTTGCCCATTGTGGAGAGGTTGGAGGCTGATTGATTGAGTGTGGACAGCTGCCTTTTATGCAGATAACGAGTTCAAACAGGTGCAGTTAATACAGGTAATGAGTGGAGAATGGGAGGGCTTCTTAAAGAACAAACTAACAGGTCTGTGAGAGCCGGAATTCTTACTGGTTGTAGGTGATCAAATACTTATTTCATGCAATAAAATGCAAATTAATTATTGAAAATCATACAATGTGATTTTCAGGATTTTTGGTTTAGATTCCGTCTTTCACAGTTGAAGTGTACCTATGATAAAAATTACAGACCTCTACGTGCTTTGTATGTGGGAAAACCTGCAAAATCGGCAGTGTATCAAATACTTGTTCTCCCCAATATATATATTATATATATATATATATATATATATATTTTTTTTTTTTATATAATATATATTTTATATATATATATATTTTATTATATATATATTTATATATATATATATATTTATATATATTATTTAATATATTATATATATATTTTATATATATTATATATAATATTTATATATTATTATATATTATTATATATATCTATATATATATATTTATTATATATATATTTGTTGCGAATTCGCGCCCGTCGGCGTGCGATCGGCACGCGACTCGAACCGCGACCGCCTCGCCCACCGGACGGACAATTCAGTCGTGACCCTCCCGCTAACGCCGGGATCCAGTCACGGGTGGGCCTTTCGACCTCACCACAATCGTGCCAATCGGCCACCCGCGTAGGATAGGGTTGTTCGCCAATCGACTACCTAAGTACCCACGCGGATGGTAAACCGGGCGATCGTACCTCGCCGCAGTCGACTCCGGACACGAGCCCCTTGGGCGGGCCGTTCCGTACTATCGGGATAACCGAGCGGTGTTATCGTCGACCTCGACGGTTCAGATTATTTACCGGGCGTTTTGCACCCACTACGAACCCTTTACGTGAAGCAGGATGGGAGTTCAATTAAGGAAAGACGAAGCGAAACGGGAAAACAGTTCACACAATGCACATTTATTCCGTGGCACACGGATCACACCTATAGCACACGTAAAGCAAACAGCATGTATTTACATCACAATAAGCGATTGCACATATATCACATTGAACAAAAGAAATGCACATATAAAAGGAGTTTAAAACCGACTACACGACACACGGACCACTTATACAGTTACTACCTTACAAGACACGGCGCCACAACACGCATTCACACCGAAGCAAAGAAAAGACCCCCTCAAAGGCAAGGGAGTCAGACTGGGCCGTGGCTAATGCGCGTGGGACCTGGATGAGCGCCAGGCCCACGAGACCGAAGGGTCCTACCCGCGCCCTCGTGGCGAGCCGCAGAATGTCGCTGCACGGCGGTTCCGTGGGCACCTGCTGTGTAAGTGGGAACGGGGCCCCTTGTCGCACTCTCTCAGCGCGGGGGAAAAGGGGGAATTGTTGATGCTCTGGAGGGAGTATGGCTGGCTCGCTCGAATCCCGCGACGCGAGCCTCCAGGTCCACCTCAGCCGTTCGCCTCCCAGCCGTCTGCCCCACCGATCTCGCCTCACCGATCTCCTGCTCCACCGATACTGCTCACGATCCTGCTCTACTGGCTTCGCCCACGATACTGCTCAACTGGCTGCTCCACCGACACTCCTCGATACTCTTCGAGCTCCTCACTGAGCTCGCCTTTTATCGGCTTCGGAACCCACCATATGCAAATTATCGGATCCAAACGACCTCAGGGGCGGAGCCACGCTCGCCGATTGGACGGAGAAAAAGGGCGGTGTATCATTCCTATCCTCAAATTTGCATATGCCGATCCTCGTCAGGCGCGTCTGGAGGCGGGGCCTAGCCGCCCCGCGCTTCCTGATTGGGTGGATCAGATGTGGGCGTGCATCATTCCTGATCCGAATTCTCCTCAGAAAACCCCGCCATCTGCACTCGCGTCTCGCGTGTCTCGCTGAAGACAGCTCGACGCTCGGGCCCACAGGTGGTGCGGGAATGGCCGTAGGAGAAGGTGGTGGAGGGTTTTCGGCGGTGTCGATGGCCATGGTGCTGTTTGGAATGGCGGTGATGTGAGGTTTGCGGTAGCGAGTGGTGAAGGTAGGTTTTGCTGCTGGCGTTGTTGTTGTTGTTGCGTGGGTGGCTCAAACAAAGGTAGAACAGAAAAACGCCTAACTCAGAGGATCGCAGCCCGAATGAATCACATTAATTCCCTCTATACAATGGGTTTGGGCTAACTACACATGTACTTAAGAAATATATCTCACCTACGGGACCTTTATGGTGTTTGCGAATTTCCAGAGCCGTAACACTACCCCCTCCCCTTTTTACAGACTCGTCCCGAGTCGTCAAAATTATCGTGTGCCATTCATGTGTAGTTCTCCCCTAGTACGTTTTACCTACGGATCCCTGAGTGTGACATTCATGGTATTCGTGCCCCAAAATAAATAACCTGAGGGCTGAGTAACTAACTAAACAAACTCACTCACACGGACGACTTAAATAAAATTGCGGCGCTAACACATACATGCCGGGGGCGCACTCATATTTACAATACAACTTAACACCTTAACCTTATAATTTTACACTACTCCATGGCCCAGGATCAATGGACTCTGCAGGAAAAAAAGGAGAGTCAAAGAAAAAACGGTGCACGGGCCGCCACTGCAGGCCCGTGTTGCAGCTGCCAACAGGACAGTTCCTGCACTTGCAAACTGTTGCTTGCGGATCCTGGCGCGCATGGAAATGAACAGGGGGGGGCAAAGCAAAATTGAACGGGGCTGGTGAACGGGGGCAGTGGGCATGACATGGCAAAGGTAAAGGCAACATAGCCTGCAGAAAAGGCCGTTGCAGGCAAACACAGCCGGCAGACGAACTGGCCGGCACAGGCTTGCAGTAAAAAACAGCCGTCGGACGATCCGGCCGGCACAGGCCTTGCAGCAAAACACAGCAGACGATCCGGCCGGCACAGGCCTTGCAGAAAACAACCAGCCGATGAAGTTGGCCGGCACAGGCCCCGCAGCACACAGCCGCAGACGATGAAGTTGCCAGCCTTTGCCTTGCAGTGGAGGTTGGTGGAGGGAGTGCGGTGGTGTTGGCCACACAGAAGGTGGACTCGGACCTACCCTACCTGTCTCCTCCCACCTATCGCCTTTGCCTGTCACTGTCCATACCCACCCCCTTAATTTGTTAAAACCAATTTAGCCCCCAACTTATTTTTTTTTGTTTTTTATTTTCACCCTCTTTATCACTATAAATCGTCCCCTAACCCCCTTTATCGTCCTTGTTCGGCTAACCTATCGTCCCCTAGCCTACTCCCAACCCTACGTTCCCTTCCCGGAGGGGAATGAGGGGAGCTAGCGTCCTATGCCGAGGCCCAACCAAGCCTCAAGATGGCCTCCCCAGATCTCAGCGATCTAACCCAAAGTGGGTCCAGCGGCCCACAACGAGAGCGAAGGGATGGATGGTGCGGAGGGTACACTTCTCTAATCTACCCTAACCATTTAACCTTTAAACTACCCCGGGGCTTTCAAAAAGCGCCTCTCGCTTACACTATTGGTTCTAACAACCCAGATTCCCGTCGCCTGTGTTTGGTGTCCACTCAAATTTCGGGCCTCGCCCTCTAATTTTCCCTCGTGCCCTTGCACGGTTTCGTGGCTGGACGCGTGGCTCCCCTTGGCAGGCACGACCCTCTGCCGAATCTCCAACAATGGCACCCCGGGCACTACACTGCCTCCGAGCCTACCAGCTCCCTTAACACCGGGGAGTGCCCCATGGCAACTCCCCTGAAACGCACACGTGGCAGGCTGGCGCCCCGGGCCCCTTTCCGAGGGTCACCCGTGCCCACGACACTGCCCACGCGGCCAACGGCGCTCCGGGCCCCCGCACCAAGCGGGCGCACCCGTGCCCACTTACGCTAACCCGGCCCCCCATGGGCCCTTGGCCTACCACGGCCGACTAGCCCGGTGCCGGGGTACCCACTCACGATACTCACCGTTCGCAGCCACGCTCCCAGCCGTCAACAGGGCTCCTGCACCCCTCCAAACGGGTTTCGAGCCTACTTCCCCACCAACAACAAAACGACCTCCATTTTTCAATTTAACTAACCCACTAACTCACTCTACACTGACCCCGGGGTCCCTTGGGCGGGAGTCACTCCTCCCCCCAATCACTCATCGCACCATGCATTCCCCATTCACTCCATCACCACAGACCGCTGGCCTCACTCACTCACCATGTACTCACCTCACAGCTTTCAACTCTTCAACACACTCACGCTGATCCTGCCATCCTTCTAACTACCTCCCCTAACTAACTCGTGCTCCACGTCATCCCTTAAACTACAGCACGTCCTTTTAACACTACGTAGCTGAACTACGTCCCCGCTACACATCCACAGTCTGTCACTGTCTCCAAAATCCAAAAAAAAAAAATCTCTTCCCTTCCTAAAGCTCACTACGTCCTCTAACTAATCCATTCCACGGCCCCATGAGGACTTACCCCTGCCCCATGGAGCGGTCTAGCTATAGCTAACCCTTCCCCCTAGCTAGTTCCATCCTGTGCCCAGGCAAGGGGGTCTTCCACCCCTTACCCGGGAATCCTGTTCACCCGAAAAGCGAGGCTTGCTTCCGTTATTTGTATTTTCAATTATGCGCGCACCAGCGCGGCAACTCACAGCCTGCGCTCTTGCACCTTTCCCATGACGTCATGCAGCTGCACGTGTACCTCGTCCCTCTTGGACGGTACCATCCGGCAGGGATTCACCCTCCTGCCGGATTCCAACCCCACGTGCAGCCATGACGTCACCCTGCGCACCCCCAAAAACAAACCTCGCACTCCGAGGGGCTCCCCACGCGAACACATGTGCTCTGCCCGTTGGAGCTTAACACACGCTCGCGTGGAGACCCATCCGGTCCAAATCCGTATCCTGCCTAGACTTTGTTCGTCCGCGGGATCGGCAAATCCACCGCTGGCGTTTCCGGACCGGGCTTCACTCCCGCAAGCGGCACGTGGGGTCTCGTGCGCTGCACAGCACGGGCCTCGCGCTCGCTGCTGGGTGAACCGGCACGGTCCCCACAACAGCTACAGCCGCTACCCGGCTTCTGTCCCTCTGTCGCCGTCGTCTCCGTTCCACCCACGCACACCTGCGTGTCACGACGCACAGACTCCACTCCAACACACTCACATTCACACCGGGAGACACGGCTGCATGCTCACGCATGCCGACCGACATCTCCCTTACATACAGAGACCTCACACACACGGTCTCCCTCACACTCCGCATTCTCACACACCGTGCTTCGCACACGCGTGCCGTTTCGGCGCACACGCCGCTCCACCCACCGTGGTTCTTTCACCCGCACCCGTGGCTCCCTCCACACACGGTGCCTATCCACCTGCGGTGCCCCTTTCACACATGGCACGCTGGGAAGCACGCACTCCGGCACACTGCCACCACACCACTCACACACGGGGTCGCACTCACACCTGGGGTCTCATCCACACACGGGAGCGCACTCACACCTTGCACCCACACACCGGGACAACCACACTGGGGATTCGTGTCCCCACAAGGGTTCCCGGGGCCTCTATACCCCCAAGCTGCACATGCACCCATCCACAGCACTCGTCCCTTCAACTCCGCTTGGCACGACCGAACCCACCTGGTCGTGATTCGCCTCAAGGGGCATACTCCTCCCCTCGTTCCTGGAGGCAGCCATCCAGCTGCTCACACCGGGTCACAACACAGTCCACCAGCTCACCCCATTAAGCCTCGCTAACTCTGTGTGTGTGTGTTCTGTTCCTTTAACCCCGTCTTTTCGTGCAGTCTCTCCTCTACTTTCTCTACCTCCGCGTCTCTGTACATTTGTTAGTTTCTGGTGTCTCCTCGTGTCTATTAGACTCTGCTTCTTTCTGGCGTCTTTCCCTTATCTTTACGTAGGTCAACCTTGCTTTCTCCTTAAGTCGCTCCCGTCCTTCCTCTGTTTTCACTCCTTGCTTCAGGATCTTCGCGTACCTCATCCTTGCTTTCCGTCTTAATTGTTCTTTTCTCTCCCTCCCAATTCCTTTCACCTCGTGTCTTATCTCCTGTGTCTCTGGCAATACTTCTACCTCCTTCAGTTCATTAATTTCAAACTCGTTTGTTTTTGTTTTCTCTCCCACTCTTTCTCCTGCAGTTTCATGTTTTCTTCATGTGGTTAATTCCTTTTTGTGTTTCATTCGCTGTTCTTTGTCTACCTCTTCGCACTCCAGCTTGCCTTTTCTTTCAATTGGTCAACCTCGGCTTCATGTTCCTTTTGTTTTCTATCCATTGTTCCTCTCGTTCTTCCCTCTCCAATCTCGTTGTGTCCTTCAATTTCCTGATTTCTCCTTCCTGCTTCATTCGTTGCTCCTTCAACTTCTCCTCGTATTCCAACCTATTTTTTTCCTTTTGTCGTTCAGTTTCAAATTCATACTCTTTCAGTTTTTCATTCCACTGTCCTCTTGTTCCTCATTCTGTAATCTGGCCTTCGCTTCCAGCTGTTCGATTTGTACAGTGTGGTTCCTTAACGTTTCATTCTCGTTCTCGTTCTTTCCTCTCTCAACATCCTCAGCTCGTTTTGTAACTCAGAAGCTTTCTTTTCTAATTCCTTTCTCATCTCTACACCTCTTTTCCATTCTTCCTTCCACGTTTTATCTATACTCTTGGCCATTTCCATGATTTTCGCCCACTCGGGCCGAATTGGTGGTTGAAGTCGACGCCCCGTGTCGTGCCATTCGTTGCGCCATTCGCCGAGCCATAAATAGCCGCTTGCTCCGTGCTGCGCTGAGGTGCGATCGCGCCGCCATTATGCGATTCAGTTTGCCGGCAAAGTCCGTGCTCAGAATGTCGGGTTGAGCTCCCCGTGATTCAACATTACAAGTAGTACCATCCCGGGCCATGGATCCTACATTACTACACACATATATTTCTACCCCCGGCACCCGCTCGCCTTGAGACGCCATCTTATTCCACGTAAGAGGTTAATTTAATCGCTCGTAATTTAGAGGGAATCGGGGGTCGCTCCCCTCACCCCTGGACCGATTCCCGTGAATTTAGCTGGGAGACGGGAGGGATTTGAATCACACTCCTGTACACCAGTGTTGCGAATTCGCGCCCGTCGGCGTGCGATCGGCCACGCGACTCGAACCGCGACCGCCTCGCCCACCGGACGGACAATTCAGTCGTGACCCTCCCGGCTAACGCCGGGATCCAGTCACGGGGCCTTTCGACCTCACCACAATCGTGCCAATCGGCCACCCGCGTAGGATAGGGTTGTTCGCCAAATTCGACCTACCTAAGTACCCACGCGGATGGTAAACCGGGCGATCGTACCTCGCCGCAGGTCGACTTCGGACACGAGCCCCTTGGGCGGGCCGTTCCGTACTATCGGGATAACCGACGGTGTTATCGTCGACCTCGACGGTTCAGATTATTTACCGGGCGTTTTGCACCCACTACGAACCCTTTACGTGAAGCAGGATGGAGGTTCAATTAAGGAAAGACGAAGCGAAACGGGAAAACAGTTCACACAATGCACATTTATTCCGTGGCACACGGATCACACCTATAGCACACGTAAAGCAAACAGCATGTATTTACATCACAATAAGCGATTGCACATATATCACATTGAACAAAAGAAATGCACATATAAAAGAGTTAAAACCGACTACACGACACACGGACCACTTATACAGTTACTACCTTACAAGACACGGCGCCACAACACGCATTCACACCGAAGCAAAGAAAAGACCCCTCAAAGGCAAGGGAGTCAGACTGGGCCCGTGGGCCTAATGCGCGTGGACCTGGATGAGCGCCAGGCCCACGAGACCGAAGGGTCCTACCCGCGCCCTCGTGGCGAGCCGCAGAATGTCGCTGCACGGCGGTTCCGTGGCACCTGCTGGTGTAAGTGGGACGGGGCCCCTTGTCGCACTCTCTCAGGCGGGGGGAAAAGGGGGAATTGTTGATGCTCTGGGGAGGAGTATGGCTGGCTCGCTCGAATCCCGCGACGCGAGCCTCCAGGTCCACCTCAGCCGTTCGCCTCCGCAGCCGTCTGCCCCACCGATCTCGCCTCACCGATCTCCTGCTCCACCGATACTGCTCACGATCCTGCTCTACTGGCTTCGCCCCACGATACTGCTCAACTGGCTGCTCCACCGACACTCCTCGATACTCTTCGAGCTCCTCACTGAGCTCGCCTTTTTATCGGCTTCGGGAACCCACCATATGCAAATTATCGGATCCAAACGACCTCAGGGGCGGAGCCACGCTCGCCGATTGGACGGAGAAAAAGGGGCGTGTATCATTCCTGATCCTCAAATTTGCATATGCCGATCCTCGTCAGGCGCGTCTGGAGGCGGGGCCTAGCCGCCCCGCGCTTCCTGATTGGGTGATCAGATGTGGGCGTGCATCATTCCTGATCCGAATTCTCCTCAGAAAACCCCGCCATCTGCACTCGCGTCTCGCGTGTCTCGCTGAAGACAGCTCGACGCTCGGCGCCCACAGGTGGTGCGGGAATGGCCGTAGGAGAAGGTGGTGGAGGGTTTTCGGCGGTGTCCGATGGCCATGGTGCTGTTTGGAATGCGGTGATGTGAGGTTTGCGTAGCGAGTGGTGAAGTAGGTTTTGCTGCTGGCGTTGTTGTTGTTGTTGGCGTGGGTGGCTCAAAACAAAGAGTAGAACAGAAAAAACGCCTAACTCAGAGGATCGCAGCCCGAATGAATCACATTAATTCCCTCTATACAATGGGTTTGGGCTAACTACACATGTACTTAAGAAATATATCTCACCTACGGGACCTTTATGGTGTTTGCGAATTTCCAAGAGCCGTAACAATATATATATATTTTTTTATATATACACATAGATTGATAGATATTGATATCGATATAGATATAGATACAATCCCATGTATATACGCAAGTCTTTGGTTTTTGTTTTCTCTTTCATATCATCATCGAATATCCAGGCAGACGAAGGTCCCCTTTCTTTCAATTAACGAAGATTGACAACATCGTGTGGGTGTCTCGGAAAAGGCGCATTTACCTGTTTTAATATTTTTATTATTATTTATTTATATTTATTTATTTATATTTATTTTAACCCAGGTCTTGATTTCTTTGCAAGATTAATATGACGGTCCTTATAGAAACACCCACCAACATAACTTGGAGTGCCCCTTAATGAGGAAATAGGTAGCAGTTTTTGCAATTTTCAAGTTGGGTTGCAAAGGAATGAGTTTCCTTGTGGTTGGTGTTTTTCACAAAAACAAAGTTTGGCACAGGAGAAGGTGATTTGTCACATCAAAACCACATCACAGCATTCTCGTATCAACGACAGGTATTGATCATTATGCAGCTAATCCCAAGCAGGGCATTGATTCCAGACACACAATGGCCACCTCTTTTTAAGCGACAAAGTAGCATATTGAATGTGTGGGAAAACTGGCTTTTACATCACCATCCAAAATATTGAGTGCTTCAAGATACAACAGACCCTGTGATGGCACTGTATTAGAGCAGTAGTTTTTCATTAAGTCTGATGCTATCAGGGATTACTCTGAAATTGTAACGATTTTTATAAAACCTGAGACAAATTTCTTCTGCAATAGACTGACAATCCATATGGATGAAGAGTTGCGCAGCCTGGCATTTGCCGCCCTGCAAAGCTTGGTTCTCAGCTTTCCCGAGTGGCGTGAAGAGGTTTTCTTTGCCGTACTTGCACTGGCTGCGCGTGAGGTCCCCGACACGTGGCCACCACTGCTGGACAGTTGCCTGCGGATGCTGGTGCAACTTCTGGCTCAGTGGCGCCTCGCCACAAATACCACAATTGTCCGAACAGAAACGATTGGACAACAACAGCAGCAATCCCAACACCAAAAGGTACATGTACGGGGAAGGGTGGTGTAGTGTGTATAAGTATAATAGAAATTTCCACTGGTCTTATTTATCTATTTATTTCTTTATGTTTTTGTGTCGTCGATTATCTGTTGAAGCTTTTTGGTCATGCAAGGCCATGAGTCAATTATTTTAGCTGCAGTTTGTCCTGCAAACCTGTTAACCTGACACTCCTCCCCCTTCGTTTTTTGTGATTACAACCTTGTCCCCTCCGCTTCTCCCTCCATCCTCCATTCATAACTCAAACCTTACTCTCCAAAGCTGCTTGGACCTGGTCCACTCAAAGTGGAGCTTGCGGGATTGCATTGCAGATGCACGAAGACACGGGCACTACAGACTCCGTCCCATCAGCTGGGATGGTAGTCCACGGGCAGAGTGGGTCAGATTTGAAACCTGTGTGAAGAATAGTGAAACCCTGGGGGTGGGAGAGAAAATGGGCAAGGTTCTTTGTTTGCCACCAAGTGATGCATCTCCATGACCAGCTTGCCACATCTCCATACCAGCATGCCTGCGGTGGATGTCGGCAGAAAAACTACCCCCAACGCTCCCGTTATCTCTTGTTACATTTCTTAATATTCACCTTTTGGGTTTCTTTCATAGTCAATCCAACCTACTCATTCCTTGGTTTTATGTATTTATTTATTTTAGGATATAAGGCTCATCTCAGGCTCATAGGATCTAAGGCTGCCACACACGCATCTCACACACATGGACATAGACGAATACGCGAGACACAATGCAGGATTTTTCAACGAGACGAACACAGCCACTGAGCTTGGAGAGACTACCATTCCCGGTGCACTCTGGGTACCAGTGACGCCACAATGGCGTCGCCTTTCTCACCGCACTCAGCAGGGCATTTTCCTAAGGATGAATTTACTCCTCCCCATGGATACCCAGTACAATGTCCTGTGGGAATTGTGCTTCCACCTGTGGGAATTGTCCGTACGCTTATCTTTTAACTGCTTAACATCAAGCAAGGAAGCGGCATGCACCATTTTTAGTCTTTTGAATGACTCAGCCAGGGTTTGAACCACCAACCTCTCAGACTCGGAGCGGACGCTCTAACCAATACACCACGGAGTCTTTTGTTTATTTATCTTTTTATTTCTTTTCACCAGGGTTGCAGCTTCAGCCGTGAGTTGAGACATTATGTGTTCAATGTTTGTCATTTGTTCCCCATTTGGATTTGTGCCCCTCGTCATCAACTGTAATTGTGTGTAATAATTTAATAATATTGCTGAGCCTTGCACGTTTATTGTCAACATTTCTTATTATTAAACTCTTTGTTAAATCTTTAGTGGATACATCTGTTCTCGCCATTGGGCTGTCTAGAACAGCAGGCATCCTTTGGGAAAGCGCAAGCTTCCCTTTTGGCCAGTCATTTAATTTTTGGATAATCACTGCTTGGTTATCTGTGGCCATACCCCGTGTACGGGGCCAGTGAACGAATGTTGGCACATCTTGTGAATTTTTGTACATATATCCTGCATCTAACATCAGTTGCATTACAGTTTTGTGATTTATACCGTTCCAAGTAGAATAGATTATAATAGGGTAAGGAGAGGGACGTCATAGAGGTGTGGAGAGGAAAAACTCGTGTGGTTGACACTATAAGAATGGTGGTATTAATTGGAGCCATTAAAGTAATAGTTGTAGTAGTAGTAGTAGTAGTCCATTCAAAGTGTGGATAAATGTCAGTGCATGGTCAATCAGGAGATCTTAAATGCAATGATGCCTGGTGTTGGCTCTGGTTCGGTTGGTGGGCTTGGGATCTTAGGGTTCTGAGTTCAAGCCCCGTCGGCTGCTGAATTAACACAAGGTGGGGTTGACTCAGCCTGTCATCCTTCCGAGGTCGGCAAAATGAGTACCAGTTGCACTGGTAATAGGGGCATTGCATTAGCGGTACCCCCATACTCGGGAGCAGTGGTGATGCACCGTTGTTCCTAGCCAGTGAAAGCATAAAATCATGCCGCCACAATAAGTGGATAAAACAAAATGCAATAATCCCTTTTGTCGGTTGGTCTTACACTTTCTGGGGCTCTCATAAAAAAACAAAAAAATCTGGATTTTCTTTTTTTTCCATTTTAATCGTTTGATGCCAGCTGCTTGTCTGACCGTCATTGCCCCTCACTAACATTTGCCTGGTTTTCACTGGTTAGTGTCTGACATGCTGTTGTGTTCACTCTCGCCACGCAGTCTACAGAGCTCCCAGAGAAGAACCCACACTCTGGTGTGTTGCACGCCGTGGAGGGATTTGCCCTCGTCATGCTGTGCAGCTGCCGTCCACCTACTCGCCGCCTCGCTGTCACTGCGCTGCGTGAGGCCCGTGCCCTCCTCACATCCCTTGCACGAACCAAGGTAGTCACTCTTGTAACTCGGTGGCTTATTTTCTCTTGTCCAGGCTGGTAGGATGGCTTTGACTTAAAGGTCCGCACATTCACCTCGAAGCCGTTTATCTTGCGTTTGAATCTCGGTGCAGTTACAAACTGTCATCCTGGTGTCTCGGAGGCAGGGCGAGGAATCGATGTGTGTACTGTCCCTCGGATATATGCTAAATTAAGTGTCCTGTCTCACAGCATTAGTTGGTGGATGTTAAAGATCCCATTTTGTCCTTCAGGAGTAGGCGAGCTATCACTGGCACCCTGAACAGATCGCAAATTCCTGCCCTAACCCACAAAGGCACTGCCTCAGCGGCACAGCCGTGCCCTCAGCCAATGATGCTGTTCACAACCATGTGCTGCATATGAAAGGAGAAGAAATTTGGAAATGTTTTTTTTTGTAAATGATAAGTCAATGTCCGTCTCTATTTTGTTTTTTGAGATTTTTTATGTACATTTTACAGGAAGATGAAGAAGCTGTGATTGATTTATTGGACAGAATAAGTCCCTCCATCCTTGAAAGCTTTTTGCACCTCACCAACACAGACCTGGTGAGAATTTGCTCCCCCGTGTTTATCAAACTTGTATCATTGCATCATCAAAAAGTCTCCATTTGAGTTATTACCAACCGTGCACGTGCGTGCACGCGTATATATTTTTTAAAATCATTTTCGGATCTTTTCACTTCCCACAGTTTACATGAACTCTCCAATTATTTTCATACTCCACTGTGTTCCTCCACTTCCCAGGCAACCTTTGTACATGCGCATAACGTGGACCTGCAGTTCCTTTCCGACTTCCACGGACCCCTTTACCTGAGCGCCTATGACACTCTGAGCCCATCCCACGTGTGGGTTGCTGCCCATGCAACATCAGGTGTTGATCCTTGGCCCCTGTGCCTTGCCTCGTTCCTGCGCCAGGACTGTTTGCCGCAGCATTGTCCCTCAGCTCTGCTCTATGCCTGGCCATATGTATTCACCCGGCTTCTGCTCCTTTCCCCACAGGTCGACCCAAAGTAAGAAGTTGCTCTCAGATTTAGATCCCACCCCCACACAAAAGAACAAAAGTAGTGTTCTTTTTGACTCATTGACTGTCTCAAGCGGCATAAGACAAGTCGCTTGCCGTGAACGGGAAGTATCAAATGGGAGTGCTCAGCACCGTTTTAGTAAGCAATTGCGCAATCAATGCTACTAGCTGTGATTTATGAACATGTAAGACGTAAATTGCATTAAACATGTCGATTTCGAGATTGATTGGTTTTTTACTTACGAAATCTTTAGATTTCGTAAGTATATTGATGACTTCCGTCCTCTGTTTGTTTGTTTGTTTGTGTGTTTGTGTGTTTTGTTTGTGTGTGTGTTTGTGTGTTTGTTTGTAGGCACGATAACTCGAGAACGGAAAGAGCTACCATGTCAAATTACACGTGATTCAGGAGGGTGATGGCTAGGCTGATTAGATTTGGTCAAAATTGGTCAAAGGTCAAGTCACAGTGAGGTCAAACATTCGATTTTTGATGGTTTGGTACAGAATCATCGTAGAAACTTCTGGTTTGCGTCGCTACCTTCTCTAAGACAGCTTTTATTAGACAAGGTCAGAGGTCAAGTTGCCGATTTCTTAAGTACCAGTCTATGACTGCTTGTTTATTTTTTCGTCTTATTGTATGTAGATGAACAAATGAACTTCGTGACACAGACTTTTTTGTCCATGTATTACATTGGTGTTTTTAATTATAATTCATGTAAGGTGACACAAATCTAACGACTGAATTTTGAATTTCACATGATAGCTTTTTATTTAATACCCCATTCATACCAATGCTTTCTGTGTCTTGTTGTTCTGACAGTTATTTTGTTTTATGTTTTTTTTTTTTTTTTTTTTAAGTTTAACGTCTTAAAATAGTCATTTTATTTTCAACCTTGCTTTATAAATAAGTCAATGCTACACTGTGGAGAACAGGAATATGAGAACATGGTGGCAATAATTGAGTTTCAACATTTAAACAGTAACATCCATCCATCCGTCCATTGGGGCCATACTTCTGTGCAGAGCGTTAGTGCTTCCTAAGCAGGCTCCTTGGCTATTGGGAACAATCCTGGACGGGTCGCCATCCGCACAGGATACCAGCAAGCCGGCACTCATTTTGCCAACCTCGGAAGGATGACAGGCAGTCAACCGCACTGGTATTAATTCAACAGCCACGGGGATTTGAACTCAGGATCCTAGGATCCCAAGCCCACCACCTAACCATTAAGCCAACACCAGGCATGAACCGTAACACGTATCGTATTTATTAAGATAGTATTTTAAAATGACGATGCATGCAGTGAGTCGATGTTTCAAGTGAATGGTGGTATTTTGGAAATGTAAGATTGAAGAGAGAAGGGCCTGCCAAGATTGTGTGGTGAGGAATGTGAGAGAAGATTGATGATGTAATGTCGATTATGTGAGAACTGTAGAGACTCAAAGTTTTGCTGGTTGTGTGTGGTGTTTTTTTTGGGGTGGGGGGGGGGGGGGTGGGGGTGGTGTTTGCTAGATCTATGATCACCACAAGTCTGAATATGAATACAAATGAAAGGTGAATATGAACTGATGCCAGATATATTTTAACTTCCTAACCATCCCTCCTCTGCAAAAAAATTTAGAAAAAATAATTTTAAATTTAAAAAAAAACCACACCAATGTGACACGTCAACTCTCCCAGGAATTTGCATGTTGCAGTTTAAACTCCATCCTTTTTTTTGTTCTTTTTAATTGCTTTCTTGTTACAAAAACACGGGTGATTCTACCATCTGTCATGTCGCCAAAGTAAAACATTTCCCTCACAATACAATTAATCCCATTCATTTATACAAGAAAACTAGCTACAAAACAAAATCTACCTTCAAATTGATATTCCCTCCTCTCCTTGCACTTAAAAGAAAAAGAAAACCCTAAATTTCACCATTCAGGGCTACGTCAGCGACGCAGTGGTCATGGAGCTCCACAGAGTAGTTGCTTAAGGCCCTGTCACACCTTGACGTTTTAGCCAGCGTATGGCAAGGTCTCAAAATGTATGTAAAACGCTGGCGTACGCTGAACTATTGATGTTTTTTTTAAAAGTTTTGGCATATAATAACATGTTGAAGGAATGCATAACGTATTAGTAACGTACACAGAACGTTTTAATCACATATAGATAACTTATACCAACGAATGCTGAGCGTGTTGTCGGCGTTCAACAACCTATGCCCAACGATAGTCAAACTTATGCATAGCGCGCGGCAGCGTATCGCCGACGATCACGTGGCGTAGGCTATTCATAGGCTGCAGCTCGACGATTCAAATCAATAACCGCACTAGACATCGAAGTGCGAAGCCGCTGTCACACCTTGATGTTTTAGCCAGCGAATGCCGACGTATGAAAAATTTGCCGAACCAAGCTGGCACACGTCGAATAGTTATGGGTAAGTTTTGTATACGTTAATAGCACGCTGGCATACGTCGTAGTACGCTGGCATACGTCGTCGTACGTCGAGAAATTTTCAGCATGTTGAAATTTTCTCGACGTACTCGACGTATGACACACATTCCGCATACGCTGGCATAAGTTGTAGGCACGCTACACGATCGTTGACACACGTCGACATACGTTATTTGTACGTTACTCATAAGTCGAAACATCAATGTAATGGTTAGCGTCAGTGTTCCAGACTCCCTGGTTTTTTTTTCTTTTTTTTTCTTTGGCATGACGGTGATGTTGACACTTCGATTTATAGTGCGGTTATGATTTAAATCGTTGAGCGGCAGCCTATTAATTATATTATATTATAACCGCACTAGAAATCGAAGTGTTAACATCACCGTCATACCGAAGAAAAAAAAAAAACCTGGGAGTCTGGAACACTGACGCTAACCATTACATTGACGTGTTTCGACTTATGAGTAACGTACAAGTAACGTGTGTCGACGTGTGTAAACGATCGTGTAACATGCCTACAACACGTTACTCATAGGTTACAAATAAGTTTCGGGTACGCTAAACATTACCTCGACGTGTTTCGACTTATGAGTAACTTACAAGTAACGTGTGTCGACGTGTGTCAACGATCGCGTAACGTGCTAACACTTATGGCCAGCGTTATGCGGAACGTGTGAGTCATACGCTGGCATAACGTCGAAAAATTTAAAGCATGGAAAATTTGTCTAACAGCTCGGCATACTACGACGTATGCCAGCGTACAAAGACTTATGCCAGCGTACTATGACGTATGCCAGCGTGCTCTTAACGTATACAAACTTACCCATAACGTAATCGACGTGTGCCATCGTTTTAGCCAAATTTTGCATACGTCAGGCATACGCTGGCTTAATGTCAAGGTGTGACAGGGCCTTTACTAAAATGGCGGGCATCCACCCCAGTGCTCACTCTTTTTTTTACAGCGTGGCGACATCGCGCTGTTATATAATTGGCTATTCTGTCCTGTGTCTCTGTCACACTTATTGTTGGGTGTGATGTGGCGGAGATTGCCGGGTGAATTGTGGCGGAGATTGCCGGGTGGATTGTGGGCGGAGATTGCCGGGTGAATTGTGGGCGGGGTTAATGCGGAAGAGCCACGTTTTTTGTGCTAAATCGTTTTCTGTGTGACGCCGGAAGTTGATTTTCTGAGCAGGAAGTGATAATCTTCCTGTTCCGTTAGTTGTTGACACGCAGCGTTGTAACTCTCGTTCTTCATTGTTTTTCACCAGTGTTTTTAAAACGTCTTGTGGAGGTGATTTCTTCCTCTTTTTTGGTGACAGAAGTGGTTATTACAGCACGGCGACATCGCGCTGTTATATAATTGGCTATTCTGTCCTGTGTCGTCTGTCACGTCTTCTGTCAACACTTATGGCCGCGTACGTCCTTTGATCTGAGGCTATAAATAGAAATTTGTCCAACGTCACAACTCTTCCCATCATGCATGCTAATTCACCGTGTCTACATTTAAATTTTATAACTGCAAAATTGTTTCATCATTCTTAACTTTTACTGCCCCCAGCCACGCGATATTGAAGTATTCGCTTCTTGTTTTTATTTATTATTATTTTTTTTAAATGGGTTCATGAGTGAGTGGTTTATCTTGCCCTGCTGTGGTATCTTTGATGGGTAGTGAGTCAATATCAATAATCTTTCAATAAATTTAGAATTCAGGATTTCCATCGGGACTGAGATTTATGGCTATGGTTCAAAGTTGAAAAACCGGGTTGAAGTTTTTCCTCATGCCGCGGCTGTCGGCCAAGTGCGTGAGTCACGAGATAATCCCGTCTGTGTGTTTGTCTGTCTGTCAGCAGAAGAACCGGATAATGACAGCAGCTAGAATTGCCAAATTTGGCACAGAGCTTCATATTATGAATGTCTCAGAAGAGTTCACCTTTGAGCTCACAAGGACAAAATATAAAATGGAGTTTAATCCAGGACTATATTTACTGATGCTGCGTCCACAGGCTGGTGTGTGAGTATTGCGTTAATCACGTCTGTGTGTACAATATAAAGTTCTGTGCCAAAGTTGGTGATTCTAGTTACTCAGATTGTTGAGATTGTTACCTAATGGTGTGTATGTTTACACTGGTTTTCAGATCTATTGTGATCTATATACCCCGTAAGGCTCTGCATTGTTTATTGTTTCGGTCTTGTTGATGAACGACATGGATGCTGCAAAGTTAATTGTTTGCTTCAGTCGTAAATGTAAAACTTAAACTAATCCTTCATTTTTTTTTCGATCTTGCATTGTACAGTAGCCCCATCAACACGAAGAAAGTGAGTGCATCGTCGAGTACCGGTGGGGATTCGTATGCGCCACTCTGGCGGAACTACCTTCTGTTTTGCTGCAGCGTCGCTCCAGCAAGCATGGGGACATCGGGATCATTGCGTTCATCGCAGGCCGAGGCCCTTGCTTCCACCCCTGATGGTTCTTCTGGCTCTGAGAGCAGGGTACATTATTTATGCATCCTCCTCACCCCTGATGTGGAAAACTATGCTTTCGCAATACAGGACTTTCAAAATGACGTATGAAAGCGAACGAGGTGTGTGTGTGTGTGTGTTGTTAAACACTGATGCGGTTTGGTTCACCGGGCACTACTAAGCTGATGTTACAAGCACAAAATCTGTAATTCAAATAGTATTTTAAACATAATTTTCAGCATTTAGGTGAAAGAGTGCTAATTTCAAAGTGGTTAACTGTAATTGTTCTGTTCCTGAATGGAAATCGGGCTCACAAGAATATAGAATCCATGAGATATATCCATGGATGATAGGTGTTGAGTTTGCATAATTTCCTGCTTGTACAAGTGAGCGGCAACTGTGGTTAACACACCACACACACAACACACACACACACACCACACACACACACACACACACACACACACACACACACACACACACCAACACACACATACATACACACACTTCTCCTTTTACCAATAGATACAAAAATCTATTAAAATTCCTCTTGTGGACTTTGAATCAAACAAAGTATACACATATATGTATGATGGCCTTCACAGCCCATACAACTCCCTCTCTCACCTTCCTTCCCTCCAAAACATGATGAAAAGTAAATATCATCATTTTAAACTTGCCCTGTGCATTAACAAGTCCCAGGAATGACTTTCCCACCGGTGATAAGAAGCAACCAAACCAGATACGGTGTCTCCTTCTGGGAAGTATGCCTGAATGTTAGTAATGACAGTATCGGCATCGTCTTTCCATTTGCAGACGTCCATTAAATAAATCACCAAGCCTACCTTGTTCAAATGAGGTAATCCCACCAGGTTCAAAGTTTCACTCCCTGGCAGGTGATCGGGGTGGTCGGGTAGAACGCTCCGGTCCATCGCCTGTCCACAGGCCTTGCGTGTGCCCACATCGTCGGGAGCTTTTGTATAACGAGTTGTAAGATGTCAACTCTTTGGGTGAATTGAACAGAAAGTTCTCGAAATCTTTTGTTGTGCAGAGGCCCCTTTCTCTCGGGTACTTTTCCAAGTATTTTCAGCTTCTTTTAGAAGGTTTGTGAAACATTTAAAGAAACGAACTTTATCTGGCACGCAAGATGTACGTTCCCTGCCCCGATGACTATTGCTGCTCGGGATTTCTGCGCATGTGCCTCGAGCATTCTGGGGTAGATTACCTCATTTTAAAAAGTCACGTATTGCTGTGGAAAATTTTAAAACGTTATGGTCTTTTTTTTCTTTTTTTTGACATGGTATATATGTATATATATATATATATATATATATATATATTATATATATATATATACATATATATACATATATATGTATATTGGTTTGTGTTTTTTTCAAAGAACTACTCCCCCGCCCTCCACCTCCAAAATTATTGAACTTCACCCCTTTACTAATTTATCTATATTGTAACATTTTTATTTTGATTCTTGCTGTGTATTTGTTGGAAATCCAGTTTTTTTTGTTGTTGTTTCTATTTATATACTGTATATATTTTTAATTTTCCTTCCCAATTTTCATTATCAAATGTTGTTTGTGACCCCAAACCTGTGCTCCCCAATTAAATATTTCCAGCAGCAGTTAACGGGTACGCCATCAGCAGTGGCATTGTTCAAGCATGTGGTGCCTTTCATTCGCTCTGAGAGCATGGACGTCACCGAGTGTTTGGTGCTTGGTCTGGGAGCAACCAACCCCTACGTGTTCAGGTGAAAGGATGTACTTTAATCATTGTTTGAGATTATTATCCCTACGCTTAAAAACAAAAACCAAAACATAGGTGGAGGTGGGGGATGGGTATTGTAATCGGCTCCTGTCTGTCTATCTGTCTGTCTGTCACACTATCTCCTCCTAAACGGTTGTGCAGAAATTCACCAAACTTCGTTACGATCACCACATGGCAAGAAGGTGTGAGAGTAGAAGCATTTTGGCCCTGCCCCTAGTTCAAAATGTCAAATACCAAAAAATGCAATTACTGGCACATTTTAAAACATTTTAAATCAAACTTTGGATATGCAATCAACATTGGGGAATGCATGAAATACGTAACAATTTTTTGGATTTAACCCCAGGTTCATGCTCCAGAGGGTGGGGCACGTATGGTCACTGGGTCAAAACAGAAGATTTTATTTTTTTTTTAACTCTAACTTTGATATTGGGTCATTCCTGGTGGAGCTTTTTTGCCATCTTTCAACTTTGCTCTCGGTGGGAAGCATGGGGATTTGTGATGGAGCACCATCTACTTCGCTCTCGATGATCACTTCCAAAAGGATTGGTTAATTTCTTTATGAACTTATAATTTATTTTGATGGAGGTACAAATCTGCTTGTAGTTTTTAATTCTGTTTGGGAGGGGGGTGGCCTTGGTGGTTGTTTCAGTACTTTTTAATGGAAAGTTATTGTTGTGTAACTCTTTCTTCACCCCTCAAACAGGGACTTGATTGAAGAGTTAAACCCAGTGATCAAAGAAGCACTGGACAGGAGGCCAGAGGTAAAATATTGTGATGATGCAAAAAAAACAACCTTGTATGGAAGACATTGCTTTGAAGACGATACATCATAAGGCTTCAAGTTTTCCAAACTCTGATTGATATTCCAGAACGTGAAACGGCGGCGCCGCCGAGATGTATTACGCGTCCAGCTTGTCAAGATGTTTGAACTGCTTGCTGATGCTGGAGTCTTCACTCACAGGTTGTTGATACTCTACACTCGATAAGTTTTAGGTCACATTCAAAGGGACTTTCACTCCCTGACCAATCTTTTAGAACATCTAGTTTATACCTGGTTCAGTTAATATTTGTTGGAACATTGCCAGTATTGATGGATATGTCGGACTTCTGCCATTTAGCAGATTTCTGCCTTTTTTTTTTCTTTACCTCAGAAAATTCATTGTTGAGTTGAATAGTCGATTCCTCTCGCCCTCCCCGACTCAGAATTATTGTTTCAAAAAAAACAAAACATTTTAACATTTTTATCGTAGTTCTTGGAATCTAATTGTTGGTTTGCAGATTTTTCTTTTCCGATGTCTTGTTTCAGATAATGACAATTATATTTGATTACTTCATAATAAAGTGAATTAGCGTTGGGTGGAAGTTAATACTTTGGTCGGCCTCTTCCTGGGGGGGGGAGGGGGGGAAATGGCAAACCACCCAGTATAACCCTTGCCAAGAAACTTTTTCAGCAACACCAATGCTCTATAAAGAGTATGGTACATCATATATACATATATCTTTTCCTTTTTTTTATGCCTCCGCTGACGAAGTTGCTGGCGGCATTGTGTTTTTGCATTGTCCATTCGGCTGTCTGTCCGTCCATCTGTGCATCTGTAATAGGTTTCCGTTACTGTGATAACTTAGAGGGGGAACCCTAATGCTCAGACCACCTCGACGCGAATCTATCCCTTGATAACCTGCAAAATAGATATGATGTGTCTTTTTCCAATTTCCGAATTATAAAGTCAGTGATTTTGTTATTAAAAGTCGAAATCTTCTTCTTCCTCTTCATATTAGCTGTGATGTCGCATCAGGAAGTCGACCGTCATATCCGTACTGTATACGGGTTACGTCGAGATACGATTTATCTCAAACGGCGAATAATTTTCCATTTTCCACAAATATGCCGAGTCGATGCATCCTTAGTGCTTGTCTAGTAATACCAACCAAGATGTTTTCATGCAACACCAATGGCCGAAAGACTCGAAGTTTGCCAGAAATTGGATGTGTGGATTGGACCTACAAAATGTTCAGTTTTGTGCTCGTAACATGTTGCAGAGCACTGTTGTGAAACAACAGAGATGGCTAGATCTTGTGCTTTTCCGCCACGATTTAGTGGAAAAAGCAGCCGTTGCTCTAAACGAAAACCATCTCCACTCAGCTGGTACCATGGCAGTTACCACAAGAGCACCTGAAAATAATTATCCATTATCAACACAAATTTCTACAAATCAAATGAACACCGTCTATTTATAGTGCAGAGAAAGTATGTATGTATCATCATGTACTCCTCCGAGAGGATTTGATCTCGGACGCTAAAACTTTCAGGGTCCCCCCACCCCTTCCACAATCCCCCATCAACCATCATGCCCACAATACGCACCACCACAACAATCACTGACAATACACACCACCAAATCCCACACCCCACCCTCCACCATACCCCACAACCATCAACCCGACAATACCCACACTATCCCACCCCCCCGCCCCACTCCACACCCTACACCCCCCCCAATACCCTCATCATGCACTCACCCTCCACCATCCCCATCAACCACCACCATACACACATACCCCTCCCCCTAGTACTACCCCCTCTACTGGAGTGGGGCATCGACACCTCATGGACACGGCCTGATCGCAGAAACAAATGGCATCCAGGGAAAGTATGAAACGGCACAATCCTGTAATATACGAGACACCTGGTCAGCTTGCGACGGTGGGACAAAGCATTTGTCGCCCATTTTGTCTACGGTGTTAAAGTGTGCCGGGGTAGTGTCTGCTGTCGGGCGATGCCGGCTCTTTCTGCTCGAGTAATATAACTGATTTATCAATTAATACAAAATCCCTCTCATAAACCTGTTCGTTTAACAGAAAAACAAAACCTACCAATCTGGAGTGAACATGCGACCGGCGTTTTTATCTTCGCTCACACTTTGGCCTTCTTGTCCTGAATTGCTCGTACAATGCTCGAAACGATACGGCTCCACATTTCCCCCGAAAGCGTTTCCATCACTAATTTTGTCTCCAATAATTTCTTCAAAATCCCACTGATCAGTTTCAACATATGGAGAACCATCAAAGTTGCTCATGATGGTAGAATCGGTATCAGAATACGAGCTCAAAATACAGTTTCTCCATGCAAACTACCGTTTGGATCGAGGTGAGTTCATAATGTGACATCATTGGCGAAATAAAAAATCGACACTTTAGGGCTTTTTTCGACACTTTGTGATTGGCAAAAAATATTCAAATTTTTTTCCCCTTCAAATGAAACCGTGATTAATGATTTTCAATGGTTTTTAGAACAAAAAAAAATTGCATTTGGGTTTCCATTTTCGATTATTGGGTCAAGAGGTCAAAGATCCTGTTGGGTAAAAATTCTGTTACCACACTAACTTGTGAACCAGTGATGGGATTTTGACCAAACTTGGTATCAATATATGTCATGATGCAAACATGAACAAATTGGATTTCGGCATCAAGAGGTCAAAGGTCAGATGTTACGTCAGGTGAAGATATGATACTTGAGAACAGCTGAAGGAATTGAAATCAAACTTGGTACAAGTATGTATGATGATGTAATAATGTGGGCGGAGGCATATCGGTCGATGTCCTGATGTCAAAGTGTGCCGTTCTAGTTCTTTCTGTTTCTGTGAACAAAGTGCTGTCATGTGAACCTGCATTACTATGTGGCCCTTGTAGTGCGAGTGGCGGGATGGACAAAGACTCGCAGGCTCTGGGTTCCATGTTCGTGGAGTACATTGACTTGACCCGTGCGCTGCTAGAGTCTGAGAGCGACAAGGACTCGGACTCCCTGCGTGACATCCGGGCACACTTTAGTGCCCTGCTTGCCAACATCCTGCAGAATGTCAGAGGTGAGGTGGCTGAATTATTGCTTTTGATGTGTGCCTTGTCAATGTCCATGGCATCACACCAATTTTCTGAAACCTATACTTCTCACTCTGCAGTGGAGCATCGGCGCAACCTCTTCCCCCAACAGTCTCTTCGACATAGCCTATTCCTGTTGTTCAGCCAATGGGCCGGTCCATTCAGTGTCATGTTTACCCCCCTGGATCGTTACAGTGACCGTCATCACCAGATCAGCCGACATCAGTACTCTGCTCTTAAGGTGTGCCGAGATCACGCGACATATTTTGGCCAATCAGAAGTACTTGTTATCTTTGTGAATGGTATTAATATGTATGCGTATACTATTGGAAATTAGTAGAAAAAAGAACAGACATTGTCGAAGTTTTTCGTCTTGCAGCTCGCAGGCCACATGCAATAATTCCGGAAATGCAGACACAAATGAAACGATTTATTTGTTCAGACCGTTGGTGATTGGTTATTTGGACTGTTACTGACACGAACATACACATCATGGCCTTGAGGCACTGAGGGAACCCGTGACCTCCCATCTTTCTTTGGATCCAGGTCTACATAACACACACACACACACACACACACACACACACACACACACACAAACACACACACACACACACAACACACACACACACGCACACGGATATAACCCCGATATATAACATGTGTTTATGTATGATGTGTTATATATATATATATATATAATGTCATATATTGTTGCGGAAATGGCCCTTAGTATGCTATTAAATATAGGATTAGCCCAGACCCCCATTAAATGCATGTTTAGTCAGGTTGTTCGGTAAATGGATGCTACATGTGTGTCGGAGTGTAGGATGCATGTTTATTGTTCGTACATTGGTGGTGTACCGAGAGCTTTCTTCTTCCTTCCCCCTCCGGACGAGGCCCCACCCAGTCGGTTGAGAGGGAGTGGCCGAGAGAAGGAAGTAAAACTAAGGGGAGGAGCCAGTGGGCTTCGATGCGAGCGAACGAAGGAAAGGCAGTGTGGATCTGCGACGAGAGCGCTGAGGTTGAGTCTGCCATCGGCAGTAGGAAAAACTGCATGAGGGTTTTTGCGATCGGTTTTTCGTAAGAACGAACCGAAAGAAAGGAAGGAAGGACTGAATGAGGTCTGTCTGCCATCGGCTGGGAGAGGATTTGCCTGAGGTCGAGTGTGCGATCGGCGGTAGGGGGAACTGAACCTGAGGGTCGAATCTGCCGAGGGAGTAACTGAACCTGAGGTCGAGTGAGGATTCTGTTGTATAGAAACGACTAGTGGGAGGCTGCAATCTGCGTCGAGAGGAAC
>CM068967.1:71209088-71239869 GCA_035128595.1 Eptatretus atami
TAACAAAATAACTGCGTGGGGATCACTGTATGTTGGGTGCCATTGCCTCAGAGGTATGCGTCTTGCACAAACGCAACAAGCACATTATATATATTGTTGCGAATTCGCGTCGCCGGCGTCGAACGACCACGTAACTCGAACCGCGGCACGTCGCCCACCGACGGACAATTCAGTCGTGACCCTCTCGGACCAACGCCGGGGCTAGTCACGGGTGGGGTTTAACTCACCACGACGTGCCAATTGCCACCCGCGTGCAGGATAGGGTTGCTCGCCAAATTCGATCTACTTAGTACCTGCGCGAATGGCCGACCGGGCGATCGCACCACGCCACACCGACTCCGGACACGAACCTTAAGCGGTCGTCGTCCGTGCTACATGATAACCGAGCGGTGTTATCGTCGGCCTCGACGGTCCGATTAATTATCGGGTTATTAAGCCCACTACGAACCCCTTCGTGAAGCAGGATGGAGATTCAATTAAAGAAAAGACGAAGCGAAACGGGAAAACAGTTCACACAATGCACATTTTATTACGCGACACAGGAAAGCACGTATATACAGCCATACAGTCAAAATGCACCTAAAGCAACCAAAACAATAAAAGCAACAACGACGCAGAGTAATACCGACTACGCGCACACACGCACACTTATACAGTTCTACTTTACAGACGGCGCCAACACACATTTACACAAAAGCAAAGGAAAGAAGCCACCCTCATAGACAAGGAGGCAGACAGGCCCGTAGGCCAAATGTGCGCAGGACCTAGAGGAGCAGCCAGGTCCGCGAGACCGAGGGGGTCCTACCCCTCCTCGTGCGCGTTGGCGGGCGAGCCGCAAATGTGGCCGCGCGGCTGTGCCCCGATTCCGTGCTCCTTGGCGGGTTTTCGTTGGCACCACGTGTGGGGTGGGGCCCCCTTTTGCACTATCTCAGCGCGGGGGAAAGGGAGATTGTTGATGCCCGGGGGAGGGAGTGGCTGGCTGGCTTGGGCCCGCGACGAGCGATCCCACACCGCGACCTCGTTGCCGACCGCCGTCCTTCCTGCCTCGGACCCGAGCTCCCTTGCCCGCAGTTCACCGCTTCCTCGCCCGACTCTCCCGATGACACTCTCTCGGCGACTCCAGAACCACCGGATGACACTCTCCTCAGCCGACTGCAGAACCAACTCGATACACTCTCCTCACCGACTGCAGAACAACTCGATGACACTCTCCTCAGCCGACTGCAGAACCCAACTCGATGACACTCTCCTCAGCCGACTGCAGAACACTCGATGACATCTCCTCAGCCGACTGCAGAACCCAACTCGATGACCTCTCCTCAGCCGACTGCAGAACCCAACTCGATGACACTCTCCTCAGCCGACTGCAGAACCCAACTCTCACTTCATTCGCCTTGCGCTCGCCTTCTTATAGGCTGAGGAGCAGCTAATATGCAAATATTCGGATCAGAATGACCTCGGGGGCGGAGCCACGCTCGCCCATTGGTCGGAGGAAGCGGGGGCTGAATCTCCCCTGATCCTAGAATTTGCTACATCGATTTCACACACACACGCGCCTGGAGGCGGGGCCAAGCCGCCCCGCGCTCGCTAATTGGACGGAGGGGAAGTGGCGTGAAGCGTTCTTGATCCGAGTTTTCCCTCGGAAGGCCGCCATTTGCGCTCCGGCTCGTGCGTTCGGCACCAAACGCCGAACGGGCCCGAGACAGCCCGACGTTCAGTGTTCACAGGTGGTGCGGGAATGGCCGTAGAAGGAGAGAGGTGAAGGTGGTGGAGGGTTTTCGGTGGTGAGGTTGATGGTATGGTGCCGTTTGGGAGTGGCGGTGATGCGATGATGTGGAGCGTAGATGGTGCGCGTGTTGTTGGCGTGGTTTTTCAAAATAAAGATAGAACAGAAAAAATGGCTAACTCAAGCGTCGCAGCCCAGATGAATCCATAAATTCCCTCTATACAACGGGTTTGGGCTAACTACACATACCTATCAAGATATCTCACCTACGGCCCTTTATGGTGTAATGC
This sequence comes from Eptatretus atami, assembly GCA_035128595.1. Lineage (NCBI taxonomy): Eukaryota > Metazoa > Chordata > Myxini > Myxiniformes > Myxinidae > Eptatretus > Eptatretus atami. The sequence continues at coordinate 71,211,105 of CM068967.1, forward strand.
GAATTTCACAGCCGTAACAATATATATATATATATAATTATATATATATATACACATATAACAACATATATATAATATATATATATATATATATATATATATATATATATATATATATATATATATATACAGTGCTCAGCATAAATGAGTACACCCTGACAGATTTGTCAGAAAACCTTTAGTTTCCTTTCAGAATCCACATTCTATGGATACTAAACTACAAATACTCCCACAAATGTGGGCCATTGATTGCAAACAAGATTTATTAATTTGCACACACCAAAAAGGAATTTTCCTAACAAATTCATTAAAGACCATGTTGCAAAAATGAATACACCCAATGAAAGTCTTAGGAGCAAAGCTAAATTTTAGACTACAAAATTCTAATTAACAATAATTCAATCACAGGTGAGTCTAATTATTCATTAACAGGTGTCCAGCAGACAGTTGACTATAAAAGGGTGTTGCTTAACAAAGAAAACCCCTTCCCATTCCTGCGTTCAGCAATGGCACCACATGGAAGAGAAATGTCACAAGACCTGAGAAAGAAAATAATTTCTTTACACAAGAAGGTGAAGGCTACAAGAACATCAGCAAAGCTTACTCATCAGTCAGAATACGGTTAGCAAAATGATACACAAATTTAACCAAATACTGTATGGAACTGCAACCATCTCACAGAGCGTACAGGCCGTCCACGGAAGTAACACCTCGACAGGAGCGTCTTCTGATGAGAAGGCGGGAAGAAAATCGCCATGCAAGTTCTCTGCACTTAGCTAAAGAAGTAGAAAGCCAAACTGGGGTGACTCTTTCCGTGGACACAATACGGCGTACACTGCAGAGGAATGGCATGCATGGGTGTCGCCACGAAGGGAGCCTCTCCTAAAGCCCATGCACAAAAAAGCCTGCCTAGGATTTGCCAGGGCCATGCTAAAAAAGATGAAGACTACTGGGACTCTATACTCTGGAGTGATGAGACCAAGATAAATGTTTTTGGAACTGATGGCTTCAAAACTGTTATGGCGTCGCAAAGGTGAGGAGTACAAAGAAAAATGCATGGTGCCTACAGTGAAACATGGTGTGGCAGTGTCCTTATGTGGGGCTGCATGAGTGCTGCTGGTGTCGGGGAGCTGCATTTCATTGACGGTATCATGAATTCACAGATGTACGCTCTATATTGAAAAAAGATGCTACCATCACTCCGTGCCCTTGGTCGTCATGCACTTTTCCAACATGACAATGATCCAAAACACACATCTAAGGCCACTGTTGCATTTCTGAAGAAGAACAGGGTCAAAGTGATTCAGTGCCAAGTATGTCTCCTGATCTGAACCCAATCGAGCACCTATGGGGAATTCTGAGAGACAAGTTGAGGCATCACTCTCCATCCAGCATCCAGGCTCTAAAACAGGTCGTTCTTGAAGAATGAAAAAGATAGATGTTGCAATATGTCGCCAACTTGTTCATTCCATGCAAGAAGACTTGGTGCTGTCCTTCAAAATCATGGAGGTCTACAAAATACTAGATGTAGTAGTTGTTGGGTGTATTCATTTTTGCATCAACTAATTTGAGTAAAACTGAAGATTTTGTAATCTAAGTTATATTATTAACCTTACTTTCATGTTATGAGTAAACAAAATGTTCTATAAAACTCAATTTTGTCAAAATTTTTGAAATTATTTTTGTGTTCATTGAGATATTGATTAAAAACTTACTTTTCAAAGGGGTTATTCATTTATGCTGAGCACTGTATATATATATATAGTAGCCCTTTATGCTGCATCCCCATGTACTGATTTTACTGCAACATTAACCTGGAGTATTTATTCAAAATATATTGCCTTGTTGAGTTTTTACCATGCCTGTGTGCAGGCAATGGCTGCTGTCCTCTGCTGTGGCCCGGTTTTGACAACGTTGGGTTTGTCGTCAGATGGATACTTGTACAAATATGCTCGACAACATTCTTGCTTGTCATGATGCGAGAGTGAGTTTTGCTTTTAAGTATCAAATGCTGTCAAAATGTGGGAATGTGTTAAAATTCTGCAAAACGACCGATGGTTGTGTCGTCGTCACAAAGTGGTAAAAATAAGAATGTCACTAATCTTTGGCTTTCGTCAGGCAACAGTGATTAGTTTGGCCTGGTCTTCTATTTGTTGTAAACCCAGGTTGCATCAACTTGGTAGCGAAACTGTTGGCCTGCTCTTAGAGCTGAATTCAGACCAAGGAAACCTCTCAACTGGGTGTGGGACCGCTGCTACACGGGCTCACAGCGCGTCTCTGCTGGCTGTTTCATGCATTTACTGCGGCTTTCACCTCAAGGTGAGTTTTCACCACAACATCGTCACTATTGTAATTTCAGTGAAAGCTACACTCCGCCTGTCACTACTACCTATCAGACGGTTTGGTGAGATCTTCAGATCAGCCCCTGCATGGGCTGTCCTCGGCTTGTTGCCGTTGCGCCCAAAAGATGAGCAGACTGACTGTCTCGACTAGAGAAAGTGAAAGTCGTAACAAGGTTTCTGTAAGTGAACCTGCAGAAGGATTATTGTCGGGACGAGCGCAAGAACACGAGAAGGTATCCGGAGTGCACGAGTGCTACAGGCCTCAAAGATATGGAGTACGAACACACCGATATGGACGACGGATGCATGGCCCTGATTTTCGTTACTCGTGGATTTGTTGCGATGTCATCATCATCTAATCGTCATCATCATCATCATCAATCAGCCTTGGCCAAAATAGAATGTTCCCTCAATAATCTTATGGTTCATAATACATGGCAAATCTTCACAGTTGTCAGTCGCTTCATGTGCTCCGTCATTGCAAATATGTGTTGCCCTCCAGGCTACAAAAAACATGTTTGAATACCATAACACCAATGCTGAGACAGGCTTCTGTTTATTCTGAAATCAATGTCCCGCAAGTTTCATTTTTTCTTGATTTGATGTTGTAGCTTAAGCATGGTCTTGTATATAGAGCTCTGCTTTGTTGTATGAAGACCAGTAAATGTTTGGTGGTTTTCAGAGTTCTCTCCATTGAGAGCCACACATTGTCGACAGAGTGGAGGAAGTCAGTAATCCAAGAGTGGAGTTTGCCTTGGATTCCATAGTAGTCCATTTGCCTTATTATGTGTTTCCATTGTCAACCTTGTTGATGTGGAAAGTGTGTATGGTTTTATGATGTTTGGACTAACATGGGTCCATTAATAAAATTCAGGTTGGTTACCGGGGTGGCTACCTTGGGGAACTCCTGTAATTTGCATAAATTCAAGATGGCCGCTACAGGTCAGACGATGGGCTAAGTTTTTAATCGCGTCAACATATAATCTGTGTAATACCTCTTTTCCATATGTTTTGACATGAGGAATTCAATTTTGGGGTTATTTTTTACGTTCAGGAATAAATAGAGGTTCACATGAAATGTCCATGACTATTTCTGCTGAAAATTATGCAACACCAATGCAAAAGTGAGTCATGAATGGTTTACAACAGTATTGATAATCAGAAAGCATACACATTGCCATGTCATATATGGACATCTTAGGAACAGAGGACATAGAGCTAGTAGACAACTTACGTATTGTTCATTCCCATTCATTGTACTCGTCCCCTTCCGTATCCTCGTCTCTTCCAGTTCTGCTTTTGACACTCCCTTCTTCCACTTCACTTTCACTGTCCTCCACAGTCTTGTGTGGGTGAAGCACTTGTCACTGCAACCACAAGTGCAGTTATAGCGTGCAGGAGATCTTTGCATGGTGACAACTGCAACTTGCAGTACTGCAAGGCCTTCCCCTCTGCTTTGCATCCACACCGCACAACATCCATGAGGTCCAAAGGGGCTGGTGGAGTAGCAGAAGTTGCTGGCACTGGGATTCCATCTCTGAGTCCATCCATATTTCTAATGGATGGGGCCTGCTGATCAGCTGATTTTGCAAGTACTGTCTGTAGATGTGCACGCAAAATATGTAGGAGAGATTGATCTCAGTTGGAGGTAATGCCATGAGCTTGAGGGGCTTGCCAAACTTCCTTGTGTACATATAGTACCTCAACTCACTCATCGTGGTACCTTCTGGCTGTTAGGGACAGGGCACAGAAGAATGTCCGCCCTGCTTCCATTTTCAGATGCGTTAGCAATGGACTCACGGAACACAAAAATGGTAGCACATCCATATACCGAAACAACATAAACGTCTTACTCATGCAGTCTGTTAGTTTGCTAACATATCACGTCGAGTGAGTTTGCCACCAAGATCACAGTACAGGGAATGCAGTTCAACGCTCTTCACATCTTTGACCTGTCACAATTCATGCGCTCTATGACGTTCTTTAGGGCCTTTCTTCTGCAACACCAGTTGGCAAATCAGCATATTTTAGGGACTGTCATGAAAACTGTTAAACAGCGTACATGGTATTTGCACTCAGCCGCAGGGAGATCAACCAAATATCAATATGTAACTGACCGTTCTGGCTACTTCATCATTACGTTGCTCAGCAGCATTAATGATGGCACTTTCATAGTTGGGAGGATACCTTCCTTGTCAAAACGTTCTTTAGTCATGCACTGACGAACACGATCCCATCTTTCTGGATGTTTTGTTCATCAACAGGTAAACATTCTTGCCCAAAAAAGCAGTCACATTTGTAAACAAACGCACACTGCCTGTTGCCTGTGTGCGAGATCTGTTTGTCACTGTAACACAATCATCTTCAGCTTTTCTTTTCTGTGATTTACGAAGTCTCTCATTTTTTTGTTTTGATGTGTAAGTACAGTACCATCCTTTGTGACATTCTATGCGAACAGCATTCACCACCACCATCAAACAATGTCTCTGTAGTTTTGCACGTAGCTCTTCATCTCCACGGGCTTTGGCACAGGAGATCAATGTCTTGATCCCTGATCAGCGAATTTCTTCAATTCCCCTCCACCATGACACACGGGAAGAATGCACTTGAATCAGCCATATCTTAAAACAACAAACAATGAATTAGTAACCTCGCATTAATGTCTTATGTGAGCGTCCACGTTGTCAGAATTAGTGACCTTGTTGTCATTCAAAATGTATCTTCACATGGCAAACAATGCGCAGGAACTCGAACATTGACCTCAAATTTACTTCTAATCACAAAAATTAAGGTTAAAATATCGATTCCTCGTGCAAAAATATATGGAAAAGCTGTCTCATTTGTATATTTTAAGTTCATTACCTAAAAAGTTATTTTTCAGCCCGGTCGATGCACGGCCATCTTGTATTTGCGCAAAAATAACAGATTTCCCCATGTTGCCAACGGGCAACAAGCTTAATTTTGTCTATGCATGCCTGTGAACAAGAACCACCATAAAACCATACACGATTGAGGCACAACAAGGTTACTTCTCTGGCAAATGGACTATTAGGTCGAGAGTTTGGAGAGCAAGCAGAAATGACAGACTCTAATGAAAGCTCGAGATATGTCCAGAGAAATGGCATATCTCATGTCTGATATCCATTGTTGGGACAGTCAAAGGAGCATGTCCAAGGAAGACTGATCAGGTTGACTCCAAACTGATCTGAGATGAGGCTGTTAGAGAAAAAGAATGATTTTGATCAACTGTGATAATGGATTACATGACTTGCTGATGATTGGAAGTAAGCTAATTGATTTGTAGTTAAGAGGATCTGTTTTTGCACCTTTTTATGTAATGCTGTGATGTTGGCTGATTTCCAAGCAGATGGAAGATGACCTATTGGTAAATGACAGGGGATAGGCAGAAAGAGAGGAAGTTGCAAGAGCAGCAGAGCATGTTTTAGACACCTGAGCTGATGCCGTCCGGTCCGGTTTCAGAGTTTATGGTTGCCAGAAACTTTTCCATATTTTCAGGTGCAAAAGACAAAATTAGGAGCAGTTGGGTGCGACTGGGGCAGGGTGGACACAGAGAAAGATGTTAGAGACATGAGATTTGAAGCAAACACAGAATTGAGGCATTGGCCTTTCTCATGAGGTGGAGTCGGCTGTTCGTGCTTTGAAGGAAGGGAAGGGATGGAAAAGGGGACCAGAGCATCACGAGAGACTGATTTGACAAGAAGCGCCCACCAGTTTTTAGAAGAGGAGGACAAGTTTGAAAGTTCATCTTGAGATTGGACAGATGTTGTTGTCTGGCTCTCCTGAGGGAGACGCACTCACTCTTGTTGCAGTTTTTGGAATTATCCGAGTTTGCCTTTGGTTGGATTTGCCTGCAAGGAGGAGAATGCAAGTGTTTTTAAAGCAAGTCCCTCACCACGGGATTAAGAGTACACAAAGAGTGCGAGGATGGTAAGATAACTGAAGACGAGATGGGAGGAATCTGTGCATAAGAGAGAGCAGCTTCTGTGGAAGAATTCCCAGGCTGAGTTAATATTAGCGGCGTGATGATTAGGAGACCAGTCCTGAAGTGTGATGTTGCTTGCATTCCCTGCCAGTTTGCTTGAATGAACTGCCAGACTCACTGGCACAGAGGCTGTTCTTGAGAATAGCCGCGAGAAATGTTGACCTTCACTAGCACATGATCAGGAAGAGCCAATTGGGGCAGAGGACGAGCAAGATACATTGGGAAAGTTGGTCATCACAAAATCAGGAGGGAAGTTTTGCCCATTGGGAGAAATCGCGGTGGAAGGTTTACAGATCGAGTCAGACCATGTTGCACAGAAGTCCTTTGCAGGTGTGCCACGGCTGGTGAGAAATTACATACTTGAACACTGCAGAACACAAATCGCCTTTTTTGGCACTTTCAAAATCCTTCCATTTTGCAGTACTTGGACAAATATTATGGCATTTTACATCATCTCGACCAATAAAATTTGCTGCTCACACACCTGTCCACGTCCTTGTTTCGAGACTGCGTGAGGTTAAGTGTTCTGAACTCTCTAGTTTTCTAAGACCTTGGTCTTTGTCCACGTGTCTGCACCACGTAGAAGTCCGATTCGATGTGATCTTGAATATGTCACCGTGTAGAAAAATATTTATGACCATGTCTTTCTTTCCTTATAAGTTTGGAAATTTGAGGTTCGGTTATTTGTGCGCTTCATTACTCAACCTCACTATCTGTTCTATTGTAGGGACTTATGTGGTGGATCCAGAACTCTGCTCTGTCTCTATCCTCCTCTCATGATCTCGGGACACACGGCGAGATAATCTACGAGACTGCATGCAGCTGTTGCAGGTAGTTTTCAATCTTCCAAATCTCATTTCATTTGCTTTCTTGTTTGTGCCCCTCTGCCTAGTATTCATCCTCACGCCCATCGTCCTTACTCCATCCTTCCACAGCTATGCGAAGCAAAACTCTTCCACTATGCTCAGAGATGAAGGCCGGAGGGTGAAAGCCAGCCCTGAACTGCACACACCACTTGCCACCTTTACGCTGCTTCAGGACTGCGTTGTCTGAGAGCTTGCACATGCTTACCCCGAGCTCACATTGTCCGTGTTCTCCGGTGAGCTGGTTATGTTTAAGATTCACACAGACCTCCTTGTAATGTGTGTGCTTAACTGCATTATTGTGAACATGATATTTTTAGTCCATGCTTAAGCAACTTCTCATTTGTTTCTCTCGTTTTTGTATGGGTTTGTCTCTTTTCACACTTTTTCTTTATATTATTATGTTTTCTATTATATAGAGGCAGCCAGCGCTTCCCACAGCACATCCGTCTGGCCGCCAGGCAATGCGGCATTTCTCTGTCCCGTGGCTTTACAATGTTGAGCTGGTGGATGGACGGCCCACCCGACCCCAGCAAGCTACCAGGCTGGACCTGGCCACACAGAGCAGTGGTAGCGACTGCGGCATACGACCACCTGAGGTTGCGATACTGGCCAGGGCTATATTCGCATGGCATCTGGATCATGGCACGACGAAACGCAAGGAGGCCGTTGGCTTCATGGATCCGGCTGGGGTTTCTGGTCCATGCAAGCACATTCTTGCTCAAACCTCATGTACATAACGGCGAAGGTGCTGCATGGACTAATTGATGTGTTTTGTTTACCTATACATCTTCTGATGCAGTGTACCATCTACTACGTCCCATGTTATGCGATTATGATAGGATTTTAAAATATAACGATACGTGTGGATGACATGCAGTACGGTCGTGACATGGTTGGTGGTGAATGGAGGCCGTGTGGACTACTATTGGCAAACAGTTGGGTGCCACAACCAGCATGTGAGTTCTCCAATTCCTGATCGCTCTTTGCGGTGTGTACGCAGTGACCCTCTCCTTTTGCCTTATGTAAGGAGATGTACCGGTTACATGTACAAATGTTCCCTGCACAGACATTTACAAATCCGGGAGTTATTAATTCTCCTCCTCTCTCGTGCCTGCACACACCAAGTACCTCTAAAGTACTCGACCAGTGGCGACGATGTATTTTCTTCACTTCTGTATTGTCTAATTTTATTTATTTTTTAATTGCTGTTTAAATTTTAGAACATTCTTGAAAAAAATAACAATTGCAATTGGTCAACATATATTTTTTGGCCTATATTGACTTTCTTATTAAATGTAAAGCTTGATATTTTGAAGCAAAGTGATACTAGTTTTGGCGAGAAGGGGAAGGTTTTGTGTAACGTTGCAGCTCAAGAAGTGTTGTGATCTACTTGGCGAGGGACAAGCCGGTCCAGCTGCTTGAAACCTTCCTTGCTGAACTGCACTTACAGAATCTGTAAACTCAGTGCTGGTGCATACGGACAACCACCGTACTACCGTATCGCTGATGCATAAACGCCTTCCATCGCTTCTGGTACGGCCCGATTGAGCTTTCCAGCCTGTTGCAAACTAGCTTTCAAGATTGTTACAATGGAGCATGGCATGTTCGTAGCTTTGCTCCAAACTTTGTCAAGGCCAAAATCTGGTATGTTAACAGCTTAATGTCTTCAGCTTCATTCATCCAAAATTGAGCCATGTTTGTATCACATGTACGTTTTAGTATCAGAGAATTGTGGCCTGATTTGAGAAGCATGTTGTTTTTTTATTTGTCCTTTGTGTCCTAGGCCACAACTCCAGCAGCAACACCATTGTGCCAGATGGAGGAGATGGTATGCGTGAAGTGCGCCGTGGGAAAATGCACAGAGAATCGGCTTTGAGGATGGGTGGGTGTGTGCACGTTGGATTTCTTATAGTGGTGGTAAATATGAGTGATGGTCCTGAACTTAAGCTAAATGCAATGCACTTAATGATTTATTTTATTATTATTGTTACATACAATTGTTCATGAGGCAGCTTTCCTCACATCATTCTCTGCCCTTACTCTGCAGGACCTACCTAATGGCTGACCTGTATTTTGGCTTCAATTCGAGCTCATCCGCCCCCAACACCTCGGCTGGAAGCGCGCTACAGCAATAGCTCTGGTGGATCTTATGACGAGGAGAAAGGTCTGACACTTTGCTGACGCCGTTCCTCATTCTTCTTTTCTCACTTTTTGCCTTTCTCTCTTCACATCCTTCTCTTTATTCCACTTTCCTCAAATATTCAAACTGAGTTTGGGACTTTTCCGCAGGTGACTGGTCCCGCCGTATGTGTGTTGGAGATGCGGTTACTGGAGTCGCGACCGCCAGAATCCCTACCGATGCCCGTGTCTGGTGGGTGCTGGGCTCCACTCATCGACTACCTTCCTGAGTTCTTTCATCGGGCACCCCTTTACTACCGGTATGACTTCCCAGCTGACCTTCGCTTACTCCATCCTCGGCTTTGTCATTCAGCAGGTCAAAGTGTGTAATGTTTGTTGCACACAACGGAGCAATGTGGCGGTCATCCTCATGACAGGATCTGGTGGTTGATCATGGTGTTGGTTGTGGATTGGGCTTCATCGCTACCCCTGCTGCTCCATGCATATCCTGGGTTAGCCATTTATCTTCTTGGTTGCACACAATTTTTTGGTGGTTCAAATCGATATATCATATCTTGATGATGGGTGTGTTATGCAAAGGAGGCTTTGCTCATGGTTTTGTATTTTTTCGCTGATGTCTTTGTGACAAAGTGCTTTCACTCTTTCACTCCTTCATACACAGTGTCAGAAAGCATGTAGGCCTTGCTAAAAGCCTTATATTTTTAAAAATTGTGGTCTTGCTGATGATGTGTTAAGGTAAAAAAACTATAGCCAAAAAGCTTTAAAATACCACCTTGAACCCTCCACCACCCTCTCCCCCAAGGCCTTACCTTTGTAGAGATTTTCTTTTCTTCTGTCTGTATGTCTGTCTTTTCTTTGTGTTCTCATGGTTATCTGAGGTACTATTCTGTGGAGGGATATCAGCAGTTTTGGCTCTACAGTTTTTTTAAAATTTATTTTGATACATAGTCGGGCTCGGAGAGCTCTTACAGTGAATGGACTCAGGACATAGACCAAACATGATGCAAAGCGTGCATGCATGGGGTGGACAAAATGGATACAGAAGGAAACTGGAAAAGTAGGAGGAGGAGGGATTTGAGGTGGGTTATCGAGGGTAGAAAAGTAATTGTTTGGATTGGGGACGATCTGAGCTGCTGGGTGGACATTTTTAGATCTCGTGGAGGATCTCTAAGTCTTACTCACGTTTGTTCTTGTGGACTTTTTTGTTTTCACAGCTTCAGTTTTCACGAAACTTCCTGAAACTTGGCATTATTATATATGTAAAATAACCCCGCGCAGACAGTAACATCTCCGATTTGAAAATTCCTCCTAGAAAAGTTCTATGACGTCAAAAATATCTCTCGCTAATGGAAATCGCTAAAAAATTATCTCCGAAACTAGGCAAGCTTTTTGAATTCTGTTTGGGGAATCGAACGGGCATTAGCAGAGATGAATTACCGCACATATATGCATCACTATGACGTCATATCAATTTTTATGACGTCATTCTATTTTTTTACATTTTGTTTCACAACCCGAGTTTTTCATCGGATCTTCGTGAAATTTGCCATGTATATGCAGAAAGCCCACGCGCAGGCAGTAACCATCTCCGATTTTGGAAATTCTTCTTAGCAAAAAAGTTGACGTCATAAATACGCCGCTATGGAAATCGCCTATGGCCCAACGCAGGGAAGTGTTGAGCCACGGTGATTTCAGGGAACCCTCATTGTAGAAAGGATCAGTGTGCCTAAATAGTTTACTAAACAAAATTTGGAGGAGATATCTAAACAAGCATTTGAAATCTTATAAAAAAATGTATGGTCTTCCTGGTCTATATTGAGTCTTTATGTGCTCACTCTGGGGAATTGCAATGAAGTTGTCAATAAGGGCCTGTTTTTATTTTCACATTTGTAAATTAATGATATTTCTTGTAGGGCTGAACATAATTATTTCATTGTTTATTGCTAGTCTTGGTTCCCAGTATGACAAATAGCCCCATATTATTTGAAAAATAGAATTGGATCAACTCGGAAAAGGGTCTTATCTATGTGAACTGACGGAAAACGTCGAAATTGACCATTTTCACACTAGAAGGCTCTTATTGTATCTATAAATTCCCTTGAAGTCCAATCCGATAGAAATAAATATTTTTTCTAATGATATTGCTTGAAAGTTTCTTCGAGTAATAGTAAACTTTCATGCTAGGTACCATCAGGATTAGGGAATGATATGACTCGGCTAGCAAATTGGTTTGGCCAGTGTGAAAATCTCCACCGGTCCGGTCACATTTTGCATTTCAGTCAATAGTTTAGACCATGTTTCAATTGGGGTTCCCCGAACCCTAGGTTCAAAAAGAGTGTCGCTAGGGGTTTTCCGCGAGAAACAGTAATAACATAGGCTAATGTATTTAAAGTTAGTTTTTGTTTTGATTTAATATTCGTAATTTTACTTACACGTACGGCATATTGTTGGAAACTCTTTTATTATAATAGAGGCGTTCAACCTCTTATATTATTACAAGTTATAACAACCATGGGAATGTATTTTAACGATGTCTATTGTGGCGCCAGTGTGAAACCGCCGCTCACTGGTTAGTGGACGTCCTGTACTGGCGGATTCGTGTATATCACTGAGATGATGACTCAAGTACGGCGCATGCCGGTCTTTTCAAAATTTGTCAATAAACGATTGTCTATTTTAATTATTATATACTTCGTTATGTTTATATGTGTTTACGTAGTGTGATGTGGTTGTTTATGTATATTTTTTGTGTGTGGTTTACAGATTTTTTGTGAATTAAAACCTCGGTGAATTAAAAAAACAAAAAACCAAAAACCTGTGGGGAACAAAATAAAAATACCTATATTTACCACGTGAACTTACAATAAAAATAATAAAAGAGCTAGTATTATAATAATGGTAATATAATAATTTTATGTAGGGGTTCCCTGAGATATGAAACTATTTCAAGGTTCCACAAGGGTAAAAGGTTGAGAAACGCTGGTTTGACTAATAACATGCGCAATTAAATTGTTGTTGGTTATATAACTACAATACCAAAGGGAGTGATAATCTGACCCAATATCATTCCCTTATTCCCCCTATTAGTTGAAAATATCCATCCGATGAAAATTTCTCCACCGGGTCCGTCACATTTTCGAAAAGGCTGATTTTCTGTGTAATTCATGTTATTTTCCATAATTAAATGCTTTGATTATTACTAAGCTTACTGATAGCATTGATGCAGTATTTTATTCAGGTTATTCATTTCTGGACAATTTCTGGGTTTTGACCCTTCGAATGGACAGTCATCGATCGAGCTGCAGTCATGGTTAAACAATGGTTCACATAGCATTTAGGGAAAAACAATGGTCCAGAGCTATTAAACCCTGAACTATCAATGTTTTGTCCTGACCAACATTAGAGCTGACTTTGCGTTGTTTTGAGCTGAAAACTTGCATGTCAGCCTGACCAAATCAAAAAAATCTACCCTATTTTGAAAATGATGAACATTTTGTGATGACCATCCTTTTTATAAACTTTTTTTTTGCAAATGTTCCAGTGAAGTCTTGGGATTTTTTATGCTGCCATACAACTTCACTGTACTATGAAAATTGACTTTTCACGACTTCTGAAACAATTTGGCTCAAACTGAGCTGCTTTGACCCCTATACCCATTATCTCGAAACTAGGCAGAAGCTTTTTGAATTTTGTTGCGGGATTTCAAGCCGGGTCATTAGCACAGTAATTTTACGCAAACCTGATTACATTCACTATGACGTCATATTCGTTTATGACGTCATCATAAGAGGACGAGGATCTATAGCTCATTCAGCTTTGGTTCTCTTGAAGACCTGGAGGAAGAATGAGATGAGAGGATGTGAGTTGATTCCACAAGCCTTGGAAAAAAAAAAGAGGAAGAAATGAGTGGATGTGAGCAGTAATCCTTGTTTTAGGTAGTTCACCAGGATGGGGTTGATGGTGGACCGTGTGAGCCCTGCAGAAACCTGGGGGGGTGGCGGGACAAAGCATGGAAAAGAGCAGTGGGTGAAAGCATCAGAATGGTGGTGGGAGAAGGGACAGCCCACTTTACCTGTCTGCGATGGCAAAAGTATTTAGACCCATAGACCTAGCTTAGATGAGGATTCATGATCTTGAAGCCTTGATTTCCACTGGTCATCCAAGCTGTTGTTTCTCTGATTCTTCCCTCCAAATAGCAAAAGTAAATGCCGCTACATGCTTTATCATGCTTTTCATCGATCTTCGTAATAGGTTCACAATGCATTTGGGTTCTTGTAGTTCTATTTTGAATTCATTTTACCAATCCAAAAAAGTAAATTGCATTCCAATCTAATTGTCACATATGGATTGGTTGGCCTCTGCCCTTCTCTGCTCCCCTACATTCTTGCTTCCTTTTAAACTTAGTAAAGCTCTTCAACCACCGTCCTCAGATCTCTCTGAACGCATTGGTTCCTCGAGAACTCCCTGCGCGTTAAGCTCCAAAATCCAGGCACAAGTCACACCTCTGCTATTTCTCTTCCTCTTTTCCTCCCGTTTTGTAGAACTGCCGTTCTGGAGGCCCCATTATCAGTATCCTCCCAAACATCCTTTCTTCACCTTGTAATTTCAAATGATTGTGTTTGTATGCAATAAATATCTCGTTTCAAAATGGAATTTACTTGTGACCAGTTGCACACTATTTTTTGAGAGTGGTCAGCACTTCTGCTCACCTCAGTCGCCTAGAACCTTCATTAGAACCGTGTTTTTTTGTGTAGGATTGATTATTTACACCAAGAAGTGTACATCCCTACTGTCGTCGGCTGCTTCTACCACTTGCTCTTGTTCCTGGCATGCCACAGTCTCGCCGTCTCCATCTCTGTGCTCTTGATGTCGACAGAGCAGTTAGCGAGGGGCGAGCTCTACGTGGGCCACCCTTCACCAGCAACACGGGCACCCTCTCACTGGTAATCGTATTATTATCCTTTTTGCGATGGTGACCACTCCTTGGCTTTTTCACAGATCATTGGCTATCGTTGTTCACCTTGGCGGGTCTTGTTTTTCTATAGGTTTCTTGGTATAGGTTTTCTATTCATTCATCGCTTTTCAAGAAACCATTGTGAATTCTTGGCTTTTTCAGTTGGCCACCGGCATTTTATTCGAAAATGGGAGTGGTTACACTGATCCTTTGTATCCCTCGGTGTTGGAGAATTTCCATATTTTGAAGTTTTAAAATAATATTTTTTAATATTGTGCATCTGGATTTAACCATTACAATCCTTCCTTTCTGCTTTCCTCTTCACTTCGCTTGGTTGTACAGCATTCCAGCCACCGATTCGCTGACAATTCAAGGTTCTGATTCCGGCTGAGCATTGGTCGTCATGCTCAACAGGGCCGTGCCTATTGCTGACTGCTGCAGGTTCAGGGGGTCCTCCTTCCGGCACTCAGCGGCTCTATGGCCCCTAATGATGGAGGAGGAACGATCCACGGGTTTCATCGACTTCTTAATTAGCAGGTGTGGACTTGTCTCAAGAGGGAGCTCCCACCTTAAAGCCACAGGGTTATTCAGGAACTTGGATTTGGAGTGATTGTTATTTTCCATATTTTGTGCTTGCTGGGAATGGGATTCATGCAAAAAACAATTACTTTGACTGTATTGCGATGAAATTTGATAAAATTGTAAAATATGATTGGGGAACCTTTGTTGGTAGTGATGTGGGGCCTACTTTTTTAAACAGGAAGGAGTGGCCCGTTGTGGAGCCTATGAGATATCGTCAAAGCACAGCGACGATCCGCAGTGCCGAGCAGCTGGGATGGTTCGTTGTGTCGTCTGTGGACTATTCCAGCATGCTAATACCAGGTGATCATGAGCATGCTATCCAGGTGATCATGAGATTGTAATATATTGTTTCAAAAACAATGACAGTTTTTCTGCTTCCTTAATCATTTGTTTTCTGGACTGGCTGCACCTTAACTGTCAGCTTTGCCAAAATCGTTGCTTTTCTCTTTTTTATTTTTTGATTTTTTTTCTTTAAATGTTTCTCGTACACAATTTTGTATAATCTTCTAGGCTTGCCTCTGGAACCAGCAGTTAGCACACGTTGGCACTACATACCAGCGCTCTCCTGCTCATCACGGCACTAATGCAGCTCGCTGCCTTCCAGAATTCCTGTGCGCTGCGCCAAGGCCTCTTGGTTTCCATCCGCCCTTCGACCTGCTCGCTGCCTCGTGAGACATTGGGAGCCCCAGTATGAGACGCAGGTGCATTTTGCCATGCGTGTTTGAATTTGGGTGTTTTTCACTTCTTGTCATCACTGCATCACACAGATGCTTTTCAGGATAAACTGAGCCTTCCTTTTATTGTCATATATAATATCCTACAAAAAAATGGGACACTTTTTCCTGTCATGAGCATTGTCCACGGATTCCCTGGACTTGCTAAGCAATTAAGTATAGTGACAAAAAATCCTTTGTGCGTTAAGGGGATTAATTAGACATGCTTCTTAATCTATTCGTACGGATCCGGGTTCCAAGGCTCACCATGAAGAAGCACTCGAGTTCCTCCCGAACTCCTCTCCTGAGGCCCACTGAGCACGATAAACTCTGCGCACCAGGGGGTTGCTCAGCAACTTCGAACGGCCCAGTGGGTACAGCCAATCCTGGGCAAGGTTTCACTTACTTCGCTCACCCTGTCTCCGTGGGGTACTTCATCTGTGGGTGGCCGCACCAAGGGGTGGTGAAATCGGTGGCAATCCGCCTGCGTTGAGCGATGGCATGTGGTGTAGCGTCGTGATTGTCAGTGTGGCAATTGCGATTGTGAATCATGGTGCTTGTAGGCGACTTTGAGCTGTGCATCCAATGGAGTTGATTTAGTAAGGCATTTGTGTCGTATGAAGGTTGTAGCATTGTGGATCGCGTGTGGCTGAAGGTTTGAGGTGAGTGTCTGTTGGAGAATTGTGGTGCGAGATTGAACGGGAAATAGTGTGCTATACAAATGAGCTACCTGTTGCCATGCCTTCCGTGTCGTGCGTGCATGCTTGCACGATATAGAGTCGTGTTTGCGAAGTAAGGAAATATCATATGGGGATAAAGACCTGCCTAAAAGCCCACACGGACACATATGACCCATGTAAGGAAGGACTATTTAAAATAATTACTAATAAAAATAACTGTCTCAGGACCGCCTATTATATTTGTGTGCCATTGCCTCAGGGGAGCGCAGCTGTTGCACAACCGCAACACTGCAGAATCGTTCGTTTTGTAATTTCCCCATTAGCACTGTCGGGACATTTGGTCAATGTAGTTACTCATTCTTCCGAACCATCCCTCTGTATTATTCATGATGACATTTTTTGTTTACTCTTCATTGCACGCCTCATATAATGGCATTGCCTGGAGGTGCTGTGGCCTGGGTGTTGCTAAATGTTCAAAATCGGGTGCCAGCACCAATTCAAATCGATGGATGGGATCTGGCAGAACAATGTCCAATGGGGAAGTCGCAGCTGACATCACATGCCAGATAGCTCCCAAAAGGGCATTAGCATGAGCGTTGTCGGATCAATTCAGGCGTGGTCAAGCAAGTTGATATATGTATATCAAATCAAAATGCGTAGCTCCAAAGACGCATGCAATTGCTCCAAGGCAATCCTGCTCAGTTTATCCCAGTGTCTCGCCCGATATTCCCCATTCTAATATATCATTCAACAGACACTTAATAGCTGATAAACATATCTCCGGTGCTGTACTAGAGTTGCACAGCATCATGTCCTAGACCCTATAGGAGTCGATGTTTTCGATTTTCATTCAATCGATTATAATACAGCTGATTGTCATTCAAACAAGGATGGTTGATCGCTGTCTTCACCATCTGTGTTACCCAAAAACAAAATCGTCTCGTGATCATGAAATTGACTACATGGCAACACTGTTCCTAACTGCCATTGAATCTGTCAGATGATTTGGAGTCACTTCAGAGAGGACAGTAAGTCTGTCATTCGATGGTCAGTATAAAGCAGGTGTGACTCCGCGTATCACTCCTGGATTATTTCCTCGAGATGTGAGGGAAATAATCCAG
Source organism: Eptatretus atami (assembly GCA_035128595.1). Lineage (NCBI taxonomy): Eukaryota > Metazoa > Chordata > Myxini > Myxiniformes > Myxinidae > Eptatretus > Eptatretus atami. The sequence continues at coordinate 71,228,505 of CM068967.1, forward strand.
GGAGTTACTGAATGTCAGACATGGCATCAGTACTGTTAGTTGAGACATAAGTTTTTTGTAGAATGCCCTTGAAGATCAGCTGCCACAGTGTCCCCATCAGTTGCTCAATGCAATATGGGCATTGGTGTGATGATATAGGTATTACGTGCTTCAAACGAGAGAACAAGTTTTGTGGAGGCCTTGAGTGTGTGCCAAATACTCCCTGTTACAGTTCTCAATGACACCGCTTGGTGATGTGTCATTGTGACCACGTTACGACACAATCTCATTTTTCAGCTTGACAACAATTGACCTCTAAAATGTAATCAAAAACTGAGCAAGGATGTTTGTGATTCGGCCTTGGTGGGAGGAAAGGGGTGTGGGGTGGAGAGTGCTCTACAGTCAAATGAAGAGCATTTAATTATCTATTGTAATAGTTATATTCATAATCAATATGTATTGTCCCTTGGACCTTGTTTAGTATTGTGTCGAATCAGATGGTTTAAACATTATTTATTTCACAACCCCTGCCCTCCCCCCCCACCCCCCCCCCCCTTTTCCTTCTACGCAGCATGCTTGTGCCATTATATGGCTGCTATCACTGTTTACATTGTTTGAATCCAATCATACATTGTTGCCAGGGGCGTATGTATGGAGATGATGTTTGAGCTCTGGAGGCATCTGTTCATCACCATTCATGGGAAAGTTCAAAGCAGGCACGATTTCCTGTCTGCACTCCAGGTAAAACTTTTTTTCTCCCGCAACCCTTCCTGTCATTCCTTGTATATCATTCTTGTATATTATCACATTGGTTTATTTTTTGTTGTTTGTTGCTATATTTGCGATAAGATGATCTCAGAGACTGGCCTGCTGTCTTTTCCATTTTAGGTCCAACGTCGCCAGACCCCTCTGCTGCTACATTTGAAAGTGCGCTATAACCGCACGCTAGTACAGGCCATTTGAGTTTAGCATCCAGCGGGGTGGGGTGCAGCACTCTTGGTTGGCTGGTTCCCCTTTACCAATGTGGACACCATCGTAGAACTCTGTACCTAAGCATGTCCGAGACAGCAGGACCGCTTTTGCGGATGCACCCCGGCTGGAGGGCTACTCTGGACCGGCTCGAGGCAAAAGAAGTTGCGATATTGCCCACGACCGTGGCCCTTTCCTGTCGCTAGGAAAGGCCAGCGAGTCTCGGCTCGCTCAAGGAGGGTCAGCTGACTCGGTGGGCGGGGCGCCCAGCTGATCGGTGACTGGCACATGCAGCAATGCAAGCGCGAGGCTCACGGGTCGGACGCAGTATCGCCACTGGCCTGTGGTGACTTATCTTTTGGGCTGCAGTTGCTCTTCTGAGTCCGATTATGAGAGCGATATAGCGTCGCCTTCGGTCCTGGATCGGTCTCCTAAAGCAATGGATGAAATAATGCTAGGCTGGAGAGTCAGCGACTGGACACTTGACCGCCCTGCTGGTTGGAGAAACTCGGAGAAAGGTTCTTGACCCAACGTGTTGGTTCAGGCGTTTCCTGGTGTTCCAGGCATTGCTCCTGAACGGTACTCATGGTCTTGTAAAGATGCTGTTGAGTGAGTTATTGTTCATGGTTTGTCATTTTCTTCTTTAAGGATACCCAAAAAACGTTCATTTTTCTCTGCTTTGTACAGATAACAAAAGTAATAGTTTCAATCTTTGTTTCCTATGTTTTCTGTGGAGGATTCACTTTCACCGCCTTACGCCGAGCGTGCGATCCATTTGTTGCAGAAAACTCACACACGTCTCACGGGCACCGGTTTTACATGACACAGAGTACAGTGGTTAGCACATTTTTGGAGAGTGTGTCCACGGATGACGTAAACAATTTCAATTATTCATTCCTGGCTTCATTCCATGGCAAACGTGGTTGTCTGGAATATGTGTTCAAAACGTGAGGTCACAAATGCCATTCAGGTGAGATAGATGTTGGTTGTCATCCTCAAGGGTTTTTAGTTGGGCTTGTTTGCGTTCTTCATCCGAAACCGTATGGATCATGATGCTTTCAGAGTCTAGCGTTCAAATCCCATACACTTTTATGTATTTGTTCAGTGTCTACAAGATGTCTTTGTTAATTCTATTAGAGGTACACCAATGTTGACAATGGTCTTTGTTCCTCCACAGCCCTGGATATCAATGTAGATTAGTCTAACTCAGAAAAATTCCGGTGTCGGATCAAAATCGGGCGGAGGACAGCTTCGAGGCGAGTGTGGGACCTCCAGAGTGAGGATGATTTAAGAATCTCTTCTTTTACAAAGGATCCAAGAATGCTTGAATCTGGGGCAAAGAGCGGGGATGAAAATTAATGAAGAGCATATGAAGCTTGTATGAGGCATTATTAGGTTGGAAGTCAGGTGTTGAGATAAGCTCGGAGAGAGTATAGTTGACCATGATTGATGATTGTCACCTCTCATCTCTCTTCAGGTTTTCCCCTAAGCGTACTCTGTCTGCTTCCGCATCTTGTTTACAAAACTTCGACAGACCCTTCGGATTTCTGCGACGGTGCGCAATTGCATTTGCCCTAGGTGGGCTTCCAAGTATTTTGTATTAAAGGTGTCATTTGTTATTTTTGTATTTATACCTGCATGGTATTAGGTTTAATGCATTGAACATATGAACACCCCTTATTATTGTTGAAATGAGAGCAAAACACAAGCCTGAACACTCGTGAGATTTGAGTGAGTTGGATCGTCAAGAGTTGGTTCCAGTCTTTTTTTTTAATTGTATGCAGCCGAAGCATACGTTTTCAGGCTTTTTGTGCCGTCCGTTGCGTTGCGTCACAGATTTTCGTTCCCCGGTAACTTGTTTTGAACTGGTAAAGGGATTCCAACCAAATTTGGTACAAGCATGTACTGTTGATTGCAAATATGAAACCGATATTCTCTGGGTTACAAACAGGTTCAAGGTCATGTGCCTTGAAAAAAAAAAAATATTCGGATCCACTAACCAAATTGCCATGCCCACACGGATTTTCCAAACGGGTTGGGATGGAGAGGGCAAAATGAAATGGTGTTTCTGTCATCAAGGCTGGGAAGTGGGAGCAACAATTTTCACATTATTATCTGATGAAATTTAAATGCCTCTAATGGTGGTGAGGTGCTCCATTTTTAAAACGGTTTGGGTTTGATTATATAAGCTTTTTGATGCCTGGGGCCCATAATATATTTGTGTTGGTGTTAATGCCAGTGATCAATTGCAAATTAATGGTAGTGGTAAAACTCATGTTAGGTTCAAAGCACTGGTTTTCTTTTTTTCTATATCTCTATCTCTATCTCTTTCTGTCGGCTGTTCTCTGTATCTATCTCTCTCTATCAAACCTAAACTGTGGTTACATCTATAGGAGGCTGGAGCGCATCCGTTCACAATTCGCATAAAATATTTTGATTGCCTATGTTTGTTTGTTTTTTTTTCTCCTCTTCTCTCTCAGAGCAAGAAAAACTCCTCTTCAAGCTCCCCATGATCTTTGCATGGGTCATTGTCGCTGAAAAGACCGACAAGCTGCAAACTTGGCGCATGGTCATGAGCCTGCTTACCGAAAGAACTATACTCGTGACAGCGCTAACTGTGTGCAGCGTCCGTCTGCCGATTATTGCACACCTTTTGCTGACAGGACGTTCCCCTTCCTCACCTACATCGCGAGGTACGTTCACTTCAAACTAAAATGCCCACAGATTTGCGATGCTTTGCACATTTTAGTTCGCACACACGCCCATGCTCATTCCGCACGTGTTAAACGTTCCATTCTTTTTCATGACATTGCGCTAATTCAATAAGCACTTGAGAAACCTCTCCTTTCTTCCTTTCAAAACCAAAGCTTTTACACAGTTTTCAGTTTGATATCGTAAAACCCGGGTTGTTTCTGTTGCCGCACTGAACAATACTCCCTTTTTTCTCCCACCAAGCTCCTTGCTAGGCCTGGCCATTCTACATACCAACGGTACTCCAGGATTCTGCTGAGCCTTCTCAGTTATGCGATCTCTTAAGTGTTCCTGCTGCCTCCTTCAACCAGAAGGTTATTGAAGGTTACGGAAATATGTTTCAGGTTGAGAGTTGCATGGCCTAGATAGAAGCCTGTTCTTTGTGAAAGGTGCTCTCTCCTCTTTGGTACGATGCAATTTCTAACTTTGTTTTGCAGTTTCTTTTAACATCAATATTACCCATGACGTCCCAGATTGTTTGTTGTTTTTTTGTCTCTATTCCACAATACATGTTTCGTCATGTGTTTCCCTGTTGACTGAGAATATTTGATGATAAATGACATGGCAAACCATCTTATTACCTCTGCCGCCGAAGGTAACGAAGGTATGTATTTCACCCCTGCTTGTTCTGTCTGTGAGCAGGGTTCTCAAAAAGTTCTGGACAGATTTCGGACAAAATTTTTGCACAGGTGGGTTGTGTGACAAGGATTGGATTGGTGCAGATCTGAATCCGGAAAAACCAGATCCGAGAAATTTTTGAGTGATTCACCGTTGTGCATGTTGGTTGGGGTTAATGGTTTAGGGTGGTGGGCTTGGATTACAGGTCCTGAGTTCAATAAATCCTGCTTGTGGCTGTTTTGAATAATACCGAGGTGTGGGTTTGACTCAGTCCTGTTCGTCCTTCACGAGAGGTCGGCAAATAGTACCCAGCTTGCCGGGGTTATTGAGCCATTGAGTATTCCTGTGTCAGTAGTGGCGACCCGTCCAGATGTTGCAATAGCGAAGAGACTGCTTGGGCAGCACCGGCGCTCTGTTACAGAGGCATGGTCCCAATGGATGGATGGATGGACCATTGATATGACGGAGGCAAAAAATAATAGTATAGCACGATATCTCAAGAAGTTATGCACGGATTGCAGATGAACTTGAGTGGACTGTGGGTGGGTACGCGATGTATTTTTGTTTGCGATTTTTGTTTGAAGATCTGGTTCCAAATCAGCATTTGAGAATTTTTAAGTGATTCTTCACAATTGAGAGTATTAAAACTGAGCTGTGCGATTTTGGAATTGAGAGATATAGCGAGCAACAACGATATGTACGCACAAGTTTCTCAAAAAACTTGTGAACAAGGGGGTAGCGTAGGTGACAGAACAAAGCCGATTAGATTGTGGTTCAGGTGCCGGATGCACATCTGCCTTCACAGTGGGATACAGAAATATAACTTGGTCAGCCTGGCGGAGGTATGCGCTCTACCGAATTGCCTTCTGTTCATGTGAGATGAAAGCCATTCAAGTTGCCCGATTTTTCAACTCGTGCTTGTTGTCTTTGCCCCTCTTGTGTTTGTGTTCACACAGCAATTGTTACTTTCCTTTTGGCATTCCATTCATCTGGACTGTAGGTGTATTTTACCTGTGTTATTCCTCCATATTTTATTCCATTCCGTACACAAAGCTTTATAAATGCCAAAGAAACAATGCGATGCCACTGTATATCCCAACATTTGATGCTACACCAAGAAATGAATGAGCGACCCTCATTGAGGAGTGGAAGGGAATGCCCACAGACTAAACTACAAAATACTCCCACAAATGTGGGCCATTGATTGCAAACAAGATTTATTAATTTGCACACACCAAAAAGGAATTTTCCTAACAAATTCATTAAAGACCATGTTGCAAAAATGAGTACACCCAATGAAAGTCTTAGGAGCAAAGCTAAATTTTAGACTACAAAATTCTAATTAACGAAGTAATTTTCAACCCACAGGTGGAGTCCAAATTATTCATTAAGAGGTGTCTCAGCAGCAGATGATCTATTAGAGGTGTTACTTTAACAAGATAAACCCCTTCTCCATTTCTGCTTCTAGCAAATGCAACCACTGGAAAGATAAATGTCACATCAAACCCTGAGACAAGAGAATAATTTCATTTACACAAGAAGGTGAAGGCCTACCTAGCCCTGACCAGCAGGATCATAGCAAGCCTTTCTCGCTACTTCATCGTCCCAGTCAGGGAACTACGGCTGACTTCGGTAGCCTAACACCATAACAAACAAGTGATACAGTGATTGTATAACAAAAAAAAAAATGATTTAACTTCAACTATATGAAACCCATTCTATCTTGCAAACCAATCTCACAACGATCCGTACAGTGTCTGTAATTCTCCTACGGAAGTAAAACACCGATCGGACGACAGGCTGACGGTCTTTCTGTATGAGAAGGCTGAGACAGAAAATCTCGCCCTATGCAAAGTTCTCTGCACTTTGCTAAAAAGAAGTAGGAAAGCCAAACTGGGGGATGATGTGGGGTGTGTGTGCTTGTACCGCAATTCTCACCAACCACTGTCCGATCTAATTGACTGCCAGATATATAGCTTGGGACCTGTAGGATGGTGACCCTTTGTATATGCCGCGTTGTTACTATTCAATCCCGGCGGTTACACCGGAGGTTCGAGAGGACTACCGCGCAATGATCGGCCATTATAGACTTAACCAGACAGGAAACCTCGGTGTACGTCCACGAAGGGAGCCTCTCCTAAAGCCCATGCACAAAAAAGCCTGCCTAGGATTTGCCAGGGCCCATGCTAAAAAAGATGACGCCCTCTCGCTTAAGCTATTGTTCTAACAACCAAGATTCCCGTCGCCTGTGTTGGTGTCCTCGCAAATTTCGGGCCTCGCCCCCCAATTTTCTTCCGTGCCCTCACACGGTCTCATGGCTGGGACGCGTGCTCCCTTGGCAGGCACAACCCTCTGCCGATTCTCCGACGATGGCACCCCGGGCACTACACTGCCTCCGAGCCTACCAGCTCCCTAAACACCGGGGAGTGCCCTCCATGGCGACCCCTGAAACGCTCACGTGGCAGGCTGGCTTCCGGGCCCCTTTCCGAGGGTCACCCGTGCCCCACAACACTGCCCACGCGGCTAACGGCGCCCCGGGCCCCCGCATCCTGCGGCGCACCGTGCCCACTACGCTAACCCGGCCCCCCATGGGCCCTTGGCCTACCACGGGCCGACTAGCCCGGTGCCCGAGGTACCCACTCAGCGATACTCACCTTTCGCAGCCACGCTCCCAGCCCGTCAACGGGCTCCTGCACCCTCCAAATGGGTTTCGAGCCTACACTCCCACCAACAGCAAAACGACCTCCATTTGTCAATTTAACTAACCCAGCTAACTCACTCGACATGACCCCGGGGTCCCTTGGGCGGGAGTCACTCCTCCCCCAATCACTCATCGCACCATGCATTCCCACATTCGCTCCACTCACACAGACCTGCTGGCCTCACTCACTCAACATGTCTCCACACAACTCACCAACTCTTCAACACACACGCTGATCTCTCCATCCTGCTCACTACATCCCCTAACTAATCGTGCTCCCACGTCGTCCTTACACTACAGCACGTTCCTTTTAACACTACGTAGCTAAGCTACGTCCCCACTACACATCCAAAGTCTGTCACTGTTCCTCATAATGTAAAATCCATTTCCAACTAAAGCTCACTACAATCCCTCTACCTAATCCATTCCACGGGCTCCATGAGGACTTACCCATGCCCCATGAAGCCGGTCTAGCTAAGCTAACCCTTCCCCTAACTAGTGTGATTCCTGTGCCCAGGCAAGGGGTCTTCCACCCTTACCTGGGAATCCTGTTCACCGAAAGCAAGGCTTGCTTTTGTTAAAAAAAATTTTCTTCCAAATTTTGCGCAGCACCAGCGCGGCAACTCTCAGCCTGCGCTCTTTGCACCTTCCCGTGACGTCCTGCAGCTGCACGCGTTCCTCGTCCCTCTTGGACGGTACCATCCGGCAGGGATTCACCCTCCTGCCGGATTCCAAACCACACGTGCAGCCATGACGTCACCGTGCGCACCACAAAAGCAAACCTCGCACTCCGAGGGGCTCCCACGCGGAGCACATGTGCTCTGCCCGTTGGAGCTTAACACAAGCTCGCGTGAGAACCCGTCCGTCCAAATCCGTTTACCGCCTAAACTTTGTCCGTCCGCGGGATCGGCAAATCCACCGCTGGCGTTTCCGGACCGGGTTTCACTCCCGCAAGCGAGCACGCGTGGCGGCCTCGTGCGTTGCACGGCACGGACCTTGCGCTCACGCTGGGTGAACCCGGCACGGTTCCCGAAATAGCTACGGCCGCTATTCGGCCTTTGTCTCTCTGTCGCCGTTGTCGTCGCCATTCCACGCACACACTCCTGCGTGTTACAACGCTCACTCTCCATGACATTACACTCACACCGGGAGACGCGGCTGCATGTTCGCACATGCCCACCGTCATCTCCCTCACATACCGCTCTCTTACACACATGGTCTCCCTCGCACTCGGCCGTTCACTCACTCGTGCCATTTCCCTCACACAAACCATACCACTCACACACGCGGGGGCACTCGCCCGCGGTGTCTCACTCACACACGGCGCGCTGGAAGCACGCACTCCGGCACACTCACAACCACAACCACTCACACACGGGGTCGCTTCACCCCGGGGGCGCACTCACATCTTGCACACACACACACCGGGACAACCACACTGGGGATCAGTGCCACCACAAGGGGTTTCGGGGCCTCCATACCCCCAAGTCTCGTGTGCACCGTTCGCAGCACTCGTCTCCCCTCGAACTCGCTCGACACGACCGAACTCACCTGGTCGTGACTCGCCTCAAGGGGGCATATCCTCCCCTCGTCCTGGAGGAGGCCATCCAGCTGCTCGCACCGGGTCTTACCCAGTCGCCAGCTCCCTCATCGTCCTCCACTACCTCTGTTGTGTGTGCCGTCTCTAACCCCGTCCAATTCACCCTCTATCTCCGTGTCTCTGTACATTTATTAGTTTCTGTTGTCTCCTCGTGTCTATTAGTCTCTGCTTCTTTCTGGCGTCTTTCCCTTTATCTTACGTAGGTCAACCTTGCTTTCTCCTTAAGTCGCTCCCGTCCTTCCCTTGTTTACTCCTTGCTCTTTCACGATCTCCGCGTACCTCATCCTTGCTTTCCGTCTTAATTGTTCTTTCTCTCCCTCCCAATTCCTTTCACCTCGTGTCTTATCTCCCTCGTGCACGTCTCCGTCACTTTTTCCGACACTCCAGCTTCTCGCCCAACACGTCCCCCGAATTATTTCTCCTCACCCGCCTCCATTGCGGGCCTGACAACCGTGCACCCCTCCAGCTCGTTCGCTCCCACACGTGGCGTCGCCATTACGCACTCCGTTGTTGTTGCCTTCATGCGCCGCCTGCAGGCTTCGGCCTATTTGCTGCATCCTCACCCGCATTTCTTTCATTTTGTTTTCCACTTCCGTTCTTCACCTGTTGTAAATTCGCATTCATTTGATTATTCATCCTGCACACATTTTGTTTTTATTTCGTTTGTGTTTGTTTTCCATCTGCTTGTTCATTTGTTGCGTATTTCCATCCATTTTCTTTTCATTTCGTTCATTTGTTGCGTATTTCCATCCATTTTCGTTTTCATTTCGTTGTGTTTGTATCCATCTTTTCGTTCATTTGTTGGGTATTCCATCCATTTTCCGTTCATGCCGTTCATTGCTCCATCAATGCTTCAACATCCCTCTTACTTCAGCTAACCCGTGGTAGTCGATTCGCCATTATCGGGCGCGGATCCGCCGGGGGCTGGGAGGGGATTTGACGGAGGTGGAGAGGAGGGCGTCATCCTCCGCGGCCTCTGCTGCTGCCGCGCCCATCACGGGCTCTGGGCTCGTTTGGGGGAAATTGTTCCTGCACAACCAACATTTCCTGCTCGGGGTCTCCATCCTGCGCCATGGATTCTACACATTCTAAATCCATTCCTACTACCCCCGGCACCCGCTCGCCTTGAGACGCCATCTTACTTCTCGTAAGGGGTAATTTTAATAAAGCTCGTAATTTGGAGGGAATCGGGGGTCGCTTCTCTCACCCCTGGACCGATTCCCATGAATTTAGCTGGAGACAGGAGAGTTTGTTTTCCCGCTCTCTGACACCAGTGTTGCGAAATTCGCGGCCCGCCGGCGTGCGAACGGCCACGTGACTCGAATCGCGGCACGTCTCGCCCACCGGACAGACAATTCAGTCGTGACCCTCTCGGACTAACGCCGGGAGCCAGTCACGGGTGCCTTTCGGCCTCACCACGTTCGTGCCAATCGGCCAACCGCGTGGGATAGGTGTTCGCCAAACTCCACCTACCTAAGTACCCACGCGGATGGTAAACCGTGCCGATCGCACTCGCCGCAGGTCGACTTCGGACACGAACCGCTAAGCGGTCCGTTCCGTGCTATCGGGATAAACCGAGCGGTGTTATCGTCGGCCTCGACGGTTCCAATTAATTATCGGGCGTATCACGCCCACTCGAACCCTTTACGTGAAGCAAGATGGAGACCCAACAAAGGAAAGGACGCAGCGAAATGGGGAACAATTCAACATGCAAGCACTTTATTTACACAGACACAGGCACAAGCACACGTATAGTCACAGAATGCACATATATCAAATAAAACCAAAGCAACGACGACGCAGAGTTAACACCGACTAAGACCGACACACGGCAACACTTAACAGTTCTACTTCACAGACGGCGCCAACAGCAAGTTCCACACAAAATAAACCCCGAAAAGAACAGAAAGGACTTCCCTTGGTGCGGCCGACGAGTCCTTCTCCCACGACCTCAACTCCGAGCTCCGTCTCCTTCGCCGTCCTTTACTGCCGACTCGACGACGGAAAAAAACAGCTCGACTTTAACGAGCTCCGCGGGCTCGACCGGCGATGACTCTTCAACCCGAGACGAGGGAGCAACCAACCAACCGACGACTCCTCACAGCTCCACCCCACCAGTTCCACGACGAAAGGGAAAAGACCGAGAGCTCTTGCACCCGGCCGTGTCCGTCTTTATAGCGCGGGGCTCCGCCCTCCACTCCGCCCCGTTTTCGGCTTCACCCTCCTTCGAGAGGGTTCCTGAAAGGGGCGTGCCCTCTCGTTCCCCCCTCCCCGCGCCGTGCGGGGGCGGAGAAAGTCAGTCTTGGCTCGGGGCCAGGGAATATTCCCCAAAAAGAGGCCCCCACCTTTTCTCACCTTTGACCCCCGGCTCGGATCGCACCTCCCCACACCGAGCGCGGAGAAGAAATGGCGGATGGCGAAGATGCAGTCGCGCAGATGGCGGAGGCGGCGCAGCCGCAGCGCGGTCGGCGCTGTGTGGGGGATGGCGTGGTTGTGGTTGACGTGGTTGGTTCAAAAATAAAAGAAAGAACAGAAAAACGACTGACTCAAATTGTCGCAGCCCGAATGAATCACATTAATTCCCTCTAAACAACGGGTTTGGGGCTAACTATACATGTACTTCAGAAATACCTCACCTACGGGACCTGAAATGGGGTTGCGAAATTTCCACAGCCGTAACAATATATATATATATATATATATATATATTATATATATATATATATATATAATATATATATAACTGT
>CM068967.1:71304819-71325080 GCA_035128595.1 Eptatretus atami
CAATGAACCCAGGGTCAACCCGTCAATTGAACCCAGGGTCAACTCGTCAATAACACACGCAACTCATGAACCCGGATCCATCGTCAAAAACCCAGCGAGTCCAACTCTCAATAAACCCCAGGAGTCAACTCGTCAATAAACCCAGGGGATCAACTCGTCATAAACCCAGAGGTCACTCGTCAACAAACCCAGCCGTCAACCTCTAACGAGATAAACCTCAAGGGTCAACTTCCATAACGTCGGCAACGTCAATAAACCCAGTCAACTCATTAATGAACCCAGGGGCGCTGTCAACACCTTCAATAAACCCAGGGGGTCCAAGTCATCGGGTCATAAACCCAGGTCAACCTCAATAAACGGTCAACTTGTTAATGAACCCAGGGGAATTGTGGATTCAACAACAGAGCAAAAACAACATTAACTCGGAGAGCATCTGAAAACCACAACCCATCCACTTGTATTCGGACTTCTTCTTCTTCCCTGTGCAAAATATGATGAAAACAGGTGAAAAATAGAAGTCACAGTAGAGCGCACACCTCCACAACGTAAATGCCTGATCCACAGAAACATACTCGGGCCCATTACCGTGTTTTGAATATCGTGTCCACTACTAATCGTTTTTGGCCCCATCTCTCAATGGTGAAGTCACCTTTAAAAATTAAATATTCTTGCATCCAGATCCAGTCTTCACCAAATCAATCAATTCCTCCTGCGAAACAACCAAACTGTTCCATCAAGTTTTGTCCAATCCGTACACAACCTTTGATTATTGCTATATATCTTTTGCCCTATCTCTGGTCGAAAATCACTTAAATAATCTGTAGCGGATCCGGATCATCTTCACCAAAATCGAATCAGTTCGTCCTTGTCACACATCAACCTGCCACAAAATGTCATCCCGATCTGAGCTACAATTTTTGAGAAATCCTGTACGGCAAACAAAAACAAACAAACAACAGATAAAACAAACGTCCTTCGGTTGCGGAGGTAAAAATAAATAACAAAATTGACGATTAGGTGACTTCAACTTTTGACCTCAAAACCAATAGTGTTCAATAACCCGTATGCAAACGTGCTCAAATTTCAAGTCAATCAATAGAATTGACGATTTTGTGACCTTGACCATTGACCCTTTATCCTCAAAACAACGTGTTTTACGTTTATTGTGAACCCATTCGTACTAGTTATACAAACCTGTACTCAATAATTTCAATTCAAATCATATAAATACATTTTCATAATACCTACCATTGCCTTACCTCAAAACATCTTTAGCCTTGAAACCCATTCAGACACCGGGGTATACAAACCATATTTCAGCACAATCATCTCTTAAGAATCGATGTACTAAACTTAAAATTTGCAACCTTACCTTGACCACCTTCCCATTCTCGAAAACATCACAATCCCTTCTAGCCACGGTAGTCCTTATGGCATCCCAAAGGCTTTGAACCACATATTTAATCCACCATGCTTGACCACATAGTGTTGAAATCCACAAATATTGAAGTCACATAGTACTTGTGATTCCACTTATTGGAATCCACCAACCGATGTTGGGACCACATAGAGGTGTTATTTGAACACTACCTTTGGAATCCACAATTTGTTGAATCCACGATATGTGTGAAATCCACTTAGTGTGAATCCACAAGGTTCGTGATCCACATAGGTTGGAATCCACAGATTAAACTCCAGCTAACGGAATCACTATACGCTGTTGTAATCCCACAAATCGTTTGAATCCACATAGGGTGCAATCCCACCTATTATGGGGATCACAAGGTTTACCATATCATACTAATCCATATAGTGGGTTGAACCATTAGTTCGTACCATACATGCTGTGGGAATCCACAATAGTGTCAGAAATCCAAGTCAGTGTTAATCCACGAAGTCTGCAATCCACTATTTAGAATCCCTAGGTTTCTGATCCATGTGTTTGAATCATTGTTGAATCCAACGTAGTCATTGTTAATCCACTATGTGTAAATACTAATCTTTAATTCATGTGCTTAATCTTGGTTTAGACATCCACGTATTGTGAATACACTTTGGTTAATCCACCTTGGTTGAATTCAATAGTTGTAATCCGCGTTGGTTTGAATCCACGTTGTGGTAATCCACTCGTGTTCTAACCACGTTTGTGAATCCCTTTTGTGAATCCCGTTTGTTGATCCACTTCCGGTGTGGACATCCACGTTGTGAATCCACGTGTTTGAATCCACCATTGATATGGAAATCCACCTTTTAATACACGTGGTGGTGAATCCACTACCGTGGGAATCCACGATTGAATCCACGTGGTGGGAACACATTGGGTTGGAACTCCGTTGTTAAATCCACTGTGTAGAATCCACTTGTTGGAATTCCACGTGGAATCCACCTTTGTGAACCACATAGTTGTAATCCACAAAGTTTGGAATCCACGAGTGTCAAACCACAAAGTTCGAACCACATAGTGAACCACTTAGTTGAATCCACAAATGTTGAATCACATAAGTTTCAATCCAACTAGTGTTAATCCATCAAACGTTTGAATCCACATAGTTTGATCCACTATCGTGGGAATCCACAGAGTTGTGAATTCCACATATTGGAAATCACAATGTGAATCCATCCATCTAAATCCTAATCAGCTAGGTGTGGAATCATATAGTGTTGAATTGCCCACCCAAAAAGTTTTTTGGGAATTCACATAGTCTTAAGCACCTTAGTTGGATCCACAGAGTGTGAATCCAATAGTTGTGAATCCATATAGGTGTAATCCACTTACGTGTGTAACATACAGGTGTGAATCACATAGTTACAATCCAAATAGGTTGAATCCAAGTTTAATCCACTTAGTGTAGGAATCCACTAGTGTTATCCATTTTGATGTAATCCACTTGGTGTTAATCCAACGTAGGTTTAACCAGTAGTGGAATCCACGATTTCTCGAATCAGGTTGGTGTGGAATAGTCGTTAGATCACGTAGGTTAATCCACTTTTTGGACCACTTGTGTGAAATTCGGATTAGTTGTGACACTTTTGGAATCCACGTTGGGTGTGATCCACGTTTGAATCGCCTTGTTTAATCCCTGTTGTGTGGAACGTTTGGTTGAATCCACGTTTTTTTGGATCCACTTGGTTGAAATCCACTTGGTTGAAATCCCATCTTGGAATCCACTTAGTTGGAATCCACTTGTTGAATCACGTAGTTGGAATCCACCGTTGATGTGAAATCCACGGTTGTTGAACCACTGCGTGAAATCCACGAATTGAACCCGTGTGAATACATTGTGATGGAATCCAGTTGTTAGATCCACTTTTGGAATCCACGTTGGTGAACCCGTTGTGTAAGCCACCTTGGTTGATCCACTGTGTAAATCCACGTGGTTGAATCCAGCTTGTTAGAATCCCGAATTGAAAATCCACTGTGTTGGAATCGCAGTTGTGTGAGAATCCACGAAGTTGAATCCATCCAATTGTGGATCCATTGGCTTATGATCCACGTTTTGAATCCACGTTGTGTTAAAACCACTTTGTTTAATACTTTTGGTTGAAATCCCACTTGTTTGAATCAGTTGGTAGATCCATTTTGTTAGAATCCACTTGGTGTTAAAATCCATTGTTTTGATCTTTTTTGAACCACGTTGGTTGGAAATCCATGTTCTTGAATCCACTTGTGTTGGGAACCAGTGTTAGAACAATTGTGTTTGATTCCAGTTTTAGAATCCATTTGTGTTAATCCAGGTTTTGAATCCCATGTTGGTTTGGAATCCAATGTTCTGTGTTGGATCCATGGGTTTGAATCACCGTTTTTGTGTGACCGACGTTGGTGTGAAGCCAGTTTGTGGAATTCCAGGTTGGGAGAATCCATTTGGTGTAGGAAGCCACGTGGATAGGTTGTTGGAATCCAGGGGGTGAAGCCAGGGGGGGAATGCCAGCGTTTGGGAGCACCCCAGGGCAAATAGATGGGGCTCCAATTGACACTGGAACCAGACCCAGGGGATGCGCGAGCCGCCTGAATGCCAAACATGCAGAGCGTGACGAAATGTTACCCGCCACTGTACAATCCCATGGCGAAACGGGTAAAGCAACACCTGAAACAAACGCCCTAGCACACCTCATCCACACACTTGTTTCAAACAAATATTTAATCATCTTAGTGTCTTTCAACATTTTCCTGAGAACTCTTAACACATAAGAGAATACACATACACATCATAATAGTTCGACATAACACAATCTGGATATTTAGACAATTTTCCTGACTTGCAAAAGTAGCAAAACTAGTGAATAAGACCAGCCAGGGCACCAAACCCGGTAGGATGCGAAGCATTACCCGTTCCACCCGTCTGGCTGAGTGGCCTGACCCAACGCGCACAGAAACGCGAACGATATTCGGGCCCTAACCTTAACCATTTTTGAAATTATCATGTTAAACAGTACTATTATCTTTCTTTTTGGCCCTTATCTCTCAATGGTGAATGAACCTCACTTTCAAATTATGCGGATCCGAACTGTTTGGATCTTCCCAAAATTGAATTCAATTCTTCTTGCCACAAACCCAACATGTACCACCCAGTTTTCGTCGAAATCCGTCATACAACTTTTTGAGACATCGTGCTAGATATCGTGTTTTTGCGCGCCGATCTCTCACATGAAAGTTCGAAAGAATCCCACCCGTTGAAAACCTGTCCTCATCAGTGCTCGCATATCCGATCTGAATCGTCTCACCAAAATCCGTGAACTCGTGCGATACACGCGTATTTGTAGAATATCACAACCCTAAAGTCCTCAACTTTTGAGATATACCGCACACTAACAAAATACGAACATACGAGACAAGCCCATAAACCCGGACAGCTGGAACGAAGAGTTGGGTGAACACATTAACCTCCATCTAATCAACCCTCTCGGAAAAAGAGCAAGGTTATGCGGGAACCGGTAATTCAATAATCGTCGCAGGCCAATACTTTTTACAGAGCTTTGGGAATATCCTGACTCATCCTGCACAGGTCTCCACTCCAAGGCCACATTTGCAGTGCGCTAAGAAGGGTTGGGAGGTACGAAATTGTGCTCGAATCCTTGTTATCTTCACGTGAAACCGCCAATCCAAATCTGGCTACGTCTCTACTCGGTGAATTACCGCACCGTAAGTGACGCAGGTGACCCGACCTACCGGTATATCTAGACTCGTCCGAGCAGAGAAAAAGCAGAGCAACGAGTGTGTGGTGTGCTCCCTCATCAAACGTACCTGTCTGACGGATTGAGCCGTGGCTAAGCGCACTTCATCGCTGTCTGCAGAAACCACGAACAGGAGGTGTCGCCTTCAGGAAGACGTTCGAAAGGACGCCTCACCGCCGGCGGTAATCGCCATACCTGATCTGACCTGTGGAACCAATGGCGAATGGAAGGTTGAACTCACCTGTGACGTGGCCAGGTGGGGCGAGAGGCTGCTCGGCCGGCCTCTGGATCCTCCAGCCACAACGACAGCGCTTGGCAAAACGACAACAGGCGCGAATTGCGTCGTAGAACGCACCAAACCTTAACCGATTGACCAATTGGTCGTGCAGGAAAAATAAAAACCATGAAGAGTTATTGCGGCGCCAGCATTATGAGTTTGGGCAGCCATGCTCGGGCCTGAGATGCACACGACCCTTTAGGGATGTCTCGCCCAGGATGCCCCTATTAGAGCAAGGAGTTGTGGAAGAGAAGACACAACCGTGCAGGGAATTGAACATGCCAAATGCACAAGAAAAATAAACACAAGGGGTGGAAGGGTTAAGTAGACTGACAATTAATGGCAGGGTGCCAGGGCCCCAAAGGGAGACATACGCCAGCAAGCCGGAGAATCCCGTTAAGTGAGAAACGCGATGTCCGTGAGACTGGTTACAGAACCCATCCGCAGAACCACCGTGTGAATAGTATATTGATAGCTGTGCCTTCCAACACAGAAAGCCCCAGAGTCAGAATTGATAGACTACCATAGCGAGCAGAGAACCGGATGCGCCACACCATCGATAGGAATATAAATAACGCACACATTTTATTTTTGGGTTGGAATGTGTCCATACTCTTTACAGAGCATTGGTGCTGCCCCAGCTTGTTTCCTCCCCTGCAGCAAACGCTGGGATGAAGAGCGTGGGAAGGGCAGATTGGTATGCCGAGTTGCACATTAACACAGGGTTTTTATATTTTTTTAATCCCAAAAGATAAACAACTACGTTATGGTAGTTGTGTAAGGTTTTTTATATACTTCACTTGAGTGGTACAAGAATTCCCAACCAGTTCGCAGGTTAGAAAATTGTACAATTAATTTAGGGTGTGGGACATTTCAAACCAGAAAGTCTGAATTATGCCGCCGGAGCATACTCCCAGAAAGAAATGAAGAAGTCAAGACCCCGCCCGAACAGATTGATCAGGTTTAAAAGCCGGTTCAATAAACCCAGGGGTCAACTCGTCAATAAACCCAGGGGGTCAACCCGTCAATAAACCCAGGGGTCAACTTGTTAATGAACCCAGGGGAATTGTGGATTTAACAACAAGAGCAAAAACAACATTAACTGGAGAGCATCTGAAAACACACAACCCATCCACTTTGTATTCGGACTTCTTCTTCTTCCCTGTGCAAAATATGATGAAAACAGGTGAAAACTAGAAGGGCACTCAGTAGAGCGCACACCTCCACCACGTAATGCCTGATCCACGAGAACATATCGGGCCCATTACCTGTTTGAGATATCATGGTGTCCAGTACTATATCGTTTTTGGCCCCATCTCTCAATGGTGAAGTCACTTTAAAAATTAAATAATTCTTGCATCCAGATCCGGATTCGGATCTTCACCAAAATCGAATCAATTCGTCCTTGCGAAACACCCAACGTGTCCATCAAGTTTTGTCCGAATCCGTACACAACCTTTTGAGATATTGTGCTATATATCGTTTTTGGCCCTATCTCTGGTGAAGAATCACTTAAAAAATTCTAGTAGTCGGATCCGGATCTTCACCAAAATCGAATCAGTTCGTCCTTGTCACACATCCAACCTGCCCACAAAATGTCATCCCGATCTGACTACAATTTTTTGAGAAATCCTGTACGCAAACAAACAAACAGAAAGGAGTGAAAACACAACGTCCTTCGGTTGCGGAGGTAAAAATAAATAACAAAAAATTGACGATTTTAGGTGACTTCAACTTTTTGACCTCAAAACCAATAGTGTTCAATAACCCAGTATGCAAACGTGCTCAAATTTCAAGTCAATCAGATAGGGAGATGGAGTAACGGGCAGGTGAGATTGACGGGTTGCGAGAGGGCTAGCATGGTAGTTGGGATGCAACGGTGCTCAAATTTCAAGTCAATCAATGGAAAGTTGACGATTCTTTGTACCTTGACCATTGACTTCTTGACCTCACACAATCGTCTTTGAGCGTTTTATTGGTGACAACCATCAGTTGACCCGTATAAACAACCATGTCAAATTTAAGGAATCGGGATAGAAATGTGAAGATTTTTCTGGCAACGTTGCCTTTGACATTTTCAATCGAAAAATACATCAGCTATATATAAGAGTGTGAATCCAAAAGTGTTGGAATCAATAGGTGTGTGAATCAAAGGTGTTGGAATCCACATAGTGTGTGAATCACAAAGTGTTGAATCCGAGTGCAGGTAGGTGTGTGAATCGCACTTAGTGTTGTGTGGGATATCCACAAAGGTGTTGAATATGCAAGTGATGTTGAATTCCACTTAGGTGTGTGGTAATACCCAAGGTGTTGGAATCAATAGGTTTGTGTGAATGCCTTAGGTTGGGAATCCACGAGGTAGGTGAGCTGTGAATACACATAGGTGTGGAATCGACAAGAGGTGTGTGAATTCCAGCTACGGGTGGTGGGGAATCCTAAGGTGTGTGAATTCACAAAGGTGTTGGAATCCACATAGGTGTGGATCACTTAGGTGTGGGAAAAAATTTTCCCCAGAGTTTTTTTTTGGGTGTAATCATATGGTGTGTGAATCATAAGGTGTGTGAATCACTTATGGTGTGTGATATCCATACAGGTGTGGGAATACATTAGGTGTGAGACATAAAATAGTGTGTGAATCCACGAAGGTGTGTGAATCACATTAGGTGTAGGAATCCACGTAGGTGTGTGAACAGTTGGTGTGTGAACCCGTTGGTGGTTGAATCGCAGTAGGTGTGTTAATCACGTAGGTGTGGATCACGTAAGGTGTTGGAATTCAGGTTGGTTGTTGGAATTCAGGTTGGTGGTGAGAATCCACGTAGGTCTGTGTGCAATCCACGTTGGTGTTGGAATCCAGTTGGTGTGTGGAGACATCACTTGGTGTTGAATCCTGGGGTTGGTCAGTGGTGGTGTGATCCGTAGGTAGGGGCATCCACGTTTGGGTGGGAGATCTGGAATCTGGTGTGGTGTTGGAATGCCTGTTGGTGTTGGAATCCACGTTTGGTGTGGAGTCCACGTGTGTTTGGAATCACGCTGGTGTTGGAACCATTGGTGTGGAATCCACGTTGGTGTTGGAATCCACGTTGGTGTGGAATCCACGTAAGGTGTGGGAATCCATATGTGGATCAGTTGGTGTGGGAATCTACATTGTGTTGGAATCCAGGTTTGTGTAGGAATCCAGAAGTTGTGTAGGGAATCCACGTTGGTGTGTATCAGTTGTTGAGGTTGGTCGTGGGAAGCGAACTGTGTTATCCAGAGATGGATAGTATGAAGAAAGTTTGGGACCAGGTAGGCTGTGGACAGCAGAAATCTGTTGATCCGGGTGGTAAATTGCAGGATAGCAGCGATCAAACGGTGTTGGAAATCCCTAGGGGTGCGTGAATTCCTTAGAGTTGTGGGAATCCAAGGTGGGTTGGATTCCGAGTAGGTGTGTGAATCACTATAGGTGTGGGAATCACAGATGGTGTGGTGAATCACATAGGTGTGGGAATCCACAGGAAGGTGTGTGAATCCCGCTAGGTGTTGGAATCCACATAGGTGTGTGAATCCACTTAGGTGTGGGAATCCACAGAGGTGTGTGAATCCATATAGGTGTGTGAATCCATATAGGTGTGTGAATCCACTTAGGTGTGTGAATCCATACAGGTGTGGGAATCCACATAGGTGTGAGAATCCAAATAGGTGTGTGAATCCACGAAGGTGTGTGAATCCACTTAGGTGTAGGAATCCACGTAGGTGTGTGAATCCATGTTGGTGTGTGAATCCACGTTGGTGTGGGAATCCACGTAGGTGTGTTAATCCACGTAGGTGTGTGAATCCACGTAGGTGTTGGAATTCAGGTTGGTGTTGGAATTCAGGTTGGTGTGAGAATCCACGTAGGTGTGTGAATCCACGTTGGTGTTGGAATCCACGTTGGTGTTGGAATTCAGATTAGTGTGTGAATCCACGTTGGTGTTGGAATCCACGTTGGTGTTGGAATCCACGTCACGTTGGGTTGGAATTCACGTTGTGTGTGATATCCCGTTGGTGTTGGATCCACGGTTGGTGTTGGAATCGCCGTTGTGTTGGAAATCTGTGATCCTGTTGTGTTGGAATCCACGTTGGTGGATCGGTTGAGATGCCACGTTAGGTGTTTGGATCACGTTGTGTGGAATCCACGTTGTGTGTTGGAATCACGTGGTTCGTGGAATCAGTTTGGTGTGGACCAGATTGCGATGTTGTAGTGTTGGAATCCACGTTGGTGTGTGAATCACGTAGGTGTGGGAATCAGTTGGTGTGGGAATCTACATTGGGTGTTGGGAATCCAGTTTTGTGTAGGCTCACGTTGTGAGGTAATCCACGTTGGTGTGGGATCCACGTTGGTGTGGGAATCACCTTGGTGTTGGTGAACCGTTGGTGTTGAAATCACGTTGGTGTTGGAATCCCAGGTTTTTTTATTTGGTTTGGTGAAGATCCACGAAAGGTGTTTGAATACACGTTGGTGTTGGAGATCCAGGTTGGTTGAGAATCACGGAAGGTGTGTGGAATCCACATTGGTTGGAATCCAGTTGGTGTAGGAGATCCACGTTGGTGTTGATACCACGTTTTTTGAATGAAATCTGTGTGTGGATACGTTGGTGTGGAATCACGTTAAGTGTTGGAGATCCCTTTGTGTATTGAATCCAGGTGGTGTGTAGGAATCAGGTGGTGTAGAATCCGACGTTAGGTGTTACAATCTCATGTTGGTGTTGGAGATCCAGGTGATGGTTGGTTTGAAAATCATCGATTGTGTTGGAAATCCAGTTGTAGGTGTTGATCCACGTGGTTGTGAATTCACGATGTGTAGGGAATCCAGTTGGTGTTGGAAGATCCGGTTGGTGTATGGAATCCATGTTGGTGTTGGATGCCAGTGTTTGGTGTGGGATCCATGTTGGTTTGGAATCCATGTTGTGTGGCCATCTGTGGGGTTGAGTCTGTGGGGAATCCACCGTAGGTGTTGGAATCGGTTGTGTTGGACATCCAGTTGTTTTAAGGTGGTGTAGGGAATCCATGGTTGTTGTAGAAATCGCGAGACTGGTCGTGGCTACAGGTTGTGAATTCCGGTTGGTGTGTAGTGTGATGCAGGTTGGTGTTGGAATCCAGGATTTGGTGTTGAGAATTCCACCGCAGGGAAAAAGATTTTGTCTCTCAAGGGACACTGGCATACCATTGACCAGAGTCGCAGGGCCAGGCTGAAAGGGCAAAGCTGAGCTGTTCAGGGGAGCTAGGCGTAAAACTGTGACGTGCCACTGAGGTGTGGACAAGGAGGAGCTATGTGCGAGGGATCTGTGAAGGGGTAGAGCATGCACTGGTGGGACAGGCTGTGTCGTCCCGTTAAGGGGAATTCGCGCATTGCGTTCATCAGATGCCATTTCCCTCGGAGCATGCAGTTAGAAGCAGAGAAGTGGTAGGCTTCTTGACAGCGGGTCGAGTGAAGGCTGCTGGGGCGGGCTTGGGCTCGCTGTACGAGTACATGGATATCACTGGATCATGGGGTTGTGGTCGCTGCCGTACACGGTGTACGGAGGATCGAAATCCGGAGTCTTCAGGTCTTGGTACATTCCGGTTCTGCTCTATGGAATGCGAGGACTTGGAGCTCTGACAAGGATCTGAGAAGGAGACTTAATTCCTTGGTACCAGGTCTCTTCGGAGAGAGTCTTTGATAGCGCTGGTCGGATTTTGTGTCCAAGCGAAGCGGTTGCTTAGAGAGAGATCGGATGAGAGATTGTTTCCTGCATAGTCTGTGAGGCGTCAGTTGCGGCTGTTGAACATGGTGGCTCGTTTCCTGACCTGATCCTGCTCAGTCAGATTCTTCTCAGCGGGGGAGTGTCTCGTGAAGGGAGGAGGCGCAAGTGGGCCGACAAGTGTGCCTCGTGGTTGGCAGCAGTATGCCTCATCTCAAGGAGATGGGATGGCTGCGCTATCTGCTTGGGGGATGGCCAGACGGAGGACCCCTGGAATAACCGGCTGAAGTAGGACGCAGCCGCGCGCGTGTTCGTGCACATGCCTATACTCTGACCTGACCTGTTGGGATCATCCATAAGTGGCGAATTTTTAGATTTAACTTCCACCTGTAAACGTCGTTCCAGGGTGCTTATGGAGGCTGTGTCCGTCCGTTAGGGTGAGCCGTCGTCGTCATTCAAATACTCTTCAACATATCTTTTCAGAAGCTAAAACAATTCCGATGAATTGGGGACACAACCTTAAGATGTCATGTGATGTTACCTAGGTTTGTTCATGGCATTAAATATAGAATCAGATAGTATTGACCAGCGTGGTGTCTAAGGTATTTTTGTGCTGGGTGAGTTGGTGGGGTGTGGTGGGTATTTAGGGCGGTTGTTGTTTGGTTATTGTGTTGTTTGTAGATGTATGAATGTGTTGCGGGTTAGGTTGGAGCATGGGGTGGTGGGTTTTGTCGTTGTTAAGGTGTTGTGCGGCTTAGATGAGATTTTTAGTTTGGTTGCGGGTGTTTGGTGAAGTGCTAGTTGATTTTGTGTTTGGTGTCGTATTGAAGGCGGTTGTTGGGGGTTATGGGAAGTCTGGTGTTGTTTGGTGAGTGGTGTTGAGCGTTGGTTGGCGGATTAAGTTTTCCGCTGTCATTGGTTGTGTTTTTGCGTTTTGGTGGTTATGGAGTGTTTGGTGTGGATGTGGTGCGGGTAGAGAGAAGTATTTCGGGGCGTATGTGTGTACGTGTGGTGTGGTATTACTTTCTTCGTCCATGTACTATATAAGTTTGGTGGGTCATCCATGCTACTAGTGGTTGCCTGGTTGGTATCTTTATTGCAGCCACATACAGGGTGATGCGCGAGGGGGTTTGCCTATGGTTTTTGTATACAGAGTCTGAGGGTTCGTGCGAAGAGTAAGAGCAATGAACGGTTTGGGATGTAACGAGGCCGAAAAAGACAGTGGAGAGAGAAGGAGGAAAACAGCTTCTGAAGGTAAATAGGGGTGGACTTGACAAAAGGAGGGTGCAGGTGGGGCAGCCAAGGGAGACAGTACTCATTAAGCGGATGAAGGCCTGTAAGTAGTATGAGGGCTCATGGTCCGTCAAGGTAGGACTTTGTACGATGGAGGATGCCCAGTCGCGCTGGCTTTGGAGACGCAACTTGTGAACATGGTTTCAAGAAAGATCATGGCTGATAGTGAGACCAGGAATTTGAATGACTGAACTCCTCAAGAGGATTGTTAAGAAAGTGGATTGGAGGGTTGCCAGATGGTCCTTTCAGAGAGAGACGGTGAGGAGTGTGAGATTGTGAGATTGAAGGACATACTCCAAGTGTTGACCACGTGTGGTTTTTTTCAAGGTTTGAAGAGAGGGAGAGGATGCAGCTACGCATGTCTGATTGGATGAGGTGTCACAACAGGGGGTGAGGGGGGTGGGGGGTCATCAGGAAATAGATAAAGAGGATTTTCCCGAGTCAGAGAGATCATTGTGTAAGATCAGGAATAGAACGGGCCCAGAACACTGGCTGTGGGGGGCACTCCAATCTTGACAGGGGAGGAGTGATGAAAGTGAAGGATTCCATGAGTGCCAATGTTGGCGACAAGAGTGGAAGAAGTTAGGAAGCCATGTTGGATTGGCCTGGATGTCAAGGCAGACAGTTTGGAGAGTAGGCAGGATGTCTAGACTCTATCGAAAGCACGAGGTACGTCCAGAGAGATCTGATCTCATGTTGACATTGAGGGTCTCCATCCATTGTTAGGTGAGTAGAAAGACATGTCCAAAGGTGGAGTGACCTTGTGTGCGTTCCACGGCCAATCAACTTACTATCGTTGCCAAGCCTTCTGTTCTTTATCACCGTTTCATTGGGTGATTGTTTGAGTGCTTAAGCCACGTGGCGAGCGCTCTACACGCTGATTTGGTATTGAAACCCAACCGTGGTCTGAATACGAATTTTATGAATCTGAGATGAGGCCGATGGAGAAAAGGAAGGATTCATATAAACTCGATGATGGATTCCATGCTGATTATTATTGGATTGTCTAGAAATTTCACCCATCTGTTGGAATGTGCGTACGTACTAAATTTCAATTGTGCAGACTGTCCACTGGAACATGAAGTGCATGTACTCAGTTGATTATTTGGGTTACGAGACAAATTGGTGGTTTAGTTACAAGCTGCTAGCTAACGCTTGCCAAGCAGCGTTCTTATCAACGGTTTTGAACGGAGTGCTTAAACCCTATGGCGACGGGATTCCACAAGAAACTTGATAAATGAAACAACCTGGCCTTGCTGTCAGGACTTGGTTCCCAGGCAAAAATGCATGTAACACAAAAGGAAAGAGGACATGTTGTTCTTTTCAACCACAGATTTTCATGAATACCTGTGTGTGAAAGTCAGGAAGTGAACGGGTGACGGAATCTTGGAACATTCGACTCTTCTCAGGTCTTTTTGTGTTTGAAAAATGAACAAATATTGTCGTGTGGTATTTGATATGATCAGTTTGGGTGAAAACTTAGGATTCTTGCTCCAAGTTATTATCCCAAGTTTACCTTCGCTTATAGTCTGTCCTTGTTTGGTTATGATGTTTAACTTGGCTGTTATGCATGTCCTTTGAGTTAAGTTTACCTTGTGTGTTTGTCTTGTCCTTTGGTGTAAGTTACCTGGGCTGTTTGTTTGTCTTTGTTGAAGTTTACCTTGGCTGTTATCATGTCCTTGTGGTTAAGTTTACTTGGGTTGTTTAGTCCTTTGGTGGAAGTTACCTTGGACTGTTATCTTTAGTCTTGGTTGAGTTTACCTGGTGTTATCGAGTCTTCTTGGTTGAGTTTACCTTGGCTGTTACATGTCCTTTGGTTAAGTTTACTGGAGGTTTATCATGCCTTGGTTAAGTTTACCATGGCGTTTGTTCTGATGTAGTTTGGTTGAGTTTACCTTTGAGTGTTATATGTCTCTTTGGTTAAGTTTACCTTGGCTGTTATATGTCCTTTGTTGGAGTGTTAACTTGGCTGTTATTCTGGTCCTTTGTTGAGTTTACCTGGCTGTTATCAGTTCCTTTGGTATGTTTACCTTGGCTGTTAGTCATGTCTTGTGTTGAGTTTACCTTGGCTGTTATTCATGTCCTTTGGTTAGAAGTTATCTGGCTCTTATCATGTCGCTTTGGTTAAGTTGTTACCTTGGCTGTTACTAGTGTCTTTGGTTGAGTTTAGCTTGGCTGTTATTCAATGTGCGTATGTGGTTGAGTTTACTTGGCTGTATCATGTCCTTTGGTTAGTTTCATTGGCTGTTAATGCAGTCCTTTGGTTGAGTTTACCTTGGCTGTTATCATGTCCTTTGGTTAGTTTACCTTGGCTGTTATCAGTTGTCTTTGGTTTGATGTTTTGGACGTTTCTTTGATCTGTCTTTGGTTTTTAATGTTACTTGGTTTTATGTCTGGTTGTTTACCTGTGGCTGTTACATGTCCTTTTGGTTGAGTTTACCTTGGCTGTTATCATGTTCCTTTGGTTGAGTTTCTTGCGTGTTATCATGTCCTTTGGTTGAGTTTACCTTGGCTGTTATAGTCGCTTTGGTTGAGTTTACCTTGGCTGTTATTTCATGTGCCTTTTGGTTGAGTTTACCTTGGCTGTTATCATGTCCTTTGGTTAAGTTATTGGATGTTCGCTCCTTTGGTTAGTTTACTTCGCTGTGATTGTCTCTTTGGTTGTTTACTTATGCTGTTTGTGTCTGTCCTTTGTTAAGTTTCCTGGCTGTTAGTCTGTCCTTTGTTTGAGTTCTTGGCTGTTATCATGTCCTTTGGTTAAGTTTCCTTGGCTGTTAGTTTCTTTGTTTGAGTTACCTTGGCTGTTATCATGTCCTTTGGTAGTTTACCTTGGCTTTATCATGTCCTTTGGTTAAGTTTACCTGGCTGTATCATGTGTCCTTTGGTTAGTTTACCTTGGCTCTTATATGTCCTTTGGTTAAGTTTACCTTGGCTCTTATCATGTCCTTTGGTTAAGTTTACTTGGCTGTTATCATGCTCTTTGGTTAAGTTTACTTGGCTTTATCATGTCTTTGTGGTTAAGTTTACCTTGGCTGTTATCATGTTTTTTTGGTTAGTTTCCTGGCTGTAATTGTTCCAAGTTTTTGATTGTTTGTTTATGTTTATTTGTGCTTGTTGGTGTCGTCTTCTTGTTTGAGTTTACTTGGCTGTTATCTGTTTTGGTTAAGTTTACTGCTCTTATCATGTCCTGTGTGTTAAGTTTACCTTGGCTGTTATCATGTCCTTTGTTGAGTTTACCTTGGTGTTATCATGTCCTTTGGTTGAGTTTACTTGGCTGTTATCATGTCCTTTGGTTGAGTTTACCTTGGCTGTTATCATGTCCTTTGGTTGAGATTTACCTTGGCTTATATGTCCTTTGGTTAAGTTTACCTTGGCTTTATCATGTCCTTTGGTTAAGTTTACCTTGGCTGTTATCATGTCCTTTGGTTTAAGTTTACCTTGGTCTTATCATGTCCTTTGTGTTAAGTTTACCTTGGCTGTTATCATGTCTTTGTTGAGTTTACTGGTGTTATATGTCCTTTGGTTAGTTTACCTTGGCTGTTATCATGTCCTTTGGTTGAGTTTACCTTGGTGTTATCATGTCCTTTGGTTAGTTTACCTTGGCTGTTATCATGCTCTTTGGTTGAGTTTACCTTGGCTGTTATCATGTCCTTTGGTTAAGTTTACTTTGGATGTTCGCCTGTCCTTTGGTTACGTTTACGTTCTTTAGTCTGTCCTTTGGTGAATTTACCTTTGCTGTTCGTCTGTCCTTTGATAAGTTTACCTTGGCTGTTTGTTGTCCTTTGTTAAGTTTACCTTGGCTGTTTTCTGTCTTTGGTGAAGTTTACCTTGGCTATTACATGTCCTGGTTAGATTACTTGGCTGTTATATGTCATTTGGTAAGTTTACCTTGGCTGTTATATGTCCTTTGGTTAAGTTTACCTTGGCTGTGTATAGTCCTTTGGTTAAGTTTACTTGGCTGTTATTATGTCCTTTGGTTACGTTTACAGTTCGCTGTTAGTCTGTCCTTTGGTGAAGTTTACCTTTGCTGTTCGTCTGTCCTTTGATTAAGTTTACCTTGGCTGTTTGTCTGTCCTTTGATTAAGTTTACCTGGCTGTTTGTCTGTCCTTTGTGAGTTTACCTTGCGCTATTATCATGTCCCTTGGTTAAGGTACCTTTTGGCTGTTATTATGTCATTTGGTAAAGTTTACCTTGGCTGTTAATATGTATAGTTGTGGTTAAGTTTACCTTGGCTGTTGAATGATTCCTTTGGTTATAGTTTACCTTGGCTGTTATCACGTCCTTTGTTAAGTTTACTTTGGATGTTCGCCTGTCTTTTGGTTACGTTTACCTTCGTGTTAGTCTGTCCTTTAATTAAGTTTACCTTGGCTTTGTCTGTCCTTTGGTGAAGTTTACCTTTGCTGTTAGCATGTCCCTTGGTTAAGTTTACCTTAGCTGTTATCATGTCCTTTGGTAAGTTTACCTTGGCTGTTAATATATCCTTTCGTTAGTTTACCTTGGCTGTTAGTCTGTCCTTTGTTAAGTTTACCTGGCTGTTAATATGTCCTTTGGATAGTTTACCTTGGCTGTTAGCATGTCCTTCATTAAGTTCACCTTGGTGAATTAAGTTTACCAGTGTATTGGCAATATAGGGGCACTGCATCAGCGGCACAGCCGAGGCTCCGAGCCCTCAGAAAATGATGCAACCAACAGCCACAGACAGGCTGCACACGATAGCTGAGCTACCAGGGCGTGTTTGATCATCGTGTGAAATGCGGTGTGTAACGAGACAGATATGTTGTCTAAGAATCAAATAAATCTCTAGATTTAAGGAAAGAGTCGTGGAAGAATGGAGAGAATGTGGTACACGAGGGTGTCAGAACGAGGGGGGACGCAGACCATACAATTGGGTGTGGGGTGGGGTCGTAGTTGGGAGTTGTGGCGACCACATGGGAAAGGGGAAGGAACACAGAGTAGGATGAGTGGGGGTTGTGTCCAGGATTGGAAATCTTGAGGGAATGATGAGAGTGAAAATGGGCTCTTGGGGCTCTGTGACGAGTTAATTGTGTATGGAAGCAGAAGGAGGGCGGGTTGGGGAGGAATGCCATGAGAATAAATAAGGGTGGAGTCAGTAAGAAGGGTCTTGTTCCATTTGGTGTTTCTTTGCACAAACCAGAGAAGGAACCAAGAGGAAGGAAAGGGGAAAATATACAAATGGTCCATTTTTCGGAACTGAGTAGATTTGAAAGGTTTATTAATTTTTTCCTTCCCAGGACCCAAACATCTCGATGGAGCTGGGTGCAGGACACGAGGTAGCCAGGCAAGGTCGTACAAGAACAGGTGTTTGACTCCCTGCATGCCCACTCCCTGCAGCGAGGTGAACTCTATTGCGATGATATTTTCCAGCCTCGCTCTGGTTCCCTTGGCAGTGCTCAAGGTTCACCGATTGCAATGAGCGGGATCCAGTGGAAGAGACCCAAGGTAGGATTCTCGGGGTTCGAGTCCACGATGGCGAGAAACTTGTTTGAACAAAAATGTTAATTCACAGCATTCTGATTCAGGCTGGCAGGATGCCTAGAATCGATATTATATATATATATAACGTGCACTCACTTCGAACCTGTCTAGCTAGCCTGGGTTCGAATCCCGACCCAGCTATATAAACTGTCATCTTGGTGTTTCACAGGTAGGGCGAGCTATCAGTTTTTGGTGTCGTCCTCGGATGGATTAAACGGGAGGTTCCGTCTGCTGGCATTCGTTGATCGACTTTAGAGATCCCACGGTGCTTTTTTTGTGAAGAGTGAGCAAGTTATTGCCGGCACCCTGAAAAAATTTCAAATTCCTGCCCTAACGACTTTAGTCGAGCGTCAGGCCTAGCCATCCGGTTCGTGAAAGACTTGGGCAAAAAAAACTTCCCGGCCCAACCCACTTGTCACGGGCAGAGAGTTTGCAGAGCAAGGCGGGATAGCAGAGTGTATCAAGTGCTTGAGATGTGCCACGAGATGAACTAATCTGGAGAAAGGAACGATTCGTTTCACCACCTGTGCTTCAAATTCTTTGCAAAATGGTGTTACCTTTTTCTCTTATGAGTCTTACCTTTATGAACACGTACATTGGTGGGAAATCCTAGGCCCCCTGACATTCTTACTCGGGAAATAAATACTGAAGTAGCATTTCTGTTTTGGGAATCTTGTGACCTGGATCCATGTCCACAAAACTTCAACAGTGGTTGTGGGTTGAAGTTTCCACCTGGCAGTTCAGCGCTTCATGATACTAAATTTTTTTTAAAAAGGCTCAATAATATACTGTGGTTACAAGAAGGTGAGAATTTCGATTCCGCCCCTCTCCTCCTCTCCCTCTCTCCCTCCTCCCTCCCCTCCAATTCCATTTGGTTCATTGCTTCATCTCCTTTTTCTCATTATCAAGTCCTTCTTTGAATTGTTACCCCCCCACTTTTATTTTCCCAATTCCTTGCTTTTCTCATATTCTTCTTTTTTTTTCTTTTTTTAAATACAGGGTGTCCATAAAGTCCTTGTGCAACTTTGAACTTTTATGGTTAATGTTCACATGATAGAGACAAACATATAAAATGATGCATGGAAGTATAATTACCTGTACCACAAGAAGTGATGTTTTCACAGCTGTTTGTTTTTTGTCTGTCTGTTTGTGAGCAGGATATCTCAAAACGTTGAGGACGGATTCGAAAACTTGGTGCACAGCTTGTGTGTGTGTGACAAGGACGAAATGACTCGATTTTGGTGACGATCTGGATCCGGATCTGGGATTCTTAAATTGGTCTCGCCCGAAGGGGATGCGAAACAATTGCAATGCCCGTGTGTGTGTTTATGTGTGTGTGTGTGTCGTGTCGTGTTCGTGTCTGTCGAAATAGTTTCACTTTCAAATGGTTTTCCTCTGCAACGCTTGTCCAATCGATACAAAATTTTAAACATGGAGTGACTCCCCATGGAGAACATTGTAATCATAACTCTGATGTCATAGGTCACGTGGTATGACAGCCGTAGTGGATTGAAAATATAAACATTAAAAATATCTTCTCCAGAACCGCTAACAGATCAATGTGAAACTTATACATATGATGGACTAGCCATGGGGAATATTGTTTGAATTTTTTGTCATCTTCAGCTTAATTAATGTTTCATTTAGCTTAATGTGCCTAAAAGGGGTTTTCAATATCCTAATAATTAATAATCACTAAAGCCACGAATAATGGCAATTGTGACATAATAGGGTGTAGTAACAGGTATATGGGCATTATTGCAGTTAGCCATAATAGTAGCGTATTCAGTTAACAATGGTATTTTTGTTCAGAATGAGTTGCGAGGCGAGACTATGCACTCTACGAGTGCCGTTCTATTTTTGTTTTTTTAATGATTCTTCACCATTGAGAGATGGGACAAAACCATATACAGCATGACATTTTCAAACAGCTGTGGACGGATTATGACAAAACATGGTGTACGAGTTGGGTGAGGACAAGAAGAAGCTGATTTGATTTTGTATTAAGGTCCGGATGCAGGTTGTTTTTTTTGAGGCAAGGCTTGGGACAGAAAAACCTCAGGAAGTCTGGCGACATGAA
Source organism: Eptatretus atami (assembly GCA_035128595.1). Classification (NCBI taxonomy): domain Eukaryota; kingdom Metazoa; phylum Chordata; class Myxini; order Myxiniformes; family Myxinidae; genus Eptatretus; species Eptatretus atami. The sequence goes on from CM068967.1 coordinate 71,324,838, forward strand.
ATAGTCCAAAATTCTTATGTCCGTGTTCAGGGAGTCACACGTCATTGGTCCTTTCTTTTCTTGGAATAAGCAACATCAGTGGTGAGCGTTTACTTTGCAATGTTGTAGAATTTTTTGTTCCTGAGTGTGATGATAAATTTTTCTTCACCTTTGTGCCAACAAGACGAGGCTCCCCTCCACGATGCTTCGAATGTGCGTACGGTCTTGAATTTGAGTTCTTCCAGACATAGTGGTGGGTGTCAG
>CM068967.1:71325105-71348306 GCA_035128595.1 Eptatretus atami
ACACTTTGTGTTGAAAACCATGTTGGTGTTGGAATCCACGTTGGTGTTGGAATCCACCGTTGTGTTGGAATCCATCGTGGTGTAGGAATCCAGGTTGGTGTAGGAATCCACGTTGGAACTGTTGAAATCCATGTTGGTGTTGGAATCCAGGTTGGTGTTGGACACGAGTATGTGTTGAATCCAGTTGGGTTGGAATCCCACGTTGTGTTGAATCCAGGTGGTGTAGGATCCAGTTGTGTTGGAATCCAGGTGGTGTGGAATCCATTGGTGTATGGAATCCATGTTGGTGTTGGAATCCAGTTGGTGTTGGAATCCATGTTGGTGTTGGAAATCCATGTTGGTGTTGGAATCCATCGTTTGGTGTTGGAATCCACGTTGGGTGTTGGAATCCAGGTTGTGTTGGAATCCAGGTTGGTGTAGGAATCCATGGTTGGATTGAATCCACGTTGGTGTTGGAATCCAGGTTGGTGTTGGAATCCAGGTTGGTGTTGGAATCCAGGTTGGTGTTGGAATCCATGGTTGTTGGAATTCACCGGGGCAAATAAGAATTTTGTCTCTCAAGGGACACTGGATACCATTGACCAGAGTCGCAGGCCAGGCTGAATGGCAAAGCTGAGCTGTTCAGGGAGCTGAGGCGTAAACTGTACGTGCACTGAGGGTGGACAAGGAGGCCTATGTGCGAGGAATCTGTGAGGGGGTAGAGCATCACCTGTGACAGGTGATTCTCGTCCCGCTTACAGGGGAATCGCGCATTGCGTTCATCCAAGCCCATCCCTCGGAGCACTGCAGTTAGAGCAGAGAGTGGTAGGCTTTGACAGAGGAGTCTGAAGTGAAGGCCGCTGGGCGGGCTGGGCCCGCTGTCGAGTCATGGATTCACTGGATCATGGGGTGTGGCGCTGCCTGTACTGTGCGGGAGGACGAAAGCCGAGGTCTTCAGGTCCTTGGTACTTCCAGTCTTGCTCTATGGATGCGAGACTTGGACTCTGACCAAGGATCTGAGACGGAGACTTAATTCCTTTGGTACCAGGTCTCTTCGGAGAATCCTTGGCTATCGCTGGTGGAGTCCAACGAGCTCGGTGCTGAAGAGACTCGATGAGATTTGTTCCTGCATAGTCCGTGAGCGTCAGTTGCGGCTGTATGGACATGTGGCTCGTTTTCCTGACGCTGATCCTGCTCACCAGATTCTCTCAGCGGGGGAGTCTCGTGAGTGGAGGAGGCCAGTGGGCCGACCACGTGCCTCGTGGTTGCAGCAGGTTGACCATCATCTCAAGGAGATGGGGATGGGCCTGCATCTGCCTGGGGGATGGCCAGACGGAGGCCCTGGAATACCGCGGAAAGTGGACGCAGCGACGCGCTGTTCTGGCACATGCTCCATACCTGACCTGACCTGTTGGAATCCACATAGATGTGCGAATTTAATTTAAACTCACCTGTAACGTCGTTCCAGGGTGCTTATGGGATGGCTCGTCGTCCGTTCCGTCTGTCCGTCATCCACAAATACTTTCAAACATCTCTTTTCAGAAACTACAAACACAATTCCGATGAAACTTCACCACAACCTTAACACCTGTGATGTACCAAGGTTTGTCATGGCATGAAAATAGAAATCCATAGGTATTTACTTTCTTCTCCATCATATATTTTGTGGTCATCCATGCCTACCAGTGGTTGCCTGGTTATCTTATGCAGCCACTACCAGGTGAGCGCCCAGGGGTATTGCCCCTATGTTTTTGTATACAGAGTCGAGGTTCGTGAAGAGTAAGAGCATGAACGGATTTGGATGTAACAGGGCGAAAAAGAACAGTGGGAGAGAGAAGGAGGAACACCAAGCTTGTGAAGGGTAAAATAGGGTGGACTTGGACAAACAAAGGTGCAGGTGGGGCAGCCCAAAGGGAGACAGTACTCCATCAAGCTGCGCGATGAAGGCCTTGTAAGTAGATAGAGGCTCATGTGCGTCAAGGTAGGACTTTGTACGATGGAGGATGCCCAGTCGGCGGCTGGCTTTGGAGACCAACTTTGAAACATGGTTTCCCCAAGAAAGATCATGGCTGATAGTGAGACCCAGGAATTTGATGACTGAACCTCCTCAAGAGGATGTTAAGAAAGTGGATTGGAGGGTTGCCAGATGGTCCTTTCAGAGAGAGACGGTGAAGAGTGTGAGATTTGTCAGGATTGAAGGACATACTCCAAGTGTTTGACCATCTTGTGGGTTTTTTTTCAAGGTTGAAGAGAGGAAGAGGATGCAGCCTCCATGTCTGAAGGATGAGGATGTCACAACAGAGGGTGGGGGGGTCATCAGGAAATAGATAAAGAGGATTTTCCAGAGTCAGAGAGATCATTGATGAAGATCAGGAATAGAACGAGGCCCAGAACACTGGCTGGGGGCACTCCAATCTTGACAGGGAGAGGAGATGAAAGGATTCATGAGTGCCACATGTTGGCGACAAGGTGGAAGAAGTTAGGAAGCCATGTTTGTGGATTGGCCTTGGATGTCAAAGGCAGACAGTTTGGAGAGTAAGGCAGGATGTCAGACTCTATCGAAAGCACGAGGTACGTCCAGAGAGATCCTGATCTCATGTCTGACATTGAGGGTCTCCATCCATTGTTAGGTGAGTAGAAGCAGCATGTCCAAAGGTGGAGTGACCTTGTGTGCGTTCCACGGCCAATCAACTTACATCGCTTGCCAAGCCTTCTGTTCCTTATCAACCGTTTCATTGGAGTGATTGCTTGAGTGCTTAAGCCACGTGGCGAGCGCTCTAACACGCTGATTGGTATTGAAACCCAACCGTGGTCTGAATACGAATTTTATGATCTGAGATGAGGCCGATGGAGAAAAAGGAAGGATTCATATAAACTGCGATGATGGATTCCATGCTGATTATTATTGGATTGTCTAGAAATTTCACCCATCTGTTGGAATGTGCGTACGTACTAATTTCAATTGTGCAGATGTCCACTGGAACATGAAGCTGCATGTACTCAGTGATTATTTGGAGTTACGAGACAACATTGGTGTGTTTAGTTACCAAGCTGCTAGCTAACGCTTGCCAAGCCAGCCGTTCCTTATCAACGGTTTTGAACGAGTGCTATAACCACTTGGCGACGGATTCCACAGAAACTGATAACTGAACACACCCTGGCCTTGCTGTCAGGACTTGCTTCCCAGGACAAAAATGCATGTAACGACAAAGGAAAGAGACATGTTGTTCCTTTCAACCACAGATTTTCATGAATACCTGTGTGTGAAAGTCAGGGAAGTGAACAGGTGACGGAATCTTGGAACATTCGACTCTTCTCAGGTTCTTTTTGTGTTTGAAAAATGAACAAATATTTGTCGTTGGTCAATTGTATATGATCAGTTTGGTGAAAACTTTAGGATTCTTGGCCTCCAATTAATTATCCCCAATTTACCTTCGCTATTAGTCTGTCCTTTGGTTAAGTTTACCTTGGCTGTTATCATGTCCTTTGATTAAGTTTAACCTTGGCTGTTTGTCTGTCTTTGGTTAAGTTTACCTTGGCGTTTGTTGTCCTTTGGTGAAGTTACCTGGGCTGTTATCATGTCCTTTGGTTAAGTTTACCTTGGCTGTTTGTTTGTCCTTGGTGAAGTTACCTTGACTGTTATCATGTCCTTTGGTTGAGTTTACCTTGGCTGTTATCATGTCCTTTGGTGAGTTTACCTTGGCTTGTTAGCATGTCCTTTGGTTAAGTTTACTTGGCTGTTATCATGTCCTTTGGTTAAGTTTACCATGGCTGTTATCATTCATTTGTTGAGTTTACCTTGGCTGTTAATATGTCCTTTGGTTAAGTTTACCTTGGCTGTTAATATGTCCTTTGTTTGAGTTTGCCTTGGCTGTTAGTCTGTCCTTTTTTGAGTTTACCTTCGTTATCATGTCCTTTGGTTATGTATTTTACCTTGGCTGTTAGTCTGTCCTTTGTTTGAGTTTACCTTGGCTGTTATCATGTCCTTTGGTTAATTTACCTTGGCTCTTATCATGTCCTTTGGTTTAAGTTTACCTTGGCTGTTATCATGTCCTTTGTTGAGTTTACTTTGGCTGTATCAGTCCTTGGTTGAGTTTCCTTGGCTGATACATGTCCTTTGGTTGAGTTTACCTTGGCTGTTATATGTCCTTTGGTTAGTTACCTTGGCTGTTATCATGTCCTTTGGTTAAGTTTACCTTGGCTGTTATCATGTCCTTTGGTAGTTTACCTTGGCTTATTGTCCTTTGTTAAGTTTACCTTGGCTGTTATCATGTCCTTTGGTTAGTTTACCTTGGCTGTTATCATGTCCTTTGGTTGAGTTTACCTTGGCTGTATCATGTCCTTTGGTGAGTTTACCTTGGCTGTTATCATGTCCTTTTGGTTGAGTTTACCTTGGCTGTTATCATGTCCTTTGGTTGAGTTTACCTTGGCTGTTATCATGTCCTTTGGTTGAGTTTACCTTGGCTGTTATCATGTCCTTTGGTTAAGTTTACTTTGGATGTTCGCCTGTCTTTGGTTACGTTTACGTTCGCTGTTAGTCTGTCCTTTGGTGAAGTTTACCTTTGCTGTTAGTCTGTCCTTTGATTAAGTTTACCTTGGCTGTTAGTCTGTCCTTTGTTTGAGTTTACCTTGGCTGTTATCATGTCCTTTGGTTAAGTTTACCTTGGCTGTTAGTCTGTCCCTTTGTTTTGAGCTTACCTTGGCTGTTATCATGTCCTTTGGTTAAGTTTACCTTGGCTTCTTATCATGTCCTTTGGTTAAGTTTACCTTGGCTGTTATCATGTCCTTTGGTTAGTTTACCTTGGCTTTATCATGTCCTTGGTTAAGTTTACCTTGGCTTTATCATGTCCTTTGTTAAGTTTACCTTGGCTGTTATCATGTCCTTTGTTAAGTTTACCTTGGCTCTATCATGTCCTTTGGTTAAGTTTACCTTGGCTGTTATCATGTCCTTTGGTTGAGTTTACCTTGCTGTTATATGTCCTTTGTTAGTTTACCTTGGCTGTTTCTGTCCTTTGTTTGAGTTTACCTTGGCTGTTATCATGTCCTTTGTTAAGTTTACCTTGGCTCTTATCATGTCTTGGTTAAGTTTACCTTGGCTTGTTATCATGTCCTTTGGTTAGTTTACCTTGGCTGTTATCATGTCCTTTGGTTGAGTTTACCTTGGCTGTTATCATGTCCTTTGGTGAGTTTACCTTGGTGTTATCATGTCCTTTGTTGAGTTTACCTTGGCTGTTAATATGTCCTTGGTTGAGTTTACCTTGGCTTGTTTCTTTTTTGTTATTTTTGTTATCATGTCCTTTGGTTAAGTTTACCTTGGCTGTTATCATGTCCTTTGGTTAAGTTTACCTTGGCTTTATCATGTCCTTTGTAAGTTTACCTTGGCTGTATATGTCCTTTGGTTAGTTTACCTTGGCTGTTATCATGTCCTTTGGTTGAGTTTACCTTGGCTGTTATCATGTCCTTTGGTTGAGTTACCTTGCTGTTATCATGTCCTTGGTTAGTTTACCTTGGCTGTTATCATGTCCTTTGGTTGAGTTTACCTTGGCTGTTATCATGTCCTTTGGTTAAGTTTACTTTGGATGTTCGCCTGTCCTTTGGTTACGTTTACGTTCGCTGTTAGTCTGTCCTTTGGTGAAGTTTACCTTTGCTGTTCGTCTGTCCTTTGATTAAGTTTACCTTGGCTGTTTGTCTGTCCTTTGATTAAGTTTACCTTGGCTGTTTGTCTGTCCTTGTGGTGAAGTTTACCTTGGCTATTATCATGTCCCTTGGTTAAGTTTACCTTGGCTGTTATTATGTCATTTGGTAAAGTTTACCTTGGCTGTTAATATGTCCTTTGTTAAGTTTACCTTGGCTGTTGAATATGTCCTTTGGTTAAGTTTACCTGGCTGTTAATAATTGTGTCCTTTGGTTACGTTTACGTTCGCTGTTAGTCTGTCCTTTGGTGAAGTTTACCTTTGCTGTTCGTCTGTCCTTTGATTAAGTTTACCTTGGCTGTTTGTCTGTCCTTTGATTAAGTTTACCTTGGCTGTTTGTCTGTCCTTTGGTGAAGTTTACCTTGGCTATTATCATGTCCCTTGGTTAAGTTTACCTTGGCTGTTATTATGTCATTTGGTAAAGTTTACCTTGGCTGTTAATATGTCCTTTGGTTAAGTTTACCTTGGCTGTGAATATGTCCTTTGGTTAAGTTTACCTTGGCTGTTATCACGTCCTTTGGTTAAGTTTAACTTGGCTGTTATCATGTCCTTTGGTTAAGTTTACCTTGGCTCTTATCATGTCCTTTGGTTAAGTTTACCTTGGCTTTTATCATGTCCTTTGTTGAGTTTACCTTGCTGTTATCACGTCCTTTGTTAAGTTTACTTTGGATGTTCGCCTGTCCTTTGGTTACGTTTACCTTCGCTGTTATTCTGTCCTTTAATTAAGTTTACCTGGCATGTTTTGTCTGTCCTTTGGTGAAGTTTACCTTTGCTGTTAGCATGTCCCTTGGTTAAGTTTACCTTAGCTGTTATCATGTCCTTTGGTTAAGTTTACCTTGGCTGTTAATATATCCTTTCGTTAAGTTTACCTTGGCTGTTAGTCTGTCCTTTGGTTAAGTTTACCTTGGCTGTTAATATGTCCTTTGGATAAGTTTACCTTGGCTGTTAGCATGTCCTTCCATTAAGTTCACCTTGGTGAATTAAGTTTACCAGTGTATTGGCAATATAGGGGCACTGCATCAGCGGCACAGCCGAGGCTCCGAGCCCTCAGAAAATGATGCAACCAACAGCCACAGACAGGCTGCACACGATAGCTGAGCTACCAGGGCGTGTGTTGATCATCGTGTGAAATGCGGTGTGTAACGAGACAGATATGTTGTCTAAGAATCAAATAAATCTCTAGATTTAAGGAAAGAGTCGTGGAAGAATGGAGAGAATGTGGTACACGAGGGTGTCAGAACGAGGGGGGGACGCAGACCATACAATTGGGTGTGGGGTGGGGGTCGTAGTTGGGGATGTGGCGACCACATGGGAAAGGGGAAGGAACACAACGGTAGGATGAGTGGGGGTTGTGTCCAGGATTGGAAATCTTGAGGGAATGATGAGAGTGAAAATGGGCTCTTGGGGGCTCTGTGACGAGTTAATGTGTATGGAAGCAGAAGGAGGGCGGTTGGGGAGGAATGCCATGAGAATAAATACAGGGTGGAGTCAGTAAGAAGGGTCTTGTTCCATTTGGTGGTTTGCTTTTTGCACAAACCACGAGAAGGAACCAAGAGGAAGGGAAAGGGGGAAAATATACAAAGTGTCCATTTTTCGGAACTGAGTGATTTGGAAAGGTTTTATTAATTTTTTCCTTCCCAGGACCCAAACATCTCGATGGAGCTGGGTGCAGGACACGAGGATAGCCAGGCAAGGTCGTACCAAGAACAGGTGTTTGACTCCCTGCATGCCCACTGCCTGCAGCGAGGTGAACTCTATTGCGATGATATTTTTCCAGCCTCGCTCTGGTCCCTTGGCAGTGCTCAAGGTTCACCGATTGCAATGAGCGGGATCCAGTGGAAGAGACCCAAGGTAGGATTCTCGGGGTTCGAGTCCACGATGGCGAGAAACTTGTTTTGAACAAAAATGTTAAATTCACAGCATTCTGATTCAGGCTGGCAGGATGTCCTAGAATCTAGATATATATATATATATACGTGCACTCACTTCGAACCTGTCTAGCTAGCCTGGGTTCGAATCCCGACCCAGCTATATAAACTGTCATCTTGGTGTTTCACAGGTAGGGCGAGCTATCAGTTTTTGTGTGTCGTCCCTCGGATGGATATTAAACGGGAGGTTCCGTCTGCTGGCATTCGTTGATCGACTTTAGAGATCCCACGGTGCTTTTTTTGTGAAGAGTGAGCAAGTTATTGCCGGCACCCTGAAAAAATTTCAAATTCCTGCCCTAACGACTTTAGTCGAGCGTCAGGCCTAGCCATCCGGTTCGTGAAAGACTTGGGCAAAAAAAACTTCCCCGGCCCAACCCCACTTGTCACGGGCAGAGAGTTTGCAGAGCAAGGCGGGATAGCAGAGTGTATCAAGTGCTTGAGATGTGCCCACGAGATGAACTAATCTGGAGAAAAGGAACGATTCGTTTCACCACCTGTTGCTCAAATTCTTTGCAAAATGGTGTTACCTTTTCCTTCCCTATTGAGTCTACCTTTATGAACACGTACATTGGTGGGAAATCCTAGGCCCCCTGACATTCTTACTCGGGAAATAAATACTGAAGTAGCATTTCCTGTTTTGGGAATCTTGTGAACCTGGATCCATGTCCACAAAACTTCAACAGTGGTTGTGGGTTGAAGTTTCCACCTGGCAGTTCAGCGCTTCATGATACTAAATTTTTTTTAAAAAAGGCTCATCTACAATATACTGTGGTTACAAGAAGGTGAGAATTTCGATTCCGCCCCTCTCCCCCTCTCCCTCCTCTCCCGTACCCTCCCCTCCAATTCCATTTGGCATGTGTCATTTCCCTTTCCCTCTCCTTTACTCTCATCTATCAAAGTCCTTCCCTTTGGAATTGTATACCCCCCCCCCCCCCCACTTTTATTTTCCCCAATTCCTTGCTTTTCTCATATTCTTCTTTTCTTTTCTTTTTTTTAAATACAGGGTGTCCATAAAGTCCTTGTGCAACTTTGAACTTTTATGGTTAATGTTCACATGATAGAGACAAACTATAAAATGATGCATGGAAGTATAATTACCTGTACCACCAAAGGAAGTGATGTTTTCACACCTGTTTGTTTGTTTGTCTGTCTGTTTGTGAGCAGGATATCTCAAAACGTTGAGGACGGATTCGGACGAAACTTGGTGCACAGCTTGTGTGTGTGTGACAAGGACGAAATGACTCGATTTTGGTGACGATCTGGATCCGGATCTGGGAATTCTTAAATTGGTCTCGCCCCGAAGGGGATGCGAAACAATTGCAATGCCCGTGTGTGTGTTTATGTGTGTGTCGTGTCGTGTCGTGTCGTGTCGTGTCGAAATAGTTTCACTTTCAAATGGTTTTCCTCTGCAACCGCTTGTCCAATCGATACAAAATTTTAAACATTGGAGTGACTCCCCATGGAGAACATTGTAATCATAACTCTGATGTCATAGGTCACGTGGTATGACAGCCGTAGTGGATTGAAAATATAAACATTAAAAAATATCTTCTCCAGAACCGCCTAACAGATCAATGTGAAACTTTATACATATGATGGACTAGCCATGGGGAATATTGTTTGAATTTTTTTGTCATCTTCAGCTTAATTAATGTTTCATTTAGCTTTAATGTGCCTAAAAGGGGGTTTTCAATATCCTAATAATTAATAATCACTAAAGCCACGAATAATGGCAATTGTGACATAATAGGGTGCATCGGTGAAACAGGTATATGGGCCATTATTGCAGTTAGCCATAATAGTAGCGTATTCAGTTAACAATGGTATTTTTGTTCAGAATGAGTGTGCGAGGCGAGACTATGCACTCTACGAGTGCCGTTCTAGTTTTGTTTTTTTTTAAGTGATTCTTCACCATTGAGAGATGGGACCAAAACCATATACAGCATGACATTTCAAACAGCTGTGGACGGATTATGACAAAACATGGTGTACAAGTTGGGTAGGGGACAAGAAGAAGCTGATTTGATTTGTATTAAGGTCCGGATGCAGAGTTGACATTTTCTGATGAGGCAACTTGGGGACAGAAAAACCTCAGGAAGTCTGGCGACATGAAATAGTCACCAAAATCAATGTCTGTTGTCCTTTCAGGGAGTCACACGTCATTGGTCCTTTCTTTTCTTGGAATAAGCAACAGTCAATGGTGAGCGTTACTTTGCAATGTTGTAGAATTTCTTTGTTCCTGAACTACGATGATTAAATCTTTCATATCCCACCTTGTGCCAACAAGACGAGGCTCCCCTCCACGATGCTTCGAATGTGCGACGGTTCTTGAATTAGTTCTTCCCAGACAAGTGGATCGGTCAGTAGATGTGGACCAATTGGTTGGCCACCTCGTTCGCCTGACGTGTCCCTATTGGACTACATTTTATATGCTTTTGTAAAACTGTTGATTACTTATCAAAACCACATGATTTGGATGAACTTAGGGGTACGATCACAAATACAATTCATGAAATTACTCAAGCAGCAACTGGAGAATGCTTTCAACAAGTTGGAAAATCGGATTGAACGATGTATAACGAAAAATGGCAGTTATGTTGAAAGCTAAAATTTTTACCTGTATTTAGTAAAAATTTAATGAATTATGCTTTCAAGCACCATTTACAGTTTGTTTCTATCTTGTGAACATCAAAAGTTATAAAAGTTCAAAGGTGCACAAGGACTTTATGGACACCCTGTGTTCAACACCAATCTCCCTTTTTTTGCATACATAATATAATTATAATTACAAATATGGTTCCGAAACCACAAAAACATGAGATATAGCAATATTATTGACCCCTTTTCTGCTTAAACACACCTTTACTTCCTCTATATACATCCAGCACCGTGTCATCGTTCATTCCATCGATGGTGGAACTGCAGCTTCACCTTTTAACCCCCTAAGTGTCAAAATAGTCTGATTGGTCATTCTCTCTGGAATATAAACTAGAAATAAACTTTAATGACGTTTTGTATAATGGTAAGTGCAGCTGTGGTTGTAACAATAGATGAGGATGCTTTTTTCAAAAACGTATAATTGGTGTCTGTCCACCTGTTCATTACTGATTGTCAATCAGATACTGTGGGATCTTTGAAGTCCACAAGTGCATGCAAGCAGATGGGACAGCCAGCATATAATGTCCACTTCTGTCTGACGTCAAAGCCTTTGGTGCCCCATCTGAGAAATTTGTTAAAAGCAATGTTTATATTGTAAGCTAATGGTGCAAATGTATTGCAGGTGAGTCAGGTGACATTTTTCTGTGAATGCCACGGTGCACCCTGTGAGTACAGAATGCATGGCCTGATCGATTTATCGATTTTCATATCTTTTCAAAGGAAATTTGTTCGAATCCACTCTTCATCTCAGAAAATGCAACTCGGACTGACATCATGCAAGGAGCTCTCGGTAAGCTGGTTATTTATTCCAAGAAATGAGTGATGTGATCCTTTGAATGTTTGGCAAAAGCAAAGCCTCACCATCCCATAATTTGGGTCAACAAGGTTGTAAGACCACAAGGTTTCCACAAATGTTTCAATGATGCCTTTAATAGACAAACTGTTGGTCAAGGAAAGGTTGGTGGTAGACTAGAGGTATTCACACTTCCCTTTGAGCTGTCTTAGCCTGGGTTTGAATCATGACCCGGCTATAAACTCCCATCTTGGCGTCTCGCAGGCAGGGCGAGGCGTCACTGTGTGCACCGTCCATATAATGGACGTTAAGCCGGAGGACTGGTCTGCCAGCACTGGTAGTTGGTGGACGTTAAGGATCCTGTGGTGTCTTTCAAGAATAGTAGGTGAAGTCCTACCTAAATCTGCGGGCACCCTGAACAAATTACAAATTCTTACAAAAACTGTCAAGAGCAAATGATCTGATCTTGTTGGATCAGGATGAAAGAACCCTTGACACCAGGTTACATATCTTGCTATTTAAATAATGTAGTTACCTGGTCATCTGCTCCGACATGATAAACAAAATGGCACACCCAGATAGTTCATACGTCATATATGTGAACGGCGGTCTTTGGCTATGTTGGGGCAACCATGAAAGAAGAGAGAGACAGAGACAAGTTTGCTGGGAGAGACTTTAAAGTGATGGGTACATGTTTAAACGATACCAGTGGAAGTCCATGGTAAAAACACCAAGATAGAAAAATAAATAATTAAAGGAAGCCTTTAATTCTTGCGCTGGTTAAAACAGCTCAAGAATTGCGATCAGGACAATTCCAATCATTCAGAGACCAAGTGACACATTTTGAAAATGCACGGAAGACAAATCTTGTCACGACCACTCCACACACTTCCACAACCTGTCATTCTCTTCCAGTGGAGTTTCACCCTACTACTTTTTTGTACACCTTGTCGAGGCTCGTATGAGAGCTAACACACAACACACAGCAAGGAGGGCATGAGACAAGAGAGGTGGGAGTGGGAAGGACAAAACAGTGGGGAACAGAGACACCAGGAGATCGTGTAAGGGAGAGGGATGGGGCGGGGAACATGGGGAATACAAGATGGACATTGCAGGACTTTCAGGAAGAAGCAGGGAATTTGAAGGAGGTGGCTTTGGGTGGATTAACGGGGGTAGAAAAGATCGAGGATTTGGATGGGGACGATAAGAGGTGTGGTGAGCAACTGTTTTGAAGGCCTGGAGTGAAGAATGGGATTGAACAGAGAGGGGAATTTATTCCAAAGGCGGGAAAACGAGGAATGAAAGAGTGAAGGTGAGCAGTGATTCGTGATTTTGGTAGTTTTACCAGAAAGAGGTTGGCAGCCCTTGAGCACCTGCGGAAATATGGTGGGCAAAATCGCAGACAGAGCAGGGGGGGGCAAGACCGGAGAGGAGACGGCAAGACAGAAAGACCACTGACCTGCCTGCGGTGAGAGAGTGAGAGGCCCAAAGACTCAGCCTCATCGTGGAGATGCCAATGATCCGAAATGCCTTGGTTTCCACAGCGGTAAGCCGAGAAAGGTGGAGACAGGAGCACCAGCACAGGGGAGAGCAGTACCCATCAGGCTGTGGACGAAAGCTTTGTAGGTGGTCAGGAGCTCAGGTGGCCGAGGAAGGACTTTGTACGATGGAGATCCCAGTCGGCGACTGGTTGGAAGCCATTTGGAAATGTGGCTCTCCCAGGAAAGATCATGGCAGATAGTGAGACCCAGAAGCTTGAACGAAGGGCTTCTTCCAGAGGATTGTTGAGAAAGTGGATGGGGGGGGGGGGAAGGGGGGTTTCCAATGTCCTTTCAGAGAGACATAGTGAGAGTGTGAGATTTGTCCGGAATGAAAGACATGTTCCACGTGTTGGAACCATGGTGATTTCACTCAGATCTGCAGAGAGCGAAAAAGCTGCTGCTTGCCGGTCTGAGGGATGACAGATGGTATGGCAGAGGGTGGAGTCATCAGCAAAGAGATAAAGAGGATTTCCAGAGAGTTGGAGAGATCATTGATGAAACCAGAAAAAAGAACAGGGCCCAGAACCCAGCCTGGACAGGAAGATGGGATGAAAGAACTCCATTTAGGGCCACACGTTGACTGTGACAGGAGAGGAAGTCTGCGAACCATGAGTGGAGATGGCCTTGGATATCATAGGAAGAGATTTGGTGAGCAGGGCAGGATGCCAGACTGTGTCAAAAGCACGCGATATGTCTAGGATATGGCTCTGATTTCATGTCCGGTATTGAGGACCTCCATCCATTGTTGGGCGAGCAGAAAAGCATATCCAGGGTAGAGTGACCTGGTCTGAAATCAAATTGATGATCGGAAATCAAGCCATTGGAGAAGAGGAAGGATTTAATATCTGAAGCGATGATGGATTCCATAACCTTGCCGAGATTGGGAGAAGGCTGATTGGTCTGTCGTTGCAGGAGATCTGTTTTTGCACCTTTTTTATGCAGGGCAGTAATATTTGCTGATTTCCAAGAAGATGGCAGATGACCTTGAGCAAATGAGAGGGTGAATAGAACAGAGAGAGGGTGAGCAAGAGCAGAGGAGCAGTTTTTAGGACATGTGGGCTGATGCCGTCTGGACCGGTTGCAGAATCTGAGTCGAGGTTGACAGCAAGCTCTCCACCTTGTCAGGAGAAAAGACACAGAGCCCAGGGACAGTTTGGTGCGACTGGGTTAGTTGGGTACAGAAAGCGATGAGTTTGGACACAAGATGTTGCAAACACCGAGTTTAGGCATTCAGCCTTTCACGTGCGGTATCAGCGTGCAGCCATTTGAGGTAAGGGAGGGATGGAGGGGGAACATACACGAGAAACAGATTTGATTAGACGCACCGGGATATGGAGGAGGGAGAGAGGTTTGAGAGTTCAGACTTGAGCTTAGAAAGATGTTTCTGGCTCTCCTGAGGTAGATACACACTGTTCCGAGCTTTATGGAAGGAATTGAGATTACCCTCAGTTGGGTTTGCTTTCCATGAGGCAAAGGAAAGTTGTTTCAGGACAACTGCCTCGCCACAAGCTTCAGTGAACCATGGGTGGGAGAAGGGTAGGACAACTGAAGTCGAGAGGGATAAATCTGTGCATGAGGGAGAGCAAGTTTCTTTGAAAGAATCCCAGGATGAGTTGATGTTGGAGAAGTAGCGATAGGAGACCAGTCTATAAGTTTGATGGCTGCTTGGAGACCCTGCCAGGGCTTGAGTGAAATGCCAGACTCGACGGCTTTGAGGTGGTTCCTAATTCAGCCAGAGAGATGTCCACTTTGACAAGGACATGGTCAGAAGAACCGATTGGAGTGGAGGAAGAGCAGCAGATATTTCAGGGAAATTTGTCAAAATCAGATCCAGAAGAGATGGAGTACCATTCAACAGGTTGAGATCCGGATCGGGAAATTGACGATTGAGTCAGTCCCAATGAGTCGCAGAAAGCTTTTCTGAAGTGCCATGACAGATGAAAGAGGTACCCACACCTAGCCAACTGGACGATGACAATTGAAGTCACCACATATGAGGAAGAGAGTTTGGATGAGAAGATAGATTTGGTCCATGTTTTCGGATGAGGTGTAGAAGGGAGTCATCGCTGTTTGGTGGATGGTACAGTACACATATAAACATGAGTGGGAGTGGAGGGGAAGCCGGAGCCAGATGTTCCTGGGTGGTGGGGAGTGAGGGCAGTGCATGGAGAGTGAGGATAGAGTCTTTGATGAAGAGAGCAACTCCTCCACCAGGACGAGGCTCAGGTCTGTCATACGGATGAGGGAGTAACCAGGGAGAGATGCTTAGGAGTCAGAGATGTCTTGAGGGAGGAAAGTTTCTGTTAGGCAGATTATATCTGGTTTGTCTGTGGCAACCTGTATGGAAAGATCTGTGAGTTTGAGCAAATCCCGGATATTTGAGGTCCACATTGTTAATGAAAAGGGAGGGGAGAGGCTTTGGTGCAGGAGATGGTAGGGGAAGGGGAGGGTAGGACAAAGGAGGAGAGCGGAGGGAAGGAGAGTTGTTGAAAGAGTGTGGGGATTGCAGAATAGCTCAGGGAGGGGCCGGATGAGGAGGAGAAAAGGCTCTGTGGTGCTGGGGAGAGGGATATAGACGGACACAAGAGAGGGGCAGAAGGCAGTTGAGGATTTTAGGAGGTGCAGTGATGAGATGGAGGTGAGAGGGCAGGGGAAGGAGGCAGCTTTGTGGATGAGAGGGGGGAAACTTTGAGAAGGGTGAGTGAGGGGGTGAATGGTGGGAGAAGGGTGAGTGGGGAGAGTTGAGGGAGAAATGTGAGGGGGAGTTTTGAGAGAGGTGAGAGGGAGGCTTGGAGGGAGAAGAGTGTGATGGTTGCTTTGAGAGTGAGAGGGGTGAGTGCACTGAAGTTGGAAAAAAGAAGGTTGATGGAAAGCGAACATTCATAGCAAACTGGGTTTTTTTTAATTTTTAGGTCAGAGATGCGATTAACACGTTTCTTGAGGGATGTAATAAAGGCGAATTAAGAGAATGGAGAGAAGAAACGCTGTAACAGTTGGATTTTTTAGGCAAGGTATGAAGGAGAGGTCGAATTGAGAGCAGTCTGTTTAAATAGTAGAGTAGTGCATTATGATATAGTCATGTGTACCACATGTGTGAAAGAGGAAGATGAAGCATTAAAAAGATCGTTATTATATTATTATTATCATTATTGTTGTTTGAGAGAGTTTTCATCAGATTAGGTCATGGAAATGTTGTGAAAAAATCGTAAGGTGAATGGTGAATTTGGATCTGCGAACGCAGGGGGTCTAAACAGATCACGTGGTTACGGGAGAGCACGTGCTATGGGGTTCCTAAAAGTGAAATTATTTATTTTAAATAAGGATTGCATAACATTCGGAAAAGTGAAGTTGAAGTAAAATCATGGAGGTGTGTGGTGAATTTGGAACGGTAAACGCAGTGTGAAGCTGATGGGTCAATAAAACGTATCAGGAAGAGGGTGGAGAGAGACACGTGGTTACAGGTGGATCGAAAGGATACAAGGAAAATTATTAATTTTTGATGTATTTTTGAAGGATAGGTAAGATTCGGGAATGGAAGGTTGTAGGAAGAAATCGTGAAGGTAATGGCGAGAGAGGGTCAGCTCAGGTAGAATAAAGATGGTGTGCCAGCAGAAGGAGGAAGAAGTAGATTAAGAAGAAGAAGTAGAAGAAGGATCTGGACTTGTGGGTATGCAGGGAGAAAGGTAGGTTAAAAAAAAATTAAGACAAAAAACAGACTGTATATATCCACACCACTCTCTACCTTAACAACGCCCAATACTCGTGCTTTACTTTACCAACACAAAACAAATCTCTCCCTCAGCATCATCACATATTGATGATGTACCTTACCCATATAAAAGATTGTTATGTGGAGAGGGGGCACCCATAGCTAGCAAGACTGTGGTAAGTGTGGTATGGTCCGTATGTTTCGAGTAGGTTAAAATGCCTTGTAACAGGGACCTGTCAGAGTAAGTTGTTTGTTACAAGTGATGCTGAGGAGGCAGTGTATGTAATTTATAGACGGGATTGTTGGAGTACCATTGTAGGCATAAAGACCTCTTGTTTGTGGGCGGGGCTAGGTGAGGACTTCCCATCACAGACACACATGTGTGACATGTGTGTGACTTGGCCAATTATGATCTCTGGCCAGAGCATGCCAGCAATGTGCTGTGGAGCCAGAAGTGCCAATGGGATTTTTATTTATTTTATTGGGACCACCCGGTGGGTGTGACGGCCCAGAGAACTCCGCCCAGGAGGGTAAGGAGGAACTAGGAGGAAGAAGAGTGGCCTCGTGTGGAAGGAGGATGAGAAAATGGTTCACAGAGGAGCTTGTGATGCAGGACATTTGTGTGGTTTTGCTCTGAAGATGCTTTGGGATTGACCCAAGCTGGTATCACCCTTCCTTTGGGGAGGAGAAGGAGCCACCTTGCTTGGAGGAGGAAGAAGAATGGCCTGGAGAGAAGATGGAGGGTAGAGCAGGATGTCTCATCTGAAAAGGACAAAGAGGAGCACGAGGCCTCATTGAGGAGCTTATCGTCGCTGGCGCTCCTCGGGGCTGGTAGTGCTTTGTTTGGCTCTCTTTTGGTTGTTTTCTTCATTTGCGGGTTTCAGGAGGTGGGAGGAAGTTCTCCCAGAACTCAAAATCTCCACCTCCTATTTTTTGGTAAAGGATCATGAATCATGAACCAAATTGTGAAACTTCGTTCTCATAGCTTCGTTCCAAGGGCTCTTTTCAGAATCTTCACTGATCCTCTGACAGCCTCCACTCTGCAGCTCGTTTGTAGAGATATTCCACGTAAGGATTTTTAAGTTCTCAGTAAGGGGTTTCTTTATCATTCCTGTAGCTCCAACTATCACTGGTACAATTTCAGCTTTCTTCACTTCCCACATCCTCTTGACCTCATTCTTCAGATCCTGGTATTTGGTCATTTTCCTGATTTCTGTATAATTTAGTCCAAAGTCAGTGGGAACTGAAACCTCAATCAACAATGCCGACTTTTACTTTTTGTGTTTGTGCACCATGTCTGGACACAATGCTTTGTTTGCAATGTCCACACTTGTCTCTGCATATTGGGTGCAACTGTGCTCTGTTTGGCTTTCTGCATATTGGGTGATGCTCATCGCTGGAGCTGCTCAATGTTGGTTTTCTTCGTCTTTGGACTGACTTGGCCTCTGGCTCTCATCATCTCACACCTGGTTTCCAAAGCAGGCTGCATTGCATCCTGCGTCCACCCTGCGCATCGTAGAGAACGGGAAGTCCCGCCTGCATGCTTTTCTTGTTGTAAACGTGTGTTCCGTGGTGCCGAGAGTGGGCTTCGCCTAAAACCAACATGGCGGCCAAATGATGTCTTTAATGAATGGAATGAATGTTACAAACAAACAGATCGATGAATCAGCGTATTATTATGTAGATAGATGTACAGAGTAGTGTCAAATTATGAAATCATCATATTTCTTAACAACAAAGATATTGTGGCATATTTCTTAATGGAAACAAAATCGGGAGTGATTGAGGCAGTGGTCGATTGCCTTATACACCATCCAGTTTCAACAATTTTTTGGGTCTCATTGAAACAATTATAATTTTTCTAGGGGTTGGACTAATTTGAAGCAGCTTTTACTGAATAATTTTTCTCTCTGAGGAGCATTACTGTGTTTCAGGGTGGGACAGACAGACAGCCAGATAGATGGCACTAGCCTATTATATATATATATATATATATATATATATATATATATATATATATATATATATATATATATATATATATACATATGTGTGTGTGTATGATAAAATGTTTTGCTACATGTTAGATTTCCAACATTTTTTTGCACGACATTGGACTTCACTGCGAAGGTGACTTCAAATATCCTTGCTGTTGCTGTTGCTGTTGCTCTCATATTTGGCCTTTCTCAGGATTATTTGGCTCCCAAGTGCAAACCAGAAAGAAGAGAGTTCAAAGTCTTTCCTGGCTGTTCATGTTTGATGTTTTAAATGTATACCTCGTACGGTGCAAAAATGTCGAGACCAGGACACAGAAACCGATAAACTCTGCTTGTATATTTATAAACGAAAGGTCCGAGAATTAAGGACGACTTTCCAATTTGCAGGTGACTGCTGGCTGCTCTCATCTTTGGGGTGTTTGACCCTCAAGAAAAAGCTCATTCACAAAGTGCTTTCCATTCCGCAAAGTTTCACCAAAGACTACGCCGGTATCTTTCACTTTCAGGTCAGCGGGGTGTCACAACAGGCGCAAACACCACTCTATTTTACAAACTGCTTGGCTTTTTAGTTTTTAACTTATTACTTCGTACTGCCTATTGTGTATACCACCATATAGATATGTAAATCACTATAAGCCAATTCTCACTTGCACAAAAAATAAATAAAGATGAATAATGCCAAGTGGGACAGATGCTCGTCTCCATATGGAGGGCAGTTGTAGTCGGGCTGCAGTAGGTGATAAAGAGGGTCTTAGGCATCTTAAAGGGTCTAAAGGGTGTTAGAGTTCTGAGTGGTCTAAAGGTTCTTCGGGATCTTGAGGGGCCAAAGGGTCTAAAGGGTCTTATGAGTCTTAGGGCTCTTCGCGTTCTAAAGGCTCTACATGGCATTAGGGGTCTTAGGGTTATAAAGGGACTTAGTGGTCTTTAAGGGTCTTAAAAGGTCTTATGGGTCTTAGAGAGTCTTAGGGGACTTGGGGGTCTTCGGGGTCTTGAGGGTCATCTTGAATCATCATGACGAGTTCATTAAGCCGCCTTAATGATCCATTAACGATCCATTAAGCCGCCTTGGAGAAGTAGAGAAAAAACAAAAATATGTTAATAGACCCAAGGAAGGAGGGAAGGAAGGACATCTATATTCTTTAATAGCTCCTCACAACTTCGTTGAAGACGAGCTAAAAAAATTGGAGAATTCATAGAACACCTTACCCCATGCATTCTTGAAAAAATGGACATTGGTGCTTTATTGTAACTTAGACCTGGGACTTTATTGGAACTTGGACCTCGGCCTTCATTGTAACTTGGTTTGTGCCCTTTATGACGTCCCTAAAAACAGTAAGTTTCCTGTTTGGAGTGATTTTCAATTTTCCTCCCACAAGTGTGTGCAAAGGTCCCAATAATATGAAGCCATAATGCAGCGATGCGGCCGAGTTATTGATATGTGAGTGGGAATGGGGCTTCAAACCACATCATTAGGCTTCATGATGTTATGTTCAGCTCACCGTGAACTTCAATGATGCTCTTTCGGTCTGCGTGACTGTGTCTGTCCAGTTCTGGTGGCAGGGAAGCTGGACGGATGTCGTGGTGGATGACAGGTTGCCTGTGCAGAACGGTCACCTGGTGTTCCTACACTCGGGTGAACGAAACGAATTCTGGAGTGCACTGCTCGAAAAAGCATATGCCAAGTAAACTCGGTTCCAACTTTAATATTGCCAAGCATCTATAGCAATCTCGTTCTTTTCCTCACTGCAAGTTGCTGACGACGCGGCAATTTCCGAGGTCGAATGTATGAATGTGTCGTTTTTTGGATTTCGCGCTACCACCTTCAACTCACGCCATTGATAATAATCAAGAAATTTCACAACTAGATGATAAAACATGATTTGGTGAAGCCACCAGCATTTACCATCATTGTCAAGCTCCCATCCAGAGCCGAGTCCTGTGTTATCTCTCCTGCAGGTTGCACGGCTCTTATGAGGCCCTGCACGGTGGGATCACCACGGATGCCATGGTGGACCTCACCAGTGGGGTTTGCAACACGATTTCCCTGGAAAAGCCGCCAGATAACCTTCGCAAAATGATGAAGCAAGCACTCAAACAAGCAGCCCTGGTTACTGTGCACATCCAGGTTGGTGGTCGATATCGGTGGTGTAATGGCGAGAGAGCATCTGCTCTGAGCTTGGGAGGTTAGAGGTTCGAACCCCAGCCAAGTGATGGTGCGTGCTGCTTCTTTTCTTGATGTTTAGCATTTAAAAGGGATAAAACACAGACAAATAAACCATAAGTTGGAAACCATAGCACAGGCTTTGATGGGCCGAATGGCCTCCGAAGTGTGAAGTTCCTTGTAAGGGAACATTTATTATTATTATTATTATTATTATGGTTTTTATTATTTATTTATTATTACAGATAATTCAAATCAACAAAACAAAGGCAGCATTTGCGAAATGGTAATTTTA
The DNA here is from genome assembly GCA_035128595.1 of Eptatretus atami. NCBI lineage: Eukaryota > Metazoa > Chordata > Myxini > Myxiniformes > Myxinidae > Eptatretus > Eptatretus atami. Next base: position 71,345,860 of record CM068967.1, read on the forward strand.
ACCATCTTCAGTAAATTGTCACCACATTGACGAGTCTCAAAGCATATGGTGCATTTCTGAGGACTTCCAGAATAGTCCCCGTGGATATAAACAACTTCCCACAAGCCAACTTCTTAGGAAACAAGTGGTGCCTACCCGCTGTGTCTTGGAGCTGGGACAATGGCATTCATGTTGAATCAACAGACAATGAACATTCCAGCTTTGTCCATGACTGCCAAAACCACATCTGGACTCCACCATTACCGGCCACACATATGTGTTGACTGCATTTTCAATGAGGTCCATTTATTTACCAGATTGATATAATGCCTGCACTTGCCAGGTTACCAGCTGGCGTTCTGGTTCTGCTGCAATCGCAGCAGCAGGTCATCCATCAATCAAATGATCTTTTCGTAGCAACTTCATGCACGTCAATCCAGATGACCTCTCCGGTTATCATCACAAAGCTAGAAATGACCAAGTTTTTCAAAATGTCAAAGATTTCCAACATTTTTTCTCGCTTTACTTCTGTGTAAACAGCACACAACAACACCACCACCACTAAACGTTTTTTCCACCATTTCCCCCCTTTTTTACACGTGTTGGTCGAATGATGGCGTTCCTCCATACGGACCAATCCATTGCGTGCAAACCCAAACATTCCATTTCTTCCTTGACAGTTTCAATCCATGTCATCTTGGCTTTCTTCCTTGGGCCTCAAATTTTATTCCTGTCTTTACAGGTTTATCTTCTGCAGAACTTCATTGCACATGATCGCACCAACCAAGTCTTCTCTTCCTTGGTTCTTCTTCACTAGTACAGAGAAGATCCGTTCATCTCTCGTATCATTCTCATCTTGGTTCTTTCCATTATTTTTACATCTTCCATTTGCATTCCCCATGGTTCGCTTCCATCCATCGATACCGGTCTGATACAAGCGCTTTATCATCTCTAACTTTTTCACATAATGGGATGTTTGTGTCATGGTACCACCAAGTTGGTTCCACTTGTTTCAGTCTGACTTTATTCTTGATCTAACAGCGAATTCTGCTTCTCCTGATGCCTCCATCATGTATCCAAGGTTACAGAAACTATTGACCATTTCTAAATTCAATTTTAACCTTTTATACATGAAAATTCCAACTTTTGTTTTCATATTCCCAGTGATATAACTGCACCTCTTGTGACATCTATATGTGTTATCACTTCCTACATCAAATTTAATTCCGTCCAACTCCTTTTCCACAAATTGAACTAGAAGGGTACTCGGTGGAGCACGTACCTCCGCCATGCAATCCCTGATCCACGAGAACATATCGTGCCCAATACATGTTTGAAATATCATGCTATACAGTACGAGATCGTTTTTGGCCCGATCTCTGAATAGTGAAGAATCACTTTAAAAATTAAATAATTCTCGTATCCGGATCTGGATTCGGATCTTCACCAAAATCGAATCAATTCTTCCTTGTCACACACCAACATGTCCACCAAAGTTCATCCGAATCCGTCCACAACTTTTCGAGATATCCTGTTCACAAACAAACAAACAGACAGACAGACAGAAAGGGGTGAAAGCATGCATGGTGGGCCAAACAGCCTCCTTCTATGCCACAGTTCCTTGTGTGTATCCTTGTTCGAGAGAATGGCTCAGTGGCATTTGTGAGCATTGTGTGTGTGTGTGTGTGTGTGTGTGCGCGCTCACATAGGTCAAAGGTCATGAAGCTCAAGAAACAGCTCTGCCAAGTGGCCTCTTGATTGGACACAGCTATTCTGTCACTGGACTGGATAAGGTGAGAGCATATATGAAATTATTTTCACACTGTTAACTGGAGGCATCTATGTTTACTCACATACGTGTTGTTTATTTGGGGGGTTTCCACAAAATGGAAATTCGGACCTGTGTAACACAACCACCGTTATTAGTCGTGATTGACCACTGACCATATTATGTTACAGTTTCCACAAGCATAACCTCTGTACGTCTCAGCATGACCTGGGGCTGAGACAGCCAGTGTGGGCTGGCAGTGAAATCTGACAGGCAGGGGGTAGATTTTAATTGGAGAACTTTGGCACTTCAATAATTTTCATAGAACGTGTTTTTTTTTCTTCTTCAAGATCCACTCAAAATATGGAGGTGGAAGGAAAATGTAGAACTCTGAGAGGGAAGCTGATATTCTTCTACCTCTTTCGTGTGCAGCATATGGCTGCGAGTAATTCTGCTTCTAATGCGGTGACTCTGTCGGGTAGGGTAGAGCAGGAATTAGTCATTTGTTCAAGGTATTAGAAATGGCTCGCCTGCTCTTCGTGGAGGACACTGTGGGATCTTTAACGGTCCACCAACTGATGCCAACAGACGGGACGCTCGTTTAACGTTCATGTGAGGGACGGCACACACATTGATGAATCATCCTATCTGTGAAACACCGGGATGACAGTTTACAGTGGCCTGCAAAAGTATTCACCGC
>CM068967.1:71349678-71371399 GCA_035128595.1 Eptatretus atami
ATTAGAGATGAGTGTCTTGGCCATTCTTCCAGCCCCTGGCAGCAGCTGATGAGAGTTTTCAACAATAAGAACCATATTTTACAATCACAAAAAAAACAGGAAGGAATTTCTAATGGGACTATCTATCCAAGTATGCTTGAACTCATCTTTGGCACAAATATGTCAACATCTGCGAAATAACTTGGAAGCAAAATATCAGAATAAGAAATCAAAGTTTTCTTTGGAGCATGTGACTTGTGTATCCTTTTTTTAAAGGGCAACTCTGGATTTGTTGAGTTTTGGATCCTCCTGTTGATGAGTTTTGGACTTCATCTCAGTTTTTAAGGAAACTTTTCCATGACTTACAGTTTCGTCTGACCAATGGAAAAGTTGTACATCTTGTGCGTCTGAGGAACCCGTGGGGGAAGGTGGAATGGAATGGTCCATGGAGTGATGGGTGAGTCGGAGAGACGACACCATTATGCAGGCTGATCATGTGGCATAGAATATACATGAGGCTGGCCGAGGAAGAATACAATGTAATATATAGATCTTATACATTCTGAAACCAACAATCAAACGTGTGTATCGTCACATGACTACATGGGGAAAACTAGAACAGCACTCAGTAGAGCGAGCAAATACCTCCACCAGGCTAAACAGTTTACATTTTCTATCCTACTGATAGGCTGGATCTGGATCCAGACCTGAACCAAAATCTAATCCACTTGTTACCCAACTCATCCACCTAGTTTTGTCACAAAACGTCCCTAACTTTTTGAAATATCATGATATATGTATAGTTTTTGGCCCCATCTCTCAATGATGAAAAATCACGACAAAAATATTTTTTAAATCTCGGATCCGGATCCAGATTTTCAATAAAATTGAATTGATTCTTCCTTGTCAAACACCCAACCTGTCCACCAAGTTTTGTCCGAATCCGTCCCTAACTTTTTGAAATATCGTGCTATATATCATTTTCGCCCAACCTCTCAATGGTGAAAGATCACTTTAAAAATATTTATTTTAATCTTGGATCCGGATCCAGATCTTCAGTAAAATAGAATCGATTCATCCTTGTCACACACCCAACCTGTCCACCAAGTTTCGTCCGAATCCGTCCATAACTTTTTGAGATATCTTGGTCACAAACAGACAGACAGACAGACATACAGACAGGGGTGGTAATCAAAACAAATAAAGATGTGGAGTGAAACAGAAAGTGATAATGATGATAAAACGATGCTCTTGGCTTCATGCAAAGTAAACAAGAAACAAAGCACTCAGAGATTGCAGACCCTCGCCAAGACTTGTTTTGTGTGGTGTTTGTGTAGTTTTGTGTCATGTAATTAATAATAGACATACCTAGAACTTCAACTTTATAACTGCTGGCAGTGATGACTAGGTTCCAAGATGTCTCGCTTTGATGCAACCCTGATTCGATCGGACACCTGACCCTGACACATGACGTTTATTATTAGTCAATTGATTTCAGAATGGGATTAAAATAAATTCAATTCAGATCAAATCGAAGACCAAACGGGGGTACAGTCCTGCATTGGAGTCATCAGAAGGAACCCGAACAAGCAAAGAGCAAATATGAAGTCATCAGGAGGAACCTGGATAGGATTCGGGTTTCAGCTGCTACTCCTCTCCCCTCAAACCCATCCAGACACAGCCAAGTGATCCTCATTCAAAAACAAATAAATAAATAAATACCCAGATCAAAAAAAATTAAACAATTCTGACTGCTAGACCATGCATCCGATTAAGTTGAAATTTAAAACATATATTCCCCATCATTACTTGATTATAATTGTTCAGTTTCATGTCGATCGATGAAGTGGTTCAAGAGAGAGTTTTTCTTAAAGATTTCCGTTCAATCCAAAATTGCTGCCAGATGATGTGACCTATTATATATCTATGAACACACTGGTATCTCCAAGGCTTGGGGAACATGTGTGTGTGTGTGAAGTTTCCCCTTGATCTGTCCAGCCATTCTGGAGAAGGTTTTTTTTCCAAGGTTTTAGGGTAAATCCAACATGGCTGCTAACGTTTTGTTCCTCATGGATCGGTAGTCAAACCTATAAAGTTTTGTCTCTATCTGTTCAACTGTTTCAGAGAAGAAGATTTTTGAAGGTTTTTTTTTTTTGAAATAAACATGGCTGCCGAACCACGTGACCCATGACATCTTTAGTTTTTTTTCTGGAGATCCAATTTATCCCTAGATGACTCTCAAAAATTTTCATACTGATCAGTTGTAGCGTTCTATGTAAGCAATTATGGCACCTGACCTTGTGTGTGACAAGAAACAATTGATTCAATTTTGGTGAAGATCCGGATCTGATAATTTTTTAGGTGATTCTTCACCATTGAGAGAGAGGGCTAAACTGATATATATATATATATGTACAGCATAATATCTCAAAAATACATTGATTGGGCCCGATATGTTCTCGTGGATCAGGCATTACGTGGCAGAGGTATGTGCTCTACCGAGTGGCATTCTAGTTCATGATATATTGAATTCAAATTAATTTGTTAGAATTTAATTTCCCACCAAAAGTGCAGTTTGCGGAATTACAAAATTCATTACGAGTGTTCTACAGGAAACAGAACTCTCCTGTTTTAACTTGTGTGTCGAACAGATCATGATCATTTAACTGCCTGTTGTCGAAGCTGTCTTCAATGGGTGAAAGTAAAGTGCTGATTAAAAATAACTACTTATCAATGTTGCTGTTCACCTGTTTGCTCCATAGATCTAAGGATTGGGAGATTGTCAGCAAGGCTGATAAGGATCGTGTGGCCCTCGTTCAAATGGAGGATGGAGAGTTCTGGTGAGATTTGGGGTATAAAGACTAAACATTACAAAATACTGTCACACTCAGATGTATAAAAGATGAATGTAAATCTTTATATAATGGGGCAAATGCATGAATGTATGTAGGTATGTTTGTATGTATGTATGTCGGTATGTATGTTTGAATGTATGTAGGTATGTATGTATGTAGGTATGTATGTAGGTTTGTATGTATGTCGGTATGTATGAAGGTATGTTTGTATGTATGTTATGTATGCATGTCGGTATGCATGTATGTATGTTTGTACGTTTGTCGGTATGTACGTAGGTTTGTTTGTATATTTGTATGTCGGTATATATGTAGGTATGTTTGTATGTATGTATGTAGGTATGTTTGCATGGATGTATGTCAGTATGTATGTATGTATGTATGTATGTCGATATGTATGTAGGTATGTATGTTTGTATGTATGTCCGTATGTAGGTATGTATGTAGGTTTGTTTGTATGTATGTATGTCGGTATGCATGTCGGTATGTATGAAGGTATGTTTGTATGTATGTATGTAGGTATGTATGTTTGTATGTCGGTATGTATATGTATGTCGGTAGGTATGTATGTAGGTATGTATGTATGTCGGTATGTATATCGGTATGTAGGTATGTATGTAGGTTTGTTTGTATGTATGTATGTCGGTATGTATGAAGGTATGTATGTATGTATGTTTGTATGTATGTTTGTATGTAGGTTTGTATGTGTCGGTATGTATATGTATGTCGGTATGTATGTAGGTATGTATGTAGGTTTGTTTGTATGTATGTATGTTGGTATGTATGAAGGTATGTTTGTATGTTGGTATGTATGTAGGTATGTATGTATGTTTGTATGTATGTCGGTATGTATGTAGGTATGTATGTAGGTTTGTATGTATGTATGTATGTATGTCGGTATGTAGGTATGTATGTATGTTTGTATGTCGGTATGTATATGTATGTATGTATGTATGTCGGTAGGTATGTATGTAGGTATGTATGTATGTCGGTATGTATATCGGTATGTATGTAGGTATGTATGTATGTAGGTTTGTTTGTATGTATGTATGTCGGTATGTATGAAGGTATGTATGTATGTATGTTTGTATGTATGTTTGTATGTAGGTATGTATGTTTGTATGTGTCGGTATGTATATGTATGTAGATATGTTTGTATGTATGTATGAAGGTATGTTTGTATGTAGGTATGTATGTTGGTATGTATGTAGGTATGTATATGTTTGTATGTATGTCGGTATATATGTAGGTATGTTTGTATGTATGTAGGTATGTATGTTGGTATGTTTGCATGTATGTATGTCGATATGTATGTATGTCGGTATGTATGTAGGTCTGTATGTGTTTGTATGTATGTCTGTATGGATGTAGGTATGTATGTAGGTTTGTTTGTATGTATGTATGTCGGTATGCATGTCGGTATGCATGTCGGTATGTATGAAGGTATGTTTGTATGTATGTTTGTATGTATGTCGGTATATATATGTATGTATGTATGTTTGTATGTATGTTTGTCGGTATATATGTATGTATGTATGCATGTAGGTATGTATGTCGGTAGGTTTGTTTGTATGTTTGTATGTCGGTATGTTTGTATGTATGAAGGTATGTTTGTATGTATGTATGTAGGTATGTATGTTGGTATGTATGTATGTCGGTATGTATGTAGGTATGTATGTTTGTATGTATGTCGGTATGTATGTAGGTTTGTTTGTATGTATGTCGGTATGTATGTATGTATGTTTGTATGTATGTATGTATGTCGGTATATATGTAGGTATGTTTGTATGTATGTATGTTGGCATGTTTGCATGTATGTATGTCGGTATGTATGTATGTATGTCGGTATGTATGTAGGTATGTATGTGTTTGTATGTATGTCGGTATGTATGTAGGTTTGTTTGTATGTATGCATGTCGGTATGTATGTTCGTTTGTATGTATGTATGTCGGTATATATGTATGTATGTATGTATGTATGTCGGTATATATGTATGTAGGTATGTATGTATGTCGGTATGTATGTTTATATGTATGTCGGTATATGTATGTTTATATGTATGTCGGTATGTACGTAGGTATGTATGTAGGTTTGTTTGTATGTATGTCGGTATGCATGTCGGTATGTATGAAGGGATGTATGTATGTATGTATGTCGGTATGTATGTCGTTATGTATGTAGGTATGTTTGTATGTATGTATGTCGATATGTATGTATGTCGGTATGTATGTATGTCGGTATGTATGTAGGTTTGTATGTATGTATGTCGGTATGTATGAAGGTATGTTTGTATGTATGTATGTCGGTATGTATGTGTGTTTGTATGTATGTTTGTATGTTTGTATGTATGTATGTATATATGTAGGTATGTTTGTATGTATGTATGTCGGTATGCATGTATGTATGTCGGTATGTATGTATGTATGTATGTAGGTATGTATGTCGGTATGTATGTAGGTATGTTTGTATGTATGTATGTCGGTATGTTTGTATGTATGTCGGTATGTATGAAGGTATGTATGTATGTATGTTTGTAGGTATGTTTGTATGTATGTATGTTTGTATGTATGTCGGTATGTATGAAGGTATGTATGTATGTATGTTTGTATGTATGTATGTCGGTATGTTTGTATGTATGTCGGTATGTATGAAGGTATGTATATGTATGTAGATATGTATTTATGTAGGTATGTTTGTATGTATGTATGTTTGTATGTATGAAGGTATGTATGTATGTATGTTTGTATGTATCTATGTATGTATGTATGTATGTTTGTCGGTATGTTTGTATGTATGTCGGTATGTATGTATGTATGTATGTAGATATGTATGTATTTATGTTTGTCTGTCCACGCTATATGGTTATACCCAATGGTTGTACAGCTGGCTTGATGCCACCCACAATTGTAATGTGAAAAAAAATCATGCATCCGCCATTTTGGTGCTATAGTAATTAAACCTCGTCTGAAGTAATTAAACCTTCACAATCACCATGCACTTCCTATAAGTTTTCCATATAGTGTAAAACAACAAAGCGACTGTTAAAAGGATCATCAAATATCAAAAGGTTGGAACTAATGGGCTTCATGGGCCTTGTGAAGGCGAGAGTACATGTAGGCCTCAGGCTTCAGGACTCTGGAGCCAGCCTATGTGCCAGTGCAATTGGAATTATCCAAACTATATCACCATGATGTATTATATATGCACAAAAGCAGGTCGGCATGTTTTTGCTTCATGTACATAACTCAGGTTATTTTTATTTCTGCGAGTGATTGAGGCAGCGGTCTGTTGCCGACACACCACCCAAACAAAGGGATGTGTCAGAAGAACGTGTTACACGCTTGGAACAAGATCTCCTTTAGGGTGGGTACTCTGCTCGTAATAATAACAATAATCATAATAATAATAACAAAATAATAATAATTAATCAGAGATTATGGAAAGAAGAAAACATGAAATGGCAAATGGCTGAAAATCCGAAAACAAGCAATCGCAGACACATCACAGTTGTTATGAATGGCTTATCCCAGTGGTTATCACAGAAGTAATGATAACTACAGCACAAGATCAAGTTCTTACTTAATACCACTTGACATGCTCATCACATGCTAAACAAGAAAAAGAGCAATCAGAGATTGCAGACCCTCGCCAGGACTTCTTTTGAGTGGTATGTTTTTAAAGGTGTTCAGGTAAATCCAATTTGGCTGCCAAACCATGTGACCTATGACATCATAGGTGTGACTATTTTGTTCCTCATGGACAGGCGGTCACACGTGTGAAGTTTTGCCTCGATTTGTTCAGCCACTTCAGAGAAGAAGATTGTTGAAGGTTTAAAAAAAAAACAATATGGCTGCCAAATAATGTGACCGATGACGTCATGAAATTTTTTTCTGTTAACAATTTTATCCCTAGATGACCCTCAAAATTTTTTCATACTGATCGGTTGTGGCATTCTACATATGCAATTACGACGTCATAAAAAATCACAATCATTCTACATGAGGAGTACTTGCTGTTTGCCAAGTTTCAAATTTTTCCTTGGTATGGTTTCAGAGATATGGAGGCCCAAAGTTTTTTTTTCCTGTTTTTCCAATATGGCTGCCATACCACGTGACCTATGACGTCATAATTATAATTTAAACATTCTACATGAGGAGTTGCATGAATGGTGAAAATTTCGACTTAATCCGTCAAGCGGTTGCGGAGAAAAACATGAAAGTTCTGTGCGGACAAACAAACAGACGAACAAACAAACAAACAAACAAACAGACAAAACAGACCCAAATGCAATACCCTCTCCGAATCCTTCAGCGAGGGTAATAAAGGAATAACAGCTAAATATCCAGCCTGCCATGAACACCATTAAACATTGGGACACCTTAGACTGGTGCAATCATAGTACACCTGGACAGGTATGCTGCAGTTGCACCGCAGTACTTCACCGGGGTCTGTGTGGCCAAAGTATGTGAACAGATCAGTAAAGTAGAAAAGTGCTGAAAACATGAACCACCGTCAGTTTCTAGGGATGGAATAAATGCAAATTACAATATGATTTCAACATATTATACACTGATGGCAAAATTCAGGTGAGAAGACCACATCGAGTTCATTCATTTAGTGTGCACCGTGTGGCTGCGGGGTAGCATCATTGGCTGAGGGCGTGGCTGTGCTGCTGATGCAGTACCCCCTGTAGGTTCGAGCAGGAATTTGTAATTGATTCAGGCTCGTCTACTCTTCGCGAAGATCTTTAACATCTATCAACTAATTCCGGCAGATGGGCCTCCAGGTTCCATGGCCATCCGAGGGACGGCGCACACATTGACGAATAACCTTGCCTGTGAAACACCAGGATACCACTTTATAGGTGGGTCGGAATTAGAACTCAGGCTCGACAGCTGAAAGGTGAGTGTAGGTACCTCTCAAGCCAAAGCTATCCTACCACCCCACCAGATCTAGTACTAGGGGACAAAGCAAAAAGTTTCACCAAAATAACAGATGTTGCATGCATTAAAGATAAGAATTTGTAAGAAAAAGATACAGAGATGATAAACAATTGCCAGGACCTCAAGAAAGAACTGTAAAGAATAAGGAAAACTTCAATATAAGAGTTTTGGGGGTCGTTGAAGGAAATTTTGGAGCACCGGCTATGAGAACAGAGAAAAGCACCTCCTTGAAACTCAACATCACAGATGCTCTACCGAAAGCAGTGCTCCTTATAAAGAGCAGACAGGAGGTATCTTGTGTTTCAGGATCTGGATGATTCCAAGTCCAAGGAAAACTTATCCATGGAATAACTAAACGATGAGACACTGCAATAATACGAAACAACCGTTTGTTTGTCATGGTGTCTTTGTTTAGGATGGAGTTCCAGGACTTGGACAAGAATTTCCATCAAGTGAACATGTGTTACCTTTCACCTGTGATTCTGCGTGATAAGAAAATGAAGCGGGATGTCACCTGGACCACCACAACACACGAGGGCAGCTGGATACCAGGCGTGAATGCTGGAGGCTGCATCAATCACAAGTGTAATATCCCTCACTATGTTGCTCGTTATTCCCTCACTATGTTGCTAGTTATTCCCTCACTTTCGTGCTAGTTATTTCGAGGATCACCTGTCTTAGTCATTTCCATTATACATTCTTACTACACTTACATCCATGTTGTCCTTCAGCTTTAAGTACCTTTCACACAAGGTTTGGATCAATTGTTCTGCCTTGCTGATGAGACCATTAAGTCTGAGAAGAGGGTGGTGAATGAATGGACGAAACTCTTCAGTTCAGATTTACTCTTCCCAAGCCTAAACTTTACAGGAACCTCTATTCATTCATCCCCCTCTTCTGCTGCCTGCGGAACTGTCTTCCCGAGTCTATCTCAAGCTCTTCCACACCGTCACCTTAGGGAGTCTTCCATTTATACTTTTGAGCTTTACTACACCGTTGAGATTTTCTTCCCACCCTTGACCTGCAATTCCTCTTCTTGTGCTGTGATGCAATCGGATGTTCTTGGTCTGTTTTCCCTTTGCCCCATTTTGTCTGCTGACTCATTGCTTCTGCAAATGAAGTTGGATGAAGGTTGTGTATTCACCCATGTTTGTTTGTTTGTGAGCAGGATATCTCAAAAAGTCATGGACACATTCGGCTGAAACTTGGTGGACAGGTTTGGTGTGTGACGAGGACGAATTGGTGGGATTTTGGTGAAGATCCACATTCGGATCCAATAATTTTTAAAGTGTTTCTTCACCATTGAGAGATAGGGCCAAATACGATATATAGCACAATATGTCAAAAAGTTGTGGACTGATTCGGATGAAACTTGGTTGATGAGTGGGAAAGGTGACAAAAACAAGCCGATTCGATCTTGGTTAATGACCAGATCCAGATCCGGCCGATCAATGGGATGCAAAACGTAAACTGTTTAGCCAGGTGGAGGTATGCGCTGTATTGAGTGATGTTTTAGTTGCCACGTTATTCTGCTCTTACCTGAGCATCAATATCTGTCCAATTAGCACAGTCCAAGACTAAAGTTGATTAATTATTGACCAGTGTCCCGTTCAGCTCATGATGCATGGTAATATTCTGTGGCGATTTCTTCCCGATGTTGTTCTTCCATAATCTTCTTGACATCTATAAACCTTTGTAATGTAATGAAATTCTTGAGGATTATTGCATTATGATGGCTGTACTCTTCATCTTGGAAACTTTATTACCCTCTCCGAAGGACAGGATGTTGCCTTTGTGTCCGTTTGTCCGTTTTGTTCCTTGCAAATTCGAAGATTGTTCAACTATATATTGGTTAGTCGATTTTGTTATTCTGTTTGTCTGTCTGTTTATCGCTGCAGGTCACAATTCTAAACCGATCTTCACAAAACGTTGCCAAGTTGTAGAGGTAGTCTCAACTGAGAAGTCAATTGATTTTGAGGTCAAAGGTCAAAGTTCATCTTGAGGTCAAGTTTCTAAAATCGTCAATTTAAATCCGATTGGCTTGAAATTTGAACAGGATTTTGCATATTGCGTCACTTAATTGGGAAACCAACAATTTTTGAGGTCAAAAGGTCAAAGGTCAAACTTCTAAAATCATCAATTTTCATCTGATTGACTTGAAAATTAAACAGCAACTTCATATTGCATCACTGAATATGGAAGCCAACTATTTTTGAGGTCAAAAGGTCAAAGGTCAACTCAAGTCAAACTTCTAAAATCATCAATTTCAATGTGAAAAATAATCAATTTTCATCCGGTTGACCTGACCTTTGATTAAAATTGTTGATTTTAATCTTAACGAAATGGACAATTTGATGTATCCATAGCAACCTTTGGAGAGTGGGGGGGGGGGGGGGGGGGGGGGGATTTTGCACACGATGTCTTTTTCTTGTTTATTTGTCCGCACAGAACTTTCGTATTTTTCTCTGCAACTGCTTGGCGGATTACGATGGAATTTTCACCATAGGTGCGACTACTGATGTCGAAAGTTGTAATGATAATAATGACGTCATAGGTCACGTGTGGCAGCCATGTTGGAAAAACAGAAAAACTTTGGACCTTTATATTCTGAAACTGCACCAAGGAAAATATTGAAACTTGGCACACGGCAAGGACTCCTCATGGGGAATAACTGTGATTTTTTTTAAATGACGTCATAGGTGCCTTCGTTATGACGTCATAATTGCATATGTAGACCGCTACATCTGATCAGTATGAAAATGTTTGAGGGTCATCTTGGGATAAAATGGTCCACAGAAAAAAAAAAATTGAAGACGTTATTGGTCACGTGATTTGGCGGCCATATTTTTGTTTTTTTTTAACCTTCAAAAATCTTCTTCTCTGAAGTGGCTGAACAGATGGAGGCAAAACTTAGCTGAGAGTATCTATCAAGGAGGTGATGAAGGGCTTTTACAGAAGATCCAGGTTGGAGTGGAGGAAGTAAAGGAACACAGCATCACATGGTTTGGCAGCCATGTTGGATTGAAGAAAAATATTAAATAATATTTTCTCTGGAACCGCTTAATCAATCGACATGAAACTTCAAAAGTATGATCTCGTAGTGATGTGGAATACATGTTTCAAATATCAACTTGATTGGATACATGGTCTGGCAGCCAGAATTATTACATTTTTTTTGATCTGGGTTCTTTTGGATTTTTTGTTTTTTTGAATGAGGCTCACTTGGATGGGTTTGAGGGTACAGGAGTAGCAGCTGAAATATGAATCCTATCCAAGTTCCTCCTGATGAGTTAATCTATTATTTTTGCTTGTTTTGGTTCCTTCTGATTACTCCAAATGCAGGACTGTACAGATTTGTTGTTCCATTTGATTTGAATTGAATTTGTTTTAATCCCATTCTAGATTCAATTGAATAATGATTTTTAAAAAATGTCATGCGTCAGGGGCAGGTGTCCAATCAAAAAAATATCACACTCGTTCCCCATGAGGCCTTGCTTTGTGCCAAGTTTCAAGTTTTTTTTCCTTTGTGCGGTTTCAGAGATACAGATGTCCAAAGTTTTTCTGTTTTTCCAACATGGGTGCCACACCACGTGACCTATGACGTCATAATTATGGTTAAAACATTCTACATGAGTAGTCGCACCGATGGTGAAAATTTCGTCTCAATCCGATAAGTGGTTGCGGAAAAAAACATAAAAGTTGTGTGTGGACAAACAGACAGACAAAGAAGCGGACCCAAATGCAATCCCCTCTCCTTCGGTGAGGGTTAGAATAAAAACAACCTCATGGGTCAGAGTCAGGTGTCCAATCAAAGCGGGACGTCTTGGTATCCGGTCATCACTGCCAGCAGTTATAAAGTGGTAGTTCTAATTATGTCTATTATTAATTACATAACACAAAACTATACAAACACCACACAAAACAAGTCCTGATGAGGGTCTGCAATCTATGATTGCTCTTTTTTCTTGTTTTAGGATCCTAGCTATACCAGCAGTGCCCATGCCCAAGCACTATGCCACCCCCCACCCCCCTCCTCCCTATCACATCATTCTATTGAACACCTGTTGGGAATTTTGATTATTGATTTAACAAATACAAACTCATCTCCCCATTGTCAGAGTGACACAAGGGTAATATTGCCAGAGGTTGATAGCAGCGCTGCCTGGTGACCTATGATAGTCAGGAAGTGTGGTCAACTTCGATGGATGGAACGATCCCCAGGCCTGAGTCAGTCAGTGCCTTTCCACGATATTTCCCATGGATAAGACAAGGTGACCAGACAATAGACAAGGTTTCCATGGGAACCCCGTACACAAATCGACTGCATTATGACAGGACTGAACCTTGGAGGCCTGATGTCAGTGAAAGATTCTCTTGCTCGAAGAATAAAACCCTTTTTGGGGTTTTTTGTGGGGGGGAAACGATGATTGCCCTTCACATTAACACACAAACCGATAGCGATTACGAGTGAGAGTCGTTGAATTTTACGATAATGTGACAAGGCCTTGGCCCAGTGAGCAATGTTAGGAAGAATCTTCTTTGATTAAATCCTTGTATTCACAATATTTTCTTGGACTTCCTTGATAGCTGGACCGGTTGTTATTTTCTTAAACAGATCATAACCATCAGGCTTTTAATGGCCGATGAATCTATTGTAGGTACAGAAGAAGCTCATGACCTCCTTTCCTTAAATTCTCTCTCTTGGTTACAGCAACTTACTGGATGAACCCCCAGTTTGCGGTGCATCTGGAACCTGGCAATGGCTCGACGTGCTTCCTCACAGTCGCCCTCATGCAAAAACGTCGTCTCCGAGCCCTCCAGTCTGAGTCTCTGTTCATTGGATTCTCAATTTACCGGGTCAGTTCCTTCCATTGCATTGTTACCTTCCCAACTCATTCCTCATCTTACTCAGCTGACTACCTGGATCATTTTGCTTCTTTCTTTTGTTGGTCAACAGCTTTGTAAGTTTGCACTCATTTTGAGATGACCATTCTCTGCCATCTGTCTTCATCTTCTTCTTCTTCTAAACGTCCAAAATTATTCACACGTTCGTGTGGGGTTGGTCGGGGGGGGAGCTTGGCCAAAGTGTTTCACGAACCGGCTGGCCAGGCCTGATGTGCGACGAAGGTTAGGGCAGGAATTTTGTAATTTGACACCATGTTACCGGTGACAACTCGCCGACCCTTCGTACAGGGCACCGTGGGATCTTTACCATTCACCAAGCGCTCCCAAAAGACGGGATTTCCAGTTTAACGTCCATCCGAGAGACGGCACACATTGATTAATTAATTCTGGCTGAGAAATGAATTCATCTGACAGTTATGCCGGGGCACAAACGATGCCCATTCCAATGACGTTGCCATCCCACACTGCCCGTTCTATGACGATGCCATCCACACTGCCGTTCCTATGATGATGCCATCCCACACTGCCCGTTCTATGACGATGCCATCCCACACTGCCCGTTCCTATGACGATGCCATCCCACACTTGCCCGTTCTATGATGATGCCATCCCACAACTGCCCGTTCTATGACGATGCCATCCCACACTGCCCGTTCTATGACGATTGCCATCCCACACTGCCCGTTCCTATGACGATGCCATCCCACACTGCCGTTCTATGACGAATGCATCCCACACTGCCCGTTCTTATGACGATGCCATCCCACACTGCCCGTTTCTATGACGATGCCATCCCACACTGCCCGTTCCTATGAGATGCCATCCCACACTGCCCGTTCCTATGACGATGCCATCCCACACTGCCCGTTCCTATGACGATGCCATCCCACACTGCCCGTTCCTATGACGATGCCATCCCACACTGCCCGTTCTATGACGATGCCATCCCACACTGCCCGTTCTATGACGATGCCATCCACACTGCCCGTTCCTATGACGATGCCATCCACACTGCCCTGTTCCTATGACGATGCCATCCCACACTGCCCGTTCATGACGATGCCATCCCACACTGCCCGTTCTTATGACGATGCCATCCCACATTGCCTGTCTATGACGATGCCATCCTACCACTGCCCGTTCCTATGACGATGCCATCCCACACTGCCGTTCCTATGACTATGCCATCCCACATGCCCGTTCTATGACGATGCCATCCCACATTGCCCGTTCCTATGACGATGCCATCCACACTGCCGTTCTATGATGATGCCATCCCACACTGCCCGTTCTATGACGATACCATCCCACACTGCCCGTTCCTATGACGATACCATCCCACATTGCCCGTTCCTATGACGATACCATCCCACACTGCCCGTTCCTATGACGATGCCATCCCACACTGCCCGTTCCTATGACGATGCCATCCACACTGCCCGCTTCTATGACGATGCCATCCCACACTGCCGTTCTATGACGATTGCCATACCACACTGCCCGTTCCCTATGACGATGCCATCCACCACTGCCCGTTCCTATGACGATGCCATACCCCCCACTGCCCGTTACATATACGATGCCATACCACACTGCCCTTACTATGACGATGCCATCCCACACTGCCCGTTCCTATGACGATGCCTTCCCACACTGCCCGTTCTATGACGATGCCATCCCACACTGCCCGTATATGACGATGCCATCCCACACTGCCCGTTCCTATGACGATGCCATACACACTGCCCGTTCCTATGACGATGCCATCCCACACTGCCCGTTCCTATGACGATGCCATCCCACACTGCCCGTTCTTATGACGATGCATCCCACATTGCCTGTTCCTATGACGATTGCCATCCACACTGCCCGTTCTATGACGATGCCATCCACATTGCCCGTTCCTATGACGATGCCATCCCACATGCCCGTACTATGATGATGCATCCCAACGCCCCGTTCCTATGACGATACCATCCCACACTGCCCGTTCCTATGACGATACCATCCACACTGCCCGTTCCTTATGACATACCATCCCACAATGCCGTTTCTATGACGATACCATCCCACACTGCCCGTTCCATGACGATCCATCCCCACTGCCCGTTTCCTATGACGATCCATCCACACTGCCCGTTACTATGACGATGCCATCCACACTGCCGTTACTATGACGTGCCATACCCACTGCCGTTCCTATGCGATCCATCCCACACTGCCCGTTCTATGACGATCCATCCCCCACTGCCCGTTCTATGACGATGCCATACCACACTGCCCGGTACTATGACGATGCCATCCCACACTGCCCGTTCCTATGACGATGCCATCCCACACTGCCCGTTACTATGACGATGCCATCCCACACTGCCCGTTACTATGACGATGCCATCCCACACTGCCCGTTCGTCTATGACTGGGATGCCATCCCACCACTGGCCCAGTGTCCTATGACGATGCCATTCACCACATGCCAGGGGGTTGACTATGACGATCAGATATGCCATCCCACACTGCGCGTGTCCTATGACGATGCCATACCACACTGCCGTTCCTATGACGATGCCATCCCACACTGCCCGTTGTCATATGACTGATGCCATCCCTACACTGCCCTGTTTCTATGACTGTGATGCCATCCCTCACATTGCCTGTTCCTATGACGATGCCATCCTACACTGCCCGTTAGGTCTATGCGATGCATCCTCCACACTGCCCGTTCCTGTTATGACATAATGCCATCGTCACATGCCCGTTCATATGACATGATCCTCCACTTGCCCGGTCCTATGACGATGCCATCCCACACTGCCCAGTTCTATGATTATGCCATCCCACATGCTGCCCTTGGTTCCTATGACGATTACCATCCCACACTGCCCGTTCCTATGACGATACCATCCCACACGTTCCCGTTCCTATGACATACCATCCCACATGCCCGTTCCTATGACGATACCATCCCACACTGCCGTCCTATGACATTGCCATCCCACCACTGCCCTGTTCCTGTATGCGATCCATCCACACTGCCCTTTCCTATGACGAATCCATCCACACTGCCCAGTTCCTATGACGATGCCATACCACACTCCTGTTCCCGTTTATGACATGCCATCCACACTGCCCTTCTATGATCGATGCCATCCCCCACTGCCCAGTTATCTATGAAGACCGTATTGCCATATCCACACTGCCCTGCCTGTTCTATGACGATGCCATCCCACACTGCCCGTTCCTATGATGCGATTCCATCCCACATGCCGTTCTATGACGATGCCATACCACACTGCCCGTTACTATGACGTACCATCCCACACTGCCCGTCCTATGACTGATGCCACATCCCACATTGCCCGTTACTTATGACGATGCCATTACCACACTGCCGTTACTATGACGATGCCATCCCACACTGCCTCGTTCTATGACGATACCATCCCACACTGCCTTCTTATGACTATGCCATCCCACATTGCGTTCCTATGACGATCCACCACACTGCCCGTTCCTATGACGATGCCATCCCACACTGCCCGTTCCTATGACGTATGCCATCCCACATGCCCGTTATTGAGCGATGCATCCCACTCTTGCCTCGTTCCTATGACGATGCCATCCCACACTTGCCCGTTTACTATGATGATGACCATTCCCACACTTGCCGTTCCTATGACGATACATCCACACTGCCCGTTCCTTGCGATACCATCCCACACTGCCCGTTCCATGACAATACCATCCCACATGCCCTTCCTATGACGATACCATCCCACACTGCCCGTCCTATGACGATGCCATCCCACACTGCCCTGTTTCCTACTGACGATACATCCCACACTGCCCATGTTCCATGACGATCCATCCCCCACTGCCCGTTACTATGCGATGCCATCCCACATTGCCCGTTCCTATGACGATTACCACCCACACTGCTCGTTACTATGACGATGCCATCCCACATCTGCCGTTACTATGGACGATAACCATCCCACACTGCCTCTATTCTGTTATGACGATGCCGTCCCGACACTGCCCGTTCCTGTTGACTGGAATTGTCCATCCTCTATTGTTGCCATTATTATAATCAAACTATATTTCTCATGGCTGTCGATCCCAAGAACAGCCACTAAAAACGTTGAGTAGTGATTTGTACGTGGGAGCCACGAGGAATAAAGTTTGATATGCATGATGTCATAGTTCACATGGTTTGGCAGCTATATTGGATTGAAGAAAAACATTAAAACAATTGTTTCTCTCGAACCGTTTCTTCGAGTGATGCAAAAGTTTATGTTTATGTTCAACAACCCATGGGGAATCGAGGATGAAAATGTAAATGTCATCGGTCACGTGGTCTGGCAGCCATAGCGGATTGAAGATAAAACCTTTAAAAACCTTCTCTGATTTTTTTTTATTTTTTAATCAACGCATTGAAATAATTCAATGCAAACCAATTGCATTAAAATATTTATATTTCAAATAGTTGTGCAGAAATTCTCCAAACCTGGTAGTTATGATCACCACCTGGCACGAAGATGGAAGAACAGTATCATGTTTGGTCTCCCTGGAGTGGGGTCAAAATGTCAAATACCCAAAAATATGCAATTATGGACACATTTTAAAATAGTTTTTAATTAAACTTTGTCAATGCAATCAACATTGGGGGGTGCATGAGATATGTAATGATTTTTTGGATTTCACCCCCGGTTCCATACCCCAGGGGGTTGGGGACTCAGGGTCAAAACTGAAAAATTTAAGTAAAAATTTGATATTGGGTCATTCCTGGTGGAAGGTTTTGCCATCTTTCAACTTTACTTTAGGTGGGAAATGTGGGGATTTGTGACGGCACACCATCGACTTTGCTGTAGTTAAAGTAGTGTTAAGATCGGTTTTTAACTGTTGTTGGTTGTGTTAAATCAGAAAGCTATCTTGTGAAACCCTGCAGACCATTAACAGTATCAAGCAGTTGACGCGTGCCATGCTGCAATGGAATGCCCCCACCGAGTCGAGTGGGACCTACATGAAGCAACGGCAGGTGAATGGAAATTTTGAGTTACCACCCGGAGATTACATCATCATTCCCACGACGTACGACCCAGACAAGGCCGCTTCATTCATCCTTCGGGTCTTCACTGCCAAATTCAACCAAACAAGGTATGCCTCGATAGCTCCCATGCCCGCTCGTTATCGAACTGTAGAGTCATCATTTGATAGCCGACGAGGTCAGATAATTAAATATTACGGGTAAGAGGTGAAACCTGTTCGAGTACTGAATCCTTTTTGAAGGGGATGGTATATCTTTATAAAAGAAGTAAGCCATTGTATTCCAGTTCCATGGCCAAATTCAGTGTTTAGAATGAACCGTATAATTTGTACTAACTGTAATACATGAGTTGAAGTGTTGAATGGAGGTGGAAGGGGAGGGTTCTTGAATGTAGAGAAAGCACCTGGGCACACAATTATGCAAACGGCCTCTTCCCGTAACAAAGACACCTTGAACTCTGTATTTATTATGTCTCTTTGACATCATTAAAACCGTTTACTTGTACATTAGGTTGACTTTTCTAAAATCATTGTCTTTCCTTTGCATTTACATCAAGCACACCTGTACGTTTTACAATGTAAGGATTTTAATGCAATGCTTTTGTCTCCACAGAGAGATTGATAATGAAAGCCACATCGATGGCAAAGAGGTAACTACAACAACAATAATAAATATACCAAGAAATGTCCACCAATGTTATGGGTGCCCGGTCATCAGTACGTCCTAACATGTTGATATGAATAAAACACACACACACACACACACACACACACACACACACACACACACGGTTATTTAGACTTGATTAGTAAAACATCAAGGACATTGTTGTTTACAGCAGGAGCAAAAATTAACCCGTGAGTGCAACATGGCAATGATGGGCTTAATGGCCTCCACATTTCTTTGTTTTAAGGTCATAAAAGAGCGTGCAACCACTCGTTACACTCAGTGTAGTCCAGCGAAGACTGTGGACCCTGTATATAGGGTATTACTTTACATTCTGTATTTAGAATATAAATATTTAAATGCAAGTGGTTCGATTTTGGGCAGACAGGATGGCCGAGATGCACACACACTCATCTCTAAGCTATCTCGCTTGTGTTCGAATCCTGACCCAGCTATAAACTGTCATCTCGGTGTTTCACAGGCAGAGTGATACATCAGCGCGTGTGCCGTCCCTCTGATGGATGTTAAACTGACATGAAAAAGAAGAAGAAGTGGTTTGATTCACAACAGAGAATCACATTTGAACTCGTGAGGTGCAAGCCAAGCTTTGCTGCTCTCCCCGCCAAACGGTCGATCAGCCAAAACGACTTCATTTCATGTTTTGATACAAAATTTGAATTGTTATTGTGATGTTGCCTGCTGTCTGTGAAGATAATGTGGTACAGCAAATTTTGAGGAAATTGTCCTGGGGAGGGGGGGGTTGGAACCATAAGGAACAAATATACTGAACACACACACACACACACACACACACACACACACACACACACACACACAGCAAAGTGAAAGCTCAAAAACGAATTCTGTTTCTGCATATAAATGCAACACAGATTTCGGTAAAAGTGGAATGAATGTTGTGAAATGATATTGTTGTCACAGTAACAATGCAAGAATGAAGTCACAATCAAACGTTCACACATGTTTCGAGTAATCACTTGGGTTGCTTTTGCAGCTTGAAGATGACCCTGCCCCAGCCCCGTTGGATGAAGATGAAGAGGAATTGATGAAGATATTCAGGAAGTTAGCCAGAGAGGTATACATTGACCTTTGTGTAACACAACGATGAAGTTTTGTTTAAATTTTACATATATTGATGGCTTACCAGACTCGGTGGTGTTAATGGTTAGAGGATCTGCTCCGAATCCAGATCAGTTGTTCAAACTCAAACCCAGGCCGAGTCTTCCGAAAGACTTAATAATGGTACGTGCTGCTTACTTGCTTGATGTTCAGCATTCAAAAGGTTAGAGCACAGACAAACAACGCCGAGAAGGCAATGGTAAACCACCCAGTATAACCTTGCCAAGAAACTTCTTTAGCAGTACCGACGCTCTGTGAAGAGATTCGTTCATGAAAATCAAATAAAATATCTTTACTAGTGATCTCTCCGATTCCATCTGGTCTTGCACCATCAGCTTTGTGCACGAGCTTCAAGCCGAGCCGTACAGGTTCATGAACTAATGAAACGGAAGACCAAGAATGAATCCGAAGAAGTAAAGAGCGAAGATGGAGTCATCAGGTGGAACTTGGATAGGATTCGGGTTTTAGCCGCGACTCCACAACCCTCAAACCCATCCAGGTGCAGCCAAGTGAGTCCTACAGAAAATTTTCTGCAAGAATTCACTTCTCCTTCGAGAGATAGACGTTGAAAGAGAGGAAAAAGCAAGAATTAGATTGAATAAAGAGAATTATAAAAAAAATTAAAAGAAGGATGAAAGGAACAAAGAACAAATATGTCGGGTATAACCGGGACAGATGGATTTCAGCAGTTACTCCGCAGGCTCAAACACAGCAACATGTAACATAGCAATCGTGTCTGCCTGATGACGTCTTCTGTTCACAATCACTCCCTTTGTTTTTATTACCTTCTGTGTCCCTCCTCCTGATGTTCATCCATTTCTCACAGAAATCCTAAATGTTCTCGTGGTCGTCACCCTGATTTTCTTCTTCCCACAAACATGGATACTAAGAGGATGATGAGAGCATTTTGTATGTGAAAGACATGACATGTTAAGACATCTATTGCAGGACAACAAGATTACAGAGGTCGAGGTGTCTGCAATCCTCAACAAGAAGCTCAGGAAATGTACGTAAGCACGCTGCACGTTCTCGTGGGGAGCAGAACCAAACGAACAACCCACAGTAAAAGAGATGTGCAGTGAACATTAGGGATACAACTTTTTTGCAACTCCATAGTCCTGTATCATATTCTGATGAGCTTTTGCTAGAAAACAATGAAAATCAATGTTTTTTTTGTATTTGTTCAAAAAAGTTCACCCATGACTAACTTTGAAATTTGCATGACTTGCATGACCTTAATTGCTCGCTCACAGCATTGATTGCTTCTGCTGATGTTTAGTTTTGATGGCTCTTGTTTCCAGTGATTTGTCAAGGATTTCAAAGCAGTCTTGCAGGGTAGTAAGGCTTTTTTAAAGTTAAATAAATAATTAAACAGGGTTCTAGTTTTTGGAAATCCACCCAAATGCAACCGAGTATAAAAATTTCAAAGTTAGTCATGGGTGAACTTTTTTGAACAAATACAAAAAAAAACATTGATTTTCATTGTTTTCTAGCAAAAGCTCATCAGAATATGATACAGGACTATGGAGTTGCAAAAAAGTTGTATCCCTAGTGAACATACAGTGATTGAGCACGTGATGTAAACGCCAGGAAGTCATGTGACGTGTGATTGGCTTTCTGTGCTGTTTTCAGTGTCACGCTCTGAGACGATGAGTGTGGGAACGTGCGGAGACGTCATTGCCTTATATGATGTATCCTTTAAACCACGTACTTTTTAACTTCGCAGATGTCTAAAAGTTAGATCCATACCAACGAGACAACAAATAATGGTGGCGAAGATCTTGGATTATCAAATCTACTCGTCATATCTAACACACCACAATACAGGACAAATGCGATTGACTTTGCTAACACACATATCGTTTGCCGCATACGTTGTTGATTATACAGGTTGTTCATTTCAATAAGTTAACACATGTTACCTCGATTCCTTACAAAGCATCCTCAGGCCAACAACTCAAAAGCCATCACCTTCCAACAACTCAAGAATCTTTGGAAGATGGTGAGAAAACTTTTGGTAAGTTGGAGTAGATCATGTGCTGCATTTAATGTTTTCCTTTCAACTGACTTTAACCATATATTAAATTATTTATTAATGTACTGCATCGCATTGATATTTTGGTTCATATAAGACAAAGCCACATCGTATTTGGGATTTGAACCGAAGTTGCCAACATCATAAACAATGTACG
>CM068967.1:71377587-71388337 GCA_035128595.1 Eptatretus atami
ATATCTGATATATATATATATAGTTATGTCATTATTATTCATTCCAGTTAGCCCTCCCTTATGTGTAATGGGTTTAGGGGGTCATATGCATTGTGTTGGGATTAGGCAGGTTCTTTTTCTCCCATTATTTTCTCATCATGCCTTTCCACACACGCCCTCATTAAATCATCACAACAATGAAAACTAAACCAAACTCGTCTTACCATTCACCGTTTCCACCTCAACCATAACAACATCCACAACAACAACCACCACAACCACCACCACGGATCACCGCACTATAACTCGCCGGTGCCATCTCCTCAACCACAATTAGCACCAACACCAACCACCACCTTTTGTGGCCAGCAGGGAACTCCGCTCAATTTCGGTCCCCATTTTGTGTACGGCGCATGTTCGTGCACGACCAAACACCCCAGCACCACGTTAAGTGTGGAGCTCAGCTGCGTGGGACAGTCCAAAGCGTTGTGAGGCCATCTTCATCGCTGTACCCTCGCGTGGGCGGGTCTAACACTGTCTCATGTCAGTTGCCAATGGGAAACGCCTATCGACTCATTTGATTTGTTCCAAAGTTAAACTCCTCCCTCGTCGAGGATTATTAATCGTGACGCGTTCCGCACAGACATATATATATATATTATATACCGAGCATGGCTGGTGGCTCACGTGATTCCTTGGCTTGGGGAGAGAGGCAGAACAGAGCGAACGGGTCGAACGACAGAGCGGAGTGCTAGAGGAGCGGGAGATCCAGGCGCCAGGCCAAGCGCAGTCGTTTGAGCCAACAGCACCAACACTTACAGACTTTCTTACACCTCCTTAGGCTATCCTCTCACGCATTCTTCTTCTTTATTTTCCGTCTCGTCAGCTTTGATGCATTATTCATAAAAGGAGCTCTTCGATTACACAGGCAAGCGCGAATGGTTGTTCCTTTCAAGGCGGCCACTCTGTACACGCCTTTTACAGCTTCCTCTCTGCACCTCATCTTGCACATCACCGCACCCTCACTTGCACCTCCTCAGACCACGCACCTTTGGCCCCCCAGTATTTTTCGTCCCGTCCCCCTCCTCAGTGATTCAGCTGTCCGGTCTTTTCTTCTGCGCTTCAAGACAGCTGTTCACCACTACTTCAGGTCATCATCCATCCATACTCATGATCTCTTCCACCCTAAATAACCCCATTTCCAACACTCCTTTTTTCAGGTTATTGTTGTCCTGTGACCCCACCCCCTCCCCCCCCCCCCCCCACCAATCGTTTGTTTAATTGTTGATTGTTCGTCATTTCGTTTCTGTTTCATCCCACTTTTTCCCTTCCCTTCTTGCTGTGTTTTCATTCAGCTTGTGTGTAATTTGTTCACCCCCATGTGTCCTTCTCCCCCTCCCCTTGATCTCGCTCTCACTTCTATTCTGCTGTTGTGGCTCCCCCTTTCCATTTTGTCTCCTTCCATTCTGCTCCAGCGCTTCCACGAACCTCAATCGTGTACACAATTTTTTTTTTACAAATAGCACAAGTTTGCACAGCCATTCTTCCATCTTTGGATGTGGTTATTAAAATATTATATGATGCCTCGCAGTTTATTGGCTGCTACCTTTGCCAATTCCGAATTCCCTGCATTTTTATCCACGGAATGATCCTCGCTCCTCATTGGCTCAGTGTGTGTTTGGGACCAGCGGGCGTTCTGCCGTTGCCAAATCATTTGATTCTCTGAGC
Organism: Eptatretus atami; assembly: GCA_035128595.1. Taxonomy (NCBI): domain Eukaryota; kingdom Metazoa; phylum Chordata; class Myxini; order Myxiniformes; family Myxinidae; genus Eptatretus; species Eptatretus atami. The sequence goes on from CM068967.1 coordinate 71,379,295, forward strand.
CCATCCATCTTATTGAGAAGGGATTGGAAGATCGGTTGGAATAAAATCCTCAATTTTTTAATCGCTCGACTCAATCACTATCTTTTTACAAAGCATCGGTGATGATCATCTATCATTTACCTTCCATCCGTTCTCTCGCACCTCCTCTACAAATTCCTCCTCTTCGCTTCAATTTTTTTTGCATAAGATTGAATAAGGTTCTCATCAGTTTTCCATCAGATCTCATGAGAAAATCTTATGATCATTTTGTAAGGTTTCCTCCTTCCTTGCCTTTCTCATTTATATTTTTCACAATTTCTCCTTTCTTCCATCAACTGAAAAATAGGAATAACCCCTTTTTGGAATTTCACCTGAACCGCCCAATCTGAAAACAATGTCAAGATCTTCTGCGCTATGATTCTCGTTTACATTCCGCCTGTCCTCCTGAAACCTTTGAAAACATCTCAAAATGCAAAGCCCGTCCACCTCTGCCTTGTTGCACTCGAACTAAACTGAACGAAACGACGGTTAAAAAAAAAAATTGTTCCTTTTATTAACTTGTGTCCTCCACAATCTCATAAATAAAGGTTTGTTGAAGATTTGATGACAGAAGCTCGATTGGTAAAAATGTTACGTCTCTCGACATACACACTGAACTCAAAGGTAACAAGGATTTTGATGAAAACATTTATAGCTGGTCGACCACTTCACCAATGACCTCATCCTTAAAATCATTTATTCCGCATTGTGAGTGTGGCAAATGAAATGTGCCAAGTTTCAAATTTTTCTGTTTAGTGGTTTCATATTAAAAAAATTATTATTATTATTATTAGTGTTTAATCCAAGAGGGCGGCCATATCACATGACGTAATACGTCAAAATTATTATTAAAATATTCTCCATGGGGGCGTTTCCTACCCTGAAAAGTTTGTGTCAATTGGTCAAGTGGTTGCTGAGAAAAAAAAATGTTAGTAATTAATAGAGCAAAAAAATGCCAAAAAAAGGATCGAACAATAATAATAATGAAAATTATTTTTATAAAATTCTGAAATTTGTATCCATATTCTCAGTGTAGGGCTTTGTTGAAAATTTGATGACGAGTCTGGGAGGTCACCATTCCACCTCCTAAAACAAACCCACGTGTGGAGATAGCCAACAACAGCAACTTACACACACACACTCACACACACACACAACACACACACACACACACACACACACACAACACACACACCAACACACACACACACACACATCAAGAAGTTTGTAAGTGATTTGGAAAAATATTCGATACTTTAGACAATCCATTAATTTAACCTCGACACTCTAAAGTAGTGTAATTCCTTGTTCTCTCATTGTTTCCATCTTCCACGTCGGTGCATGGAGTTCATGTTTTCATGTCTGTTTGTCTCTCTGTTTGTGAAGGTGATATATCAAAAAGTTGTGGATTGATCCGCATGAAACTTGATGTAACAGGACGAAATGATTAGATTTCGGTGAGAATCCGGATCCGGATTAAGAATTTTTCAAGTGAATCTTCATCATTGAGAGGAAGGGAAACAAAAACGATACACAGCACGATATCTGAAAACTTCATCCATGGATTCACACTAAACTTGATGATGAGTTGGGTGTGTGACAAGAAAAATTAATTCGATTATTATGGTGTGTGTGTGTGTGTTTGTGAGTGAGTGTGTGTGTGTGTTGTGTATATGAGTGTGTGTTTTTGTGAGGTGTGTGTGCGAGCGTGTGCTTGTCGTGAGGGCCGAAGTTCAGAGTGGATTTACAAAATGGTCTTTTTCTCTGTTTACATTTCTGGTGGTTGCAATCGACGCTTTGTTGCATTGCCCTCCCCAGTTTGCTTTTGGTTTGTTGGATTTCCCCCCTAGTTGTCCATAAATTTGGCTCGACAGTAGAACAGCACCACTGGGTTCATTTGCATTTCAAAAATGACATCACAGTGCTTTAAAGACCTTCATGAGGACACGAGACCTCCATCGTTTCACGTTCCCTTGTACTTCCTTCCATACTAAAAGCGCGTCTGTTGTTTCCCTCGTTCACCATTGTTGCTTTTCTCTTCCAAGTGCCGAATGTTTATGAGACAACTGGTATTTCCACTTTGATTAAAACAGTATTTCTAATCCTGGCATTGTTTTTTCAACATTGTTTTCTTACAGATCTTGTTCACCATCCCGCCAAGATCCTGTTCCCACCCCTCTCCTGCATTCCTCTTCTTGCACTGCACTTCATCTGTTTGCTGTTGCCCGAATGTTTTCCCTTTCCCCAATTGTCTATTGATCCATCATCATCTGTCGTTATCCTCTTCCAAGAGTCTTGATACCTGTCGTGTGTATAGTTATCTCGTTTTGACTGGTAATCAATGATACAGGTGTCCATAAAGTCTTGTGCAACTTTCTTTGAACATGTGATGTAACAAACTATAAATGGTGCTTGAAAATAATTACTAAATTACAGGTCAAAATTTTAGCTTTCAACATACCACCATCTTTCGGTTATACATCGCTCAATCGATTTTCCAACTTGGTCCCGTCGTGCTCTGCCTTTTGGGCTGCTGTGTGCATCATTGGTTAGGGGTGCAGCTCAGCCACTGATGCGTGGTCCCTATTACCAGAACACTAGTGCTCATTTCGCCGACCTCGGGAGGATGACAGGTTGAGCCAACCCCTTCGGTGTTAATTCAGCAGTCAGCAGGGCTTGAACTCAAGACCTTGGATCCCAAGCCACCACCCTAACCACTAAGCCCACGTTAGGCTCCTCCAACTTGTTTGAAAGCATTTTCAAGGTGCTGCTCAGTAATTTCATGAATTGTAATTGTTCATCGTAGCCTGAGGTTCATCCAAATAATGTGGTTTTGATGAATAAACAACAGTTTACGGAGCCACATAAAATGTTGTCCAATAGGGACATGTCAGGCGAACGAGGTGACCAAGCACTTGGTCCACGTCTACCGACCGATCCACTTGGAAGCAGATAGTTGGGGGGGGTAGGTCTTGCTGGCACAAGGGTGTATATGGAAGATTTCATTGTTGTAGTTCGAGAACCAAATGTGGTAATTGTGGTGTTGACTTTATCACTGATGGAGAACTTGTCTCATCAGACAATGTCAACTCGTCAATAAACCCAGGGGTCAACTCGTCAATGAACCCAGGGTCAACTCGTCAATGAACCCAGGGTCAAATCGTCAATGAACCCGGGGTCAACTCGTCAATGAACCCAGGGGATCAACTCGTCAATAAACCCAGGGGTCAACTCGTCAATAAACCCAGCGATCAACTCGTCAATAAACCAGGGGATCAACTCGTCAATAAACCCAGGAGGTCAACTCGTCAATAAACCAGGGGTCAATCGTCAATAAACCCAGGGGTCAACTCGTCATAACCCAGGGGGTCAACCCGTCAATAAACCCAGGGGCAACTCGTAATGAACCCAGGGGGTCAACCCGTCAATAACCCAGGGGTCAACTCGTTAATGAACCCAGGGGTCAACCCGTCAATAAACCGGTCAACTCGTCAATAACCAGGGGTCAACCGTCAATAAACCCAGGTCAACTCTTAATGAACCCGGGTCAACCGTCAATAAACCAGGGGTCAACTCGTCAATAAACCCAGGGGTCAACCCGTCAATAAACCCAGGGGTCAACTTGTTAATGAACCAGGGGAATTGTGGATTTAACAACAAGAGCAAAAAACAACATTACTGGAGAGCATCTGAAAAACACCAACCCATCCACTTTGTATTCGGACTTTCTTCTTTCCCTGTGCAAAATATGATGAAAACAGGTGAAAACTAGAAGGGCACTCAGTAGAGCGACACCTCCACACACGTAATGCCTGATCCACGAGACATATCGGGCCCATTACCTGTTTGAGATATCATGGTGTCCAGTCTATATTCGTTTTTGGCCCCATCTCTCAATGGTGAAGTCACTTTAAAAATTAAATAATTCTTGCATCCAGATCCGGATTCGGATCTTCACCAAAATCGAATCAATTCGTCCTTGCGAAACACCCAACGTGTCCATCAAGTTTTGTCCGAATCCGTACACAACCTTTTGAGATATTGTGCTATATATCGTTTTTGCCCTATCTCTGGTGAAGAATCACTTAAAAATTCTAGTAGTCGATCCGGGATCTTCACCAAAATCGAATCAGTTCGTCCTTGTCACACATCCAACCTGCCCACAAAATGTCATCCCGATCTGACTACAATTTTTTGAGAAATCCTGTACGCAAACAAACAAAACAGAAAGGAGTGAAACGCAACGTCCTTCGGTTGCGGAGGTAAAAAATAACAAAAATTGACGATTTTAGGTGACTTCAATTTTTGACCTCAAAACCAATAGTGTTCAATAACCCAGTATGCAAACGTGCTCAAATTTCAAGTCAATCAGATAGAAATTGACGATTTTTGTGACCTTGACCGATTGACCTTTTGACCTCAAACAAATCGTGTTTTTGCTTTTATGGTGAACCCATTCAGTGACCCGGTTAACAACCATGCTCAAATTTTAAGAGATCGGAATAGAGAAAATTGAAGATTTTCTGCAACTTGACCTTTGACATTTTCATCGAAAAATAACAATCAGCTTCTATCCACGTAGGTGTGTGAATCCACGTAGGTGTTGGAATTCAGGTTGTTGTTGGAATTCAGGTTGGTGTGGAATCCACGTAGGTGTGTGAATCCACGTTGGATGTTGGAATCAGATTGGTGTGTGAATCCACGTTGTGTGTAATAGTGTTGTGAATCCACTTGGTGTTGGAATCCACGTTGGTGTTGAATCCACGTAGGTGTGGGAATCCACGTTGGTGTGTGGAATCTACATTGGTGTTGGAATCCAGGTTTGTGTAGTGAATCCACGTTGGTGTGGAATCTACATTGGTGTAGGAATCACGTTGGTGTGGGAATCCACGTTGGTTGTGGAATCCACTTGGTGTTGGAATCCAGGTCTGGTGTTGAAATCCACGTTGGTGTGAGAATCCACGAAGGTGTGTGAATCCACATTGTGGAATGCAGGTTGTTAGGAATCCACGTTGGTGTTGGAATCCACGTTTGTGTTGAAATCCACGTTGGTTTGGAATCCACGTTGGTGTTGGAATCCAGGTTGTGTAGGAATCCAGGTTGGTGTAGGAATCCACGTTGGTGTTGGAATCCACGTTGGTGTTGGAATCCACGTTGGTGTTGGAATCCACGTTGGTGTTGGAATCCACGTTGGTGTTCGATGCCAGGTTGGTGTTGGAATCCAGGTTGGTGTAGGAATCCATGTTGGTGTGGAATCCACGTTTGTGTTTGGAATCCCAGGTTGGTGTTGGATGTTGGTGTTGGAATCCAGGTTTGGTGTTGGAACCACATAGATGTGCGAATTTTAATTTTAACTCACCTGTAACGTCGTTCCAGGGGTGCTTATGGATGGTCGTCGTCGTCCGTCTGTCCGTCCATCCACAAATACTTTCAACATCTCTTTTCAGAAACTACACAACAATTCCGATGAAACTTCACCACAACCTTAATCACCTGTGATGTACCAAGTTTGTTCATGGCATGAAAAATAGAAATCCATAGGTATTTACTTTCTTCTCCATTCAATATATTTTGTGGGTCATCCATGCCTACCAGTGGTTGCCTGGTTATCTTATGCAGCCACTACCAGGTGAGCGCCCAGGGTATTGCCCCTATGTTTTTGTATACAGAGTCGAGGTTCGTGGAAGAGTAAGAAACACTGAACGGATTCGATGTAACAGGGCGAAAAAGAACAGTGGAGAGAGAAGGGAAACACCAGCTTGTGAAGGGGTAAAATAGGGTGGACTTGGACAAACAAAGGTGCAGGTGGGGCAGCCAAAGGGAGACAGTACTCCATCAAGCTGCGGATGAAGGCCTTGTAAGGGTTAGATAGAGGCTCATGTGCGTCAAGGTAGGACTTTGTACGATGGAGGATGCCCAGTCGGCGGCTGGCTTTGGAGACCAACTCTGAAACATGGTTTCCCCAAGAAAGATCATGGCTGATAGTGAGACCCATGATTTTGAATGACTGAACCTCCTCAAGAGGATTGTTAAGAAAGTGGATTGGAGGGTTTGCCAGATGGTCCTTTCAGAGAGAGACGGTGAGAGTGTGAGATTTGTCAGGATTGAAGGACATACTCCAAGTGTTTGACCATCTTGTGGGTTTTTTTTCAAGGTTTGAAGAGAGGGAAGAGGATGCAGCCTCCATGTCTGAAGGATGAGGGATGTCACAACAGAGGGGTGGGGGGGTCATCAGGAAATAGATAAAGAGGATTTTCCAGAGTCAGAGAGATCATTGATGAAGATCAGGAATAGAACGAGGCCCAGAACACTGGCTTGGGGGCCACTCCAATCTTGACAGGGAGAGGAGATGAAAGGATTCCATTGAGTGCCACATGTTGGCGACAAGAGTGGAAGAAGTTAGGAAGCCATGTGTGGAGTTGGCCTTGGATGTCAAAGGCAGACAGTTTGGAGAGTAAGGCAGGATGTCAGACTCTATCGAAAGCACGAGGTACGTCCAGAGAGATGGTCCTGATCTCATGTCTGACATTGAGGGTCTCCATCCATTGTTAGGTGAGTAGAAGCAGCATGTCCAAAGGTGGAGTGACCTTGTGTGCGTTCCACGGCCAATCAACTTACTATCGCTTGCCAAGCCTTCTGTTCCTTATCAACCGTTTCATTGGAGTGATTGCTTGAGTGCTTAAGCCACGTGGCGAGCGCTCTACACGCTGATTGGTATTGAAACCCAACCGTGGTCTGAATACGAATTTTATGATCTGAGATGAGGCCGATGGAGAAAAGGAAGGATTCATATAAACTGCGATGATGGATTCCATGCTGCTTATTATTGGATTGTCTAGAAATTTCACCCATCTGTTGGAATGTGCGTACGTACTAAATTTCAATTGTGCAGACTGTCCACTGGAACATGAAGCTGCATGTACTCAGTTGATTATTTGGAGTTACGAGACAACATTGGTGTGTTTAGTTACCAAGCTGCTAGCTAACGCTTGCCAAGCCAGCCGTTCCTTATCAACGGTTTTGAACGGAGTGCTTAAACCACTTGGCGACGGATTCCACAAGAAACTTGATAACTGAACACAACCCTGGCCTTGCTGTCAGGACTTGCTTCCCAGGCAAAAATGCATGTAACGACAAAAGGAAAGAGACATGTTGTTCCTTTCAACCACAGATTTTCATGAATACCTGTGTGTGAAAGTCAGGGAAGTGAACAGGTGACGGAATCTTGGAACATTCGACTCTTCTCAGGTTCTTTTTGTGTTTGAAAATGAACAAATATTTGTCGTTAGTCAATTGATATGATCAGTTTGGTGAAAACTTTAGGATTCTTGGCCTCCAAGTTAATTATCCCCCAAGTTTACCTTCGCTATTAGTCTGTCCTTTGGTTAAGTTTACCTTGGCTGTTATCATGTCCTTTGATTAAGTTTACCTTGGCTGTTTGTCTGTCCTTTGGTTAAGTTTACCTTGGCTGTTTGTTTGTCCTTTGGTGAAGTTTACCTTGGCTGTCTGATAAAGACAGCCAAGGTAAACTTAACCAAAGGACATGATAACAGCCAAGGTAAACTCAAACAAAGACAGACCAACAGCCAAGGTAAACATAAACAAAGGACATATTAACAGCCAGGTAAATCAACCAAAGACATGATAACAGCAAGGTAAACTTAACCAAAGACCATGGATAAGAGGCAAGGTAAACTTAACCAAAGGACATTGATAACAGCCAAGTAAACTTAACCAAAGACATGATAAGAGCCAAGGTAAACTTAACCAAAGGACATATAAGAGCCAGGTAAACTCAACAAAGGACATGTAAACAGCCAAGGTAAACTTAACCAAGAACATGATAAGAGCCAAGGTAAACTTAACCAAGAGACATGAATACAAGCCAAGTAAGCTCAAACAAAGACAGACTAACAGCCAGGAAACTGTAACCAAAGGACATGAAACAGCCAAGTAAACTCAACAAAGGACAGACTAACCACCAAGGTAAACTTAATCAAAGGACAGACTAACAGCAAAAGTAAACTTCACCAAAGGACAAGACTAACAGCGAACGTAAACGTAACCAAAGGACAGGCGAACATCAAAGTAACTAACCAAAGACATGATAACAGCCAAGGTAAACTCAACCAAAGGACTGATAACAGCCAAGGTAAACTCAACCAAAGGACATGATAACAGCCCAAGGTAAACTCAACCAAAGAAACATGATAAACAGCCAAAGGTAAACTCAACCAAAGGACATGATAACAGCCAAGGTAAACTCAACCAAAAGACATGGATAACAGCCAAGGTAAACTCAACCAAAGGACATGATAACAGCCAAGGTAAACTTAAACAAAGGACATGATAAGAGCCAAGGTAAACTTAACCAAAGACATGATAACAGCCAAGGTAAACTTAACCAAAGGACATGATAACAGCCAAGGAACTCAACCCAAAAAAACATATTAAACAGCCAAGGTACAAACTCAACCAAAGGAACATGATATCAGCCAAGGTAAACTCAACCCAAAGGACATGATAACAGCCAGTAAACTAACCAAAGGACATGATAACAGCCAAGGTAACTAACAAAGACATGATAAGAGCCAAGGTAACTTAACCAAAAGGACATTGATAACAGCAAGGGTAAAACTCAAACAAAGGACAGACTAACAGCCAAGGTAAACATAACCAAAGACATGATAACAGCCAAGTAAACTCAAACAACAAAGGACAACTAACAGCAAGCAAACTCAAACATAGACATATTACAGCAAGGTAAACTTAACCAAAGGACATATAACAGCCAAGGTAAACTCAACAAATGACATGATACAAGCCAATGGTAACTTAACCAAAGGCCATGATAACAGCCAAGGTAAACTTAACCAAAGGACATGCTAACAGCCAAGGTAAACTCAACCAAAGGACATGATAACAGCCAAGGTAAACTCAACCAAAGGACATGATAACAGTCAAGGTAAACTTCACCAAAGGACAAAACAAACAGCCAAGTAAACTTAACCAGAAGACAATGATA
>CM068967.1:71398790-71415073 GCA_035128595.1 Eptatretus atami
CGTTGACTGCGACAGGAGAGGAAGTCTGCGAGCCACGAGTGGAGCTTAGGCGTAGTATTGTTAAAGGTTGGCATAACAAGGCCAGAAGATAGCTGAGACATCAGCCAAGCATTCCAATCTAACCATGCAGGTTGGCAGAAGTCTTGCTGGTTGGTATTTTGTACCACAAAACTGCATAGAGTTGAAAAACGAGCCCAAAGGAGGAAACTGAAGACATAATCCCTGTCTTGTCAAGACGAGATGTCACCTAGGAAATGTATGCAGCAGCACAGAAGTGTTCAATGAAACTTTTTTTTCTGTGATCAAACAGGTGAGAAAGAAAGTCTTCATAGTGCTGAAACTGCTAATATACTCGTAGATGCTACGAAGGTGAGAGACACTAAGTTACTAGCAAAATTAGCAGCAAGTGATGTGGTTGCTATTGAGGCAAGGTACCATTTGTCCTGCATTATCAAATTGCGAAATCACCTGAGAACACAACACTGACCTAAGGAAAGGAAAGATTGGCGCTTCAGTAGATGCTTTGGTATTTGGAGAGCCGGTGGGTTATATTGAAGAAACTCGGCAGAATGAAGCCATTATTCTTGTTTTTGAACTGTCCGAGCTCATAAAAATGTATGCCACCAGAGTGGCAGACCGAGAACCACACCACCCAGTGAGTGGCAAGAGTGCATTCAACTAAGTTGAAAGAGAGATTACTACGTCAGATTCCAGATCTGAGAGCAGAGCAACAAGGTGGAGATGTATTGTTCATCTTTGAGGAGGATATTGGAGGTGCCATCCAACATGCACTCGCAGACAATATGGACACAGATGCAATCAAATTATTCGGGGCAGCCCAGGTTGTACGAAAACACATTATTGATCAAAAGTTTGAGTTTACCGGCTCATTTCACCATGGCTGTGGAAGCGATGCAGTTCCCTCATCTCTCAATGCACATGTTTGAATGATTTTTGACTGCCCAAACATTGAAAGCCATGATCATGTAAACACAGCAAAAGAGCATCTTGCAGTTGTCTTGTCAGAGCTTCTACTGTTCAATACAGTAAAGAGTTCTCGTGTATCATTTGGTGTCCGACACAACAAGGAAAGATAGGTTCCGTGTGGTCAACAAGGTTTTGTGCCAGATCTCCATCTGCCTAGTCCTGGAGTCTGAGGTTGCAGTGCAACCGATTCTGGACTGGACTACCAGAGGCGTCGATGTCCTGCAATGAGCTGGTGCACTGCGGCTGCAAAAAGGGGTGTAAATGTCAGTGTAAGTGTTAGTCATCAAATCTACAGTGCATGGAGCTATGTAGCTGAACAGGAGCATGTGGCGACTCGTGAATTGTACAGACAGTATGATAGTTTCAACTGTATGAATTGCGTGACAATGACTGGTATTTGTACATGTGGTTTTCCATGGAATAGGGAAGTGGTACTATGCATATTTTATAACGCAACAGTCAGGAACGTTTATCCCAGTAAGGGAGTAAGGGCTTTTCCATTGACAATGGGGAGGACGAGGAGGGAGGAGGAGGAAGAGGAGGAGGAAGAGGAGGAAGATGATGATGATTATAAAAGTGGGAGGTGAAAATTGATTTTATATTACATATCATGGTAAGTTACTCTTTAAAACCTTATTCAAACTGTTCAGTTGTAGTCAGAAAATTGTTCCTGTCTGTCATCCCTGCACATTTTAAAATGCAATAACCCCATCTTAATTACATGAATATGTGTAAGCATTTGTTGTCCATTCTGTATGAAATTGAGATATTCTTTATCATAAACACCGTCTGTGCATTGACATTAATCTTATGGCTGAGAAAAGAACTGTAAAATGTGACAAAAGTAAATGCATACGGACACGTTAATATGTAGGTATTCATACATGACCCAAATATGGATTCTTCGATCCCAAGAGACACTGAGATCACGTTCCTGAAATGTGCTTGTATGGCAGCCATCTTGAAATTCTACATAGCCAGGGGTTTCCTTAGAAGCCGGTTACCGGCGACCCGCAGCCGTCTACTCAGAGAAAAAATGTCAAAGTCGCCGCCTACTTACTTCAGAGCCAATTTTACGAATTTTTTTTTTTTTTTTTGTCACCAAGAAATCTCTACATCCCCCTGTTTTGACATCCGAGAAATGGAATATGGTTTCCTTAATGAAGCTAGTTCATCTACACTTATTATGTCACACTTACTTCAGATTGCTCACTGTACTCCACCATGTGCAGTATCATCTCCCTATTAAGAACTAAGGTATGGCCCAAATGTTGCTAAAATGACTCTTTAAAAGTGCTTAGATACTCCATCTTCCAAACACCTTGGTGTGCCCTAAACCATGGCCTCAAATTAATGAACCCTGTTTAAAAGCTGCTTGAACTAACTATACAGTATAGCTGAATTTCAGTCAACCAGTCAGTCAGTCATTATGTTAATGCAACTACATCCAGTACAGGCCTAACCACTTGTTTTTGTGGAGTTTTCCACCCCAACAGCATGATAATATGAGAACTATTTCATGTCAGAAATCATGCTAGAATGCATCTCCAGCCATCTAGGATCTTCCGGCTTCCAGGGCCCTAAGTGGGCCCTGGACCCCGGCCATACAGCTGCGCTCTCTTTGCTCGCGGTGATGGTAACCTGCTACTTTTTAATGGTAGCCTCCTACTCCAAGAAATAAGGAAACCCCTGCATAGCTATCATTTGTTTTTGACAAGAGCTAGCACACAGAACAGACCAGGACACAACATGACAAAGGGAACAGCAGGAGAAAGGGGAAATGCCAATAGCAGAGTGGAGGAAGAAGGTAGAAGGAGACGGACAAACAAAGGATGCAGGTAGCGATGAGGGTTAGGGGAGAACGCAAGGAGTGGACAAGATGGATACATAAGCAAAATTTTGGGAGAGGTGGGGGTGGTTTAATGGATGTAGAAAAGATCATGATTTTGGATGGGGGGTCACTTGAGATGGTGGGAACTTCTCAGAAACTGACGGCCAGATGCAAACCAAGCTCTTCATGAAACATCAGGACCATGTCGTTAAGTTAAGTTGGGCTCCCCATGACCGTACCACTTTAGGAAGGGGGGGTGGCATGGCTCCTTCCCCCTAATCTCTAATTTTCACCCCAACTGTTGGGGAAATAACCATCAGTCCCCACGGAGCATTGAGGACCTCCATCCATTGTTGGGAGAGTAGAAGCAGCATGTCCTAGGTAGAGTGACCAGGTCTGAATCCAAATTGATGATCTGAGATGATGATGTTGGAGAAAAGGAATGATTTTATGTCAACTGTGATGATGGATTCCATGACCTTGCTGATGATTGGAAGTGAGCTAATTGGTCTGTTGTCGTTAAGGTGATCTGTTTTTGCACCTTTTTATGTAATGCTGTGATGTTGGCTGATTTCCAAGCAGATGGAAGATGACCTATGGTAGATGACAGGGTAAAAAGGGCAGAAAGAGGAATTGCACGAGCAAGGTTTTAACATGCTTGTATTAATTGACCCCAAAAATATGGGTTTCAGCACAAATATATCACATAGAAAAAAAGTTATCAAAAAATACATGTTTTTGTATATCGACCATCTTGAAATTAAACATGTCCGCCATCTGAGGATATCGACTGTGGCAGAAATTGATTCATTGACCCAAAAAAATGTTAAATTGGACACCAAGATCATGTTTCTGTGTTGACTATAAGCTGAAACATGACGGATAACAGATTTACATGGCATCCATTTTGAAATTCAAGATGATGGCCAGATACCATATCGACGGCGATGAGTACCTCATATTGTATGAATTCTCCATATTGTGATGAACATGTGTACAAATCTCCAGGCTGTTGTGAAATTTTGCTCCAATTCATATGATAGGTGGCTCTTTTAATAGCACTGTACTAATACGTGGTCGCAACAAGCTTGGTAGAGTGGGGGTTGGTTATCCACATTGGGTTATACATTATGTTACACAGAGTGCTTTATACACAGTTACCGTTGATTACCGTTGTGAGTGGGGTATTAATCACGATGTTTGATGTCTGAAGAATTGTAAATCTGCATGTAATTATGAAGAAATATGTTTCATGGTACTCAATGGGCTGCGAAGGTGTCATGCATGCCACTGTATTTATTTTTACCCATGGGATCAAGCATGACCTTGCATGTAGGGAGTTGCCAAAGGAGCCATCACATTGTATAGGATGTTTTTTTATTTTTTTTTTTAAATGAAGACTGCACAACGTTGTGATGGCTTACTGAATAAGGATGGACACGGTCACATCGTCACATGTTGCATGTCATGCATGACGATGAAATGTGCTTGTACATGCATTCTGGCCATTGTAATGCTCAGCCTTCTGCTTATTTGCATGTCAATGTGATCCAGCTCTGTGTAATCAGGAATTTGTTGCCATAGCACGACTGCTGCGTGATGAGCCCCTGTGGACTTGGTCTGAAACGGGGGCTTATGGATTTGGTCTCGATTTTCGTATGCCTACGTGCGTCTACAATCATATCTCAGACATGTATGGACCGATTTTATTTTAAATTTGGCACAAAGGCAACACATGATGGTGTACATATGCTCATCATTTTGTTTTGCGATGTGATGACTGGCGGCCATTTTAGTTGTAAAAAAAACCCAATTGATGTTGAACACGTCCTCAACCATTTCTCGGACATGCATTTACCGATCTTGTTCAAACTTAGCACACGGATGATGAATGATGACTTCCATATGCATGTCATTTTTTTTTCAACATCAGATCCAAGATGGCCGACTGGCGGCCATTTTGTTACTTAAATGTGTCCCCAACCATTTCCTGAACATGAATGCTCTGATTTTGTTAACTTGGCACAAACACAGTACATGATTGTATACACGTGCCTCTCACATTATTTTGCGATCTCATCAAAGATGGTTGACTGGTAGACTGGTAGCCATTGTCGTTATTTAAAAAAAAAAAAACGGTGTGGAACATGTCCTCAAACATTTCTCGGACATGCATTTTACCGATCTTGTTCAAACTTGGCTCACAGATAATGAATGATGGCTGATATATGCACGTCATTGCTTTTCGAGATGAGATCCAACGTGGTCGACTGGCAGCTATTTTGTTACTTAAAAGTGTCCCCAACCATTTCTCGGATGTGCATGGTCTGATTTTGTTCAAACTTGGCAAATGTCACATTTTCTTGTACGTCATATGTCACTCAACTCACTTGCCCATACGCATAAATCTTGTAAATATGTGCTAACCCCTCCGTACAGCAAAATTACTAAAACTCAGGGGCTATGACATTTTGTCTTTTTCTCCTTGTTTCTAGAAATACTTTGTACAAGTATTTTTTTTTTTAATCTTGGACATGAGAATTTCTGCAAAAGTTGCTTTGTGTATTTAAAACCAGGGGTGTGTTCCATTAACAACTAGAGGGGGAGCACTCGGGAGAGTGCAAAACCTCCGCCGCCAATACTGCTGGGTCACTCAGTGAACCTTATATCTTATTCATTAAATATGATGTCAACAGTGCTGACAGAGTTATAGTTCTTTTCTCCAACATTTTTTTTTTGGGGGGGGGGGGGATTGGAAATCACTTAAAACATGTAGAAATGCAAAAAAAAAGAAATCGAAATTTTGTTGAAAAAAAGTTGCAAAATCTTTTTTTTCTCTAACAATTTTTTGTGGGGGGGGGGGGGTGTTGTAAATCACTTAAAACATGTAGAAATGCCAAAAAAAAAATTCTCTATTTTTTTTTGGGGGGGGGTTGGAAATCACTTAAAACATGTAGAAATGCCAAAAAAAAATTCTATTTTTGGGGGGGGGTAACAATTTTTTTTTTGGGGGGGGGGTTGGAAATCACTTAAAACATGTAAAATGCAAAAAAAAAAATTTTTTTTCTCTAACAATTTTTTTTTTGGGGGGGGGGGAACAAGTCCAAAATTTAATGGCATGATCCTTGGACCATACCTAACCCCCCACCAAGTTTCGTCGAAATCCGTCAAGGAGTTTTTCCGTAATACTGTTCACAAACAAACAACACAAACAAGCAGTCATAGACTGGTACTTACGAAATCGTCAACATTGACCTCTGACCTTGTTCTAATAAAAGCTGTCTCTCGAGAAGGTAGCGACACAAACCAGAAGTTTATACGATGATTCTGTACCAAACCATCAAAAATCGAATGTTTGGATGTTTGACCTCACTGTGACCTTGACCTTTGACCGATTTTGACCAAAATCTAATCAGCGCTAGCCACCACCCTCCTGAATCACGTGGTGTAATTTGACATTGGTAGTTTCTTCCGTTCTCGAGTATCATTTTTTGGATGTTTGACCTCACTGTGACCTTGACCTTTGACCGATTTTGACCAAAATCTAATCAGCACTAGCCATCACCCTCCTGAATCACGTGGTGTAATTTGACATTGGTAGCTTCTTCCGTTCTCGAGTTATCGTGCCTACAAACAAACAAACACACAAACAAACAGAAACGGAAGTCATCAATATACTTACGAAATCTTTAGATTTCGTACAGTAACAAACAGAAAGGGGTGAAAACAGTAACCTCCATCCATCTTCGAAGATGGCGGAGGTTAATAAGCTTGCTATTGCTTGCCAAGCATTCTATTCCTTATCAACCATTTCAATGGAGTGCTTGCTTGAGTGCTTAAGCCACTTGGTGAGCGCTCTACAAGCTGATTGGTAATGAACACACCCAGCCGTGTCTACCCATTGCTTCGTTGACTGGTTGAATCAGAAGACAGCAATATGTTGGACTTCACAAACATATTGCATGTCTCTCTGTGAGTCTCAGAGGATGTAAAATGAAGTGAAACGGTGAACAAGGATGTTTTATAACACGTATTTGTTGTGGTTGTTGTTTGTTTGTTTTTTGTTTAAATTTCCTCTTGCTTCAGGAAGTATTACTATATATAATTGTGTGCTCTTTCCATGTCCATCACCCTTTATTCAAAACTCTAAATGGTTCCTCCTGTCGTCGAATAAAAATGGCACCATTTGAATCGTAACATTAAAGCTCCAAATCCCACTTCTTTCCTCCCAGAAAGATGAGCTTTTAAAACTGGCGCTTATATGGTTAAACAGACAGGAATTCTCGTTCCAAGTAAATTGATTGTTAGCTTTCCAAGGTACCATTTATATTATTCTATGACTAGCAAATACAACCCGTCGCTTCGCTGACGGGTCAAAGTGGGTGGGGGAGAGAGAGATCGAGATAGAGATGCAGAGAGAGCGACATCTCACCAAAAAGTGACATGCACGCACGCACACACATACACACACACACACACACACACACACACACACACACACACACACACACACACACACACGCACAGAGGTGTGGGAGGAGAGTGCTGCATTTTATTGTTAGGTGGGAGTGAGGAGGGGACAGAGTGAGAAACGGGTGGGGGAGAGAAAAAAAAAGACAGGTGAGCGGTGGAGGTGGGATTAGCAAAGAGAACTGATATGTGATTCTTAATGACCGAGCACACACACAAAAAAAAACACGTCAGAGCAGTTGTACACACAACGACACAACAGAGTTTGTAAAGTAATCCACTAGCACATCTGCAAAAAACCTGATATTTCAATTCCAGAAAATTTGTGGGCAAATGAACCAAAAGCAATCACTGAAAACATTGAAGTACCGCTCACGTACGATCTTCTGATCCCATCAGGCGTGAACATCAAAAACAAAGCATTGTGACCACATATCATACTGAGGTGCAAAAAAAGAGAACAAGGCATTGCTAATTGAGGTGTTAATACCGGTGATCTTGGACTAACGATGCAGAAATCAGGATAATGACCAAATACCAAGACCTCAAGGATGAAGTGAAAAGATCCTGGAAGCTGAAGAATGCCAAAGTTGTACCAGTGACGATGAAGAACCTCATGGGAATGATGAAGAACCTCAGATATATTAATAACCATCCCTGGGAATATCACTATAAACGAACTACAGTTGGAAGCCTTTCTGGGCTCAGTAACGATCCTGAAGAGAGCCCTCGGCACAAAACTTTGAAAATAGAAAACTTCACAGCTTGGTCCATGAATCATGACCCCTTACCAAAATGAAGGTGGATACTTTGAGCCCACCCTGGGAGGACTCCATTCCACATACTGAAACTCACATATGTAAATACCAATCACACACACACACACACACACACACACACACACACACACACACACACACACACACACACACACACACACACACACGACGGTGGATACTTCGAGACCTGGGAGGGATCCGTTCCACCTTCTGAAACCCGCATATACAAAAAAACTTCAGCTTGGTCTCGGTGTGAAGGGAAAAAAATACAAAAATCCTCTTCACTTACAACACCAACAAAAAATTATCTTTGCTTGCAGAAACTAATTAATATATTGGTGGAACTACAAAAGTGTATTTATATTAATATTTTTTCACATTTTTTCACATTCAATAATTTTTTTCTTCACTCAAAATAATCGTCCAAACAGTAGAAAAAGTTAAGTTTAATGCTTTGCTTGAATAAATACACTAAGTTATAAAATTCGCTTATTTGTTAAAATTTTCGTATTTCACTCCAGATTTCGACTTGTTTTGTTCACCAGATTCGATTCTCCAATCCGATATAATATTTTGATTATATACTTTAATTAGCCCGTAAGAGTAGATCGTGTTTCCAAATCGAGGCATAGGTCGAACAAAATGGTAGCTGAAGACTCCAGCAACCACAGAGGGCTGATCAAGATGGCTTGCCACCATCTTGGTAAGGGTTGTTTTGGTTTTTAGCCGCGTTGCGTAGCGAATGCTGGCTCTAAGAGAGCTCTGCGTTCTTCTTCTTCTTCTTGTTCTTGTTGTTCTTCTTCTTCTTCTTCTTCTGGTGAAGACAAAACCTTTCTGGGGGTGAGAATAGGGAGTGAAGCAGGCAGGGAGGCTACATGGAGGTACCTGATTCCCTGAGGCACCTGACGCCCTGGAGGCACCTGACGCCCTGGAGGCACCTGACGCCCTGGAGGCACCCGACGCCCTGGGGCACTTGATGCCCTGGAGGCACCGGATGCCCTGGGGCCACCTGATGCCCTGGGGGTACCTGATGCCCTGGAGGCACTCGATGCCCTGGAAGCTAGTATAGCAAGGAGATTGACTGGTGGAATGACATGGCTCTTGGACACATTTGTCCTTCTTTTGTGATGAGCACCCCCTAAATTATCTACAAAAGGGGTGTTTTAATTAACCCAAACACCTATTTTTCACTCTTGCACTTCCTTGGAGTTTTCTTAGAATGCATGCAAAGTTTCAGGGTGCTAGGTTTTTATAGTTTTGTAGTTATGGAGGACACACACACACACACACTGCCTTTTATCAGTAGAGATTATTATTATTATTAAGAGCCCTTTTTAATATGGAGTATAGGCTCATGGAGGAGATACAACGTAGAACAGATGAGGAAGTAACAGAACATAATGAACAGTCGAAGGAGAAAAGGGAAACACAAACAGCTGGGATGGTGGACAAAATAGAGGGAGACTTGGAGAAATAACGGATGTGGGGAAGAAAGAGCGGTAGGGAAGGATGCACAGGGTGGACAAGATGGATACAGAAGGAAATTCTCAGCAAAGAAAAACTGTAAAAGTGGAAGGAGGAGGTATTTGGGTGAGGTTGATGAGGGTAGGAAAGATCATGGTTTTGGATTGGGGACAATCAGAGATGGTGGTGACCAGCTGTCTTGAAGATGTGGAGGGAAGAATGAGATTGAAGCGAATGTGGAAGTTGATTCCACAGGTGGGGGTGGGGGGGGGGAAGGAACAAGTAAGTGAAGGTGAGCAGTGGTTCTGGAGTTTTGGAGAATGGCGGACATACCGTCCTACCTTTTAGAATAAAGCGTGATGGACAGACGAACAATGCTCCCTTTAATAATAGACGATGGATGGAAGATGCTGTCATGTATGTATAACATGCTTGTAACACTTGAGTTCGTTATCAGCTTTGTACAGATATCTATTTATAATTGGTGGTTATGGTTTTGTGGTTTTGCTACAGAGTGGATTTCAACGTACCAATGAAAGGAAAGCAGATCACCAATGACCAAAGGTAGGAGCAGCTTTATGTTCTGCAACTCATTCCTCTGCCCACCTCACAGTGTTTGCAAACATGAAATCTACCCATTCTTCTTGGTTTATCATTGTAGTCACTGTAGTATATATCTCGATTCATGAGGCTTGTCAGACTTGGCCTCAGTATTAAAATATCATCTGTGGTTGCGTATTTTCAGGATCGTGGCAGCTCTACCCAGCATCCAAGACTGTCTAGACCGAGGGGCCAAGGCCGTCGTTTTGATGAGTCACCTGGGCCGACCGGATGGGGTGCCTACGCCTGATAAGTACTCTTTGGGTCCTGTGGCGGACGCTTTGTCCCGTCTTCTCTCAAAGTGAGTTGTCCACAGTGACAAAATGAATTTTTTTTAAAATCAATTTTGATGTTTTGTATGTAATTTATATGATTTGAGTTTCAGCTCATTGTGGAACCCTTGTTTTTCATTCACTTTTCCTGTTTCAGTGTTCCCAGGTAGGACAGAAGGAACAATAAGAGAATCTTTGGACTATAATGAGAGATAAAATGGTTTAGAAATGTATAAATTGTCTTTTTAATTTTTAATTATTGGTAAGATAGGATCTTCTCACGATCTAGCCATGGTGAGTGTTTTATTTTCCTCCATTTTTAATTGGAGACCATTTGCAGGATATGTCTGTACTTAAGCCGACAAATTAAGAAAATTGAAGGCACTTTTATCACTTTGGGACATATAATGACGTGTAGTTGCTGGGATATGGCTGGGAATTAATTTATCTTTGATCTGGATATTTAATGTTTAGATATCAATGGAAATGTTGGTTTGGAATGATGGTATTTGGTTCAGTAATAATGCGAGAAGTGGGAAAAGAGGCCACGTGTTAATCACACATTTAAAAGGATAGATGTGTAATTTAATCATCAAATCCTCCTCTTTCCATATTTTATGGATAGCACGTGTAGGAAGGGTCAAGCCCATAGTTGCATAAGCACCCCCCCTGCCTCCACCCTGTGGCAAAATTCATGCTTGGCACCCCACCCGGGTGACTGAAAATCACGAGGTTATTGAAGACTCTTATAACCCTGGGTTGGCTGGTGAAAAAAAAGAAAAACCTACCGCTGTTGGTTTTACTTCATTTTCCCTTGACCACGTCTATCTGGTCCCATCTCCCTGCAACAGTCTGGTTTTAAGACACCAGAAACTTGCCTTTCACCCCTCCACCATTTGTTGAAATAGGGTCGGAACGAGAAGCCAGGCAGTAGGAGTTGTGCAAGAAGAGGCTCTTTGAGGTGCTCACCAAAAGGGCTACCTTCTGTGGGTTGAGGTTCCTCAACTCTGTCCTGGTCATCACTAGGCTTTTGGATCCAAGTGGTCCTTTCCTGAACTTTAATGTCATCAATTTCTAATCTCCTTTCTCTTTCACCTACCTCCCCATCCCACCACTGTGCCTTCCCTTTCCTATGTTATCCTTCCTCCCACCCACCCTGGTATTTCTTTTTTAAATTAACTTCTCTCTCAGTTGAGTGTACATAATAAGTAGATTGTCCCAAGGTCAGAATCGGTGTTCCCAACATATTGTTACGAATTTGGAATTCGATTGCACACAACATACAGGTTCCTTTAGTCAGCTATGTCGATAAGTGCTTGTTCGCTAATAGCTCACTTTCATTGTTTAAATGTTCAGAAATCGATTAGATGCGCTGCGGATCGATTTAATAGTTAGGAATGAACAATGGAGATATCCCTCCCCTCTTCTGCGAAGAGGAAGAACCACCCTGCCGTCCCGTGATTCATGATGTCAACAACTCCCTCCCACCCGTGGTTGAGCGGGTGGATGGATCAGCCGAGGGCATGAGTCACGCCGGGCGTGGGGGAGGGGGGGCGGAGAAGGATAAGAGGAGATCTTTTCTTTTGTTCGTGTTGGGAAGTTGGAGTAGTAAGCTTTTTGCTTCTGCAGAGGAGTTGTTCAGCAGACTGTCGGGTCCTGCTTGGCTTGCGTTAGGGTTGAGGCCTTCGGAAGCTTTTTTGCTTCGGCTGGCTCAGTGAGCTTCGGCTGCGGCCTGGCTCGGGAGGAAGCTTTTTGCTTCGGCTGGCTCGGTGAGCTTCGGCTGCGGCCTGGCTCAGGAGGAAGCTTTTTGCTTCGGCTGGCTCAGTGAGCTTCGGCTGCGGCCTGGCTCGGGAGGAGGCTTTTTGCTTTGGTGGTTCAGTGGGCCTTCGGCTTCTGTTTGGCTCGGGAGAGCTTTTTGCTTCGAGCTGCTTTGTTTGGAAGAGAGTTGAGCTGGTCGCTCGGCTCGAGCTGCGAGTGGTGGCTTCTTCTTCTCCTTGGTTCGTGGAGCCTTTGTTCTCCATTTTGGTTCCCGGCTTGGTGCGACTCATCGACCTCTTCTTGGAGGTGGTTCCTTGGGGGAAGCGGCGCATCGACGGGAAGGATCGGCGCCTCGTCTCACCAGCACGTGTTGAGAGCGCGGGAGGATTCGCGGGAGCTCGGGAAGGATCGCGCTCACGGCGATTAGATCCAGCTCGCTCTCGCTGGAGCCCGGTCCGAACAACTTGAAGACCACACGAGTGGAGAGGTTCGAGATAGATCTGGGTTTCAGCTTACCTGTCCTCCGAGCTGGAGCCCGTTATTAAAGGCCTCTGCCACCATTTCTTGTGTGTGTGTGTGTGTGTGTGTGTGTGTGTGTGTGTGTGTGTGTGTGTACGTGTGTCCGTGGGCCCGTCTAATAAGTAGGAAATTGTTAAGTGCTTCGGTGCTTAAATGTTTGCATCGCATTTCGTATAGACGGTCGTAGTTCTTTTGTCGTGCTTTTGTTGCTTGTATAATTGCATGTGTTTTGCCTTGTTTAATTGCATACGTGCTTTATTATAATAAATGTCCTTGTGTGAATGTAAACCTGTTCGTTGCGTCCTCTTCCCTTAATTGAGCTGCCATCTTACACTCGGAATATAGTTGGTTTTTAAATAGGCGGTAAAGTGATCGGGTCCAACGGGACTGCGCGATAATACCCCGCTCGGTTATCCCAAAAGGAAGCGAGCTGCTTAAGCGGCTCGTTTCCAAGCGGTCCCGCTGAGGTACAATCTCTCGGTACCTACCCGCGCGAATAATTAGGTAAATCGAAGATTTGGCGATCGGACCCTGTAGTGCGTGGGTCGAGTGCGGACAAGGTTGTGGTGTGGTTACAAACACACCCGTGGCTGGTTTCCGGCGTTGATCCGGAAGGCCCCGACTGGATTGTCCGTTCGGTGGGCGAAGCGACCGCTATTGGTAGACGGCGCGTTCGCACGCCGACGGGCGGAAATCTACAACAATATCATGAAGACCACTACAGGGAAATCACGATGAAGTACAGTAAACCTCAAATATCGCAGGGGTTAGGTTCCTGAAAAATGCCGCGACAGTTAAAACCGCGATTGTGGAAACCAAGGGCCAATGGGAAAAGGGGGGGATTGGTTCCTGGGCTTATAGAAAATAAAGGGAAGATCGAAGGCAGCCAGGAATAAACACATCACAATTGAAATAAACATGTAAGATATAATATATATATATATATATATATTATATATAATATATTATAATGCATGTTAACATTGAAATAAACATGTAAATAAAATGAATGCAGTACAAAACTAGAGGGCGAGCACTCGGTAGAGTGCAAAACCTCCGCCGCCAATACTGCTGGGTCACTCAAGTGAACCTTATATCTTATTCATTAAATATGATGTCAACAGTGCTGACAGTTATAGTTCTTTTCTCCAACATTTTTTTTGGGGGGGGGGGGGGGGGTGGTTGGAAATCACTTAAAACATGTAGAAATGCAAAAAAAAAAAAATCTTTTTTTGGGGGGGTGACAATTTTTTGCGGGGGGTTGGAAATCACTTAAAACATGTAGAAATGCGAAAAAAAAAATTTTCTCTAACAATTTTTTGGGGGGGGGTTGGAAATCACTTAAAACATGTAGAAATCCCCCCCAAAAAATTTTTTTTTGGGGGGGGGTAACAATTTTTTTTGGGGGGGGGGGTTGGAAATCACTTAAAACATGTAGAAATGCAAAAAAAAAAAATTCAAATTTTTCTTCAAAATGGCCGCCATAGCGGCCATATTGGATTTTGGACCAAGTCCAAAATCTAATGCATGATCCTTGGACCATACCTCACCCCCCCACCAAGTTTCGTCGAAATCCGTCGAGGAGTTTTTCCGTAATACTGTCACAAACAAAAACAAACAAACAACGAAAGGGGGTGAAAACAGTAACCTCCATCCATCTTCGATGGCGGAGGTTAATAAACAAAAACATAAGACTTTTACCTTTTAAAATGTAAATATATTACGTAGTCGTTTGTGCTGTACTCTGCCGTAAATTGAAAACACAAGACTTAGCTCAGAGATGTTGCTTATGCTGCTATAGGGTGGGAGGGTGGAGGTTAGAAAGATGTGGATGTAGAACTTGCGATGGCTGTTGGATCAGCTCGGTCCCAGGTGCCTTGTGGAATCGGTAAATCTGCAATGATTTCTCCCATATCACCTGTCTACTCGAATGGATAAATCCACAATTGGTTCTCCCATATCACCGGTCTACTCGAATGGATAAATCCACAATTGGTTCTCCCATATGACCGGTCCACTCAAAGGCATTTGTTTTTTTCTGTTTGGTCCTCAATCCAAACATTAAGTGCTTTTTCCCTCCTTTCAATAAGAGGATCACAGGACCGGAATGACACTTTTGTGCTTTTGCTGGCAGGAACACTTGCACGGATATTCGACTCGCGTTTACCACGCAGTTGATTCATTGATCCTGTAATGGTGGCCCACAAATGCTGTGCTTTCACCTGGTGCCAACCTATCTAACAACTCGATTTTGTCATGCAATGTCATAACCTTTCTCAGCTTTTTGACACAATTAATTTTGGCCATCGTTTTACATTTGGGCGCCATTATTAACTGTTGTTTGTCTACTAGATCTTGCAGATCTAGTATTACATGATCTCCACATGTCATTTGCTGTTCGATGACGATTCATTATTAAACTTAGCTTCGTTCCCTATGCTGGTCTGATTTCTACAATTAACGGTGTGCGAGAAACAACAAAAGGCTCGTAATGGGAGGTAACCGTGCAAGCGGACGCAAACAATGACTCATCTCATCTCAGTAACCGGGATTGGCCAAAATTTAACACTGTGATAACACAATAGGTTGCCCACGATTAGTCGAAACCCGCGATATTATAACCCACGATATTTGAAGGTTTACTGTATCTACCGTTTCTTCTCTCAACTAGCTAGTTGAGCCTGGCTATGTAAAGGTCATTTTGGACATTTCCCCCTTGCTCTACACTCTTCAAACTTTCACTTATTGCTTTTCTTCTTCTTCCTGACTTTCCCGTGCTTCTTGCTCAGGGAGGTGCAGTTTCTTTCAGACTGTGTTGGAACCAAGGTGGAGGCGGCCTGTGCTAACCCATCCCCAAGCTCTGTCATTTTGCTGGAAAACCTTCGGTTCCACGTGGAGGAGGAAGGGAAGGGAAAGGATGCTGCTGGGAACAAGGTACACATTTTGAATATTTTTTTCCATCTCTTCCATACTCTCAATTTCCATTACCATTGTTGTGTCTGATCTCCCCACAATCAAGTTGTAATTTCATCGTTGCAACTAACTTTGAGCATCTTGTCCTTTAACATTACAGTTCAACAAGTAGGAAGGCAGTTGTTAGGCCTTCCTCAGTTTTTCGTTTATCCATTGAAAGCTTAACTAACATCCAATGTGTCATGTAAAAATTCACAAAACACATCATCCAGCTATTATTACCTCCACCACCGAAGGTGGATGAAGTTTGTGTATTCACCCCTGTTTGTTTGTCTGTTTGTCTGTGAGCTGGATATCTCAAAAAGTTATGAAGGGATCCATACGAAATTTGGTGGACAGGTTGGGTATTTGACAAGGACAAATTCATTAGATTTTTGGTGAAAATCTGGATCCTGTAATTTTTTTAAGCGAGTCTTCACCATTGAGAGATAGGCCCAAAAATGATGTATTCCACGATATCTCAAAAAGTTATGGACGGATTTGAATGAAATTTGGTGAACAGGTTGGGTGTGTGATAAGGAAGAATTGCTTCTATTTTCTGAATATCTGGATCTGGATGCAATAATTTTTAAAGTGATTCTTCACCGTTGAGAGATTGGGCCCCAAAAAAAATAAAAATAAAAATAAAAA
>CM068967.1:71419192-71434267 GCA_035128595.1 Eptatretus atami
ACTGAGAATGCTGTGAGATGTGATGATACCATCTCCGACTTATTTCCAGTTGTTACTGGTGTTCGTCAGGGGTGTGTACTGGCGCCCACACTTTTCACTGCTTGTCTGGACTGGATTCTGGGGAGGATGTCGGAGAGATCAAGCTGCGATGTATCTTTTTGGAATGTCAAGATCTCTGACCTTGATTTCGCAGATGATGCAGTCATCTTTGCAGAGGCTCTGGATATCCTTTTGGGGGCCCTCCAGGTGCTGAATGAGGAGTTGGAGCTGCTGGGATTATGGGTTTCCTGGGTCACGACTAAGATCCAGGCTTTCAATGACATCTTGGATGCTGCTGTCTTGTCTGTAACTGTTTGTGTTGAGGATGTTGAGGTCACAGACATTCACTTACCTTGGCAATGATATTCATGTCTCTGCTGGCTGTGAGCCAGAGGTCAACAGACGTCTGGGTCGGGCTTGGGAAGTCATGGATTCACTGGATCATGCATTTTGGCACTGTCAGTACCTGTGCAGGTCGAAAGTCGGAGTCTTCAGGTCCTTGTTGCTTTCTGTCTTGCACTATGGATGTGAGACTTGGACTCAGATCCCTGGTCAGAGATGGAGACTTAATTCCTTTGGTACCAGGTCTCTTCGGAGAATCCTTGGCTATAACTGGTCGGACTTTGTGTCCAATGAGCGGTTGCTGAGAGAGACTCAAATGAGATTTGTTACCCGCATAGTCCGTGAGCGTCAGCTGTGCCTGTATGGACATGTGGCTCGTTTTCCTGACGCTGATCCTGTTCACCAGATTCTCTCAGCGAGGGAGCCTCGTGAGTGGAGGAGGCCAATGGGCCGATCACCTGCCTCGTTGCAGCAGGTTGATCAACATCTCAAGGAGATGGGGGATGGGCCAAGCATCTGCCTGGGGGATGGCGAGACGGAGACCAATGGAGTCCCGGGAGAAAGTGGACGCAGCGATGCGCTGCTTCGGCGCATGCTCCCACAGCTGACCTGATCTGACCTAAGGACAGTACACATGTTGATGCTTTGCCTTGCCTGTAAGACCAACAACAGGATAGCCCAGGTTCGATGACTCAGAGGCAAGTCTTAGGCTATCCTTTGGGCTCATCCGATGCGGTAAATGTAGCTTTTGGAGAGGATCTTCTGGAGCTGAGGAAACTGTTGAAGAAAAAACAACCGGTCATCCTTGCTCTGTGTCAGAAGTTAATGAAATGGTCGACCAAGAAGGAACCCGAAGAAGTAAAGAGCAAAGATGGAGTCATCAGGGGGAACCTGGATTGGATTCCAGTTTCAGCCGTTACTCCACAACCCTCAAACCCATCCAGGTGCAACCAAGTGAACCTTACAGAAAAATTTCTGCAAGAATTCTCTTTTCCTTCGAGACATAGATGATGAAAGAGAGGAATATAAAGATGAAAAAGAAGAAAAAGCAAGAATTGGAATGAATGAAGGGAATTATAAAAAAAATAAAAATAAGAAAGAAATGTGAAAGGAACAAAGAACAAAGATGTTGGGAAGAACCTGGATAGATAGATTTCAGCACTTACTCCTCAGGCTCAAACACAGCAAGATGTACAAGCTACCAGAGGTCCGTAAATTATTCATTATTTTTCTGCACCATCGTGCTCCCTTGCTTTCTTTCAGCTCCTTGTATCGTGTCCTGTTTTCAACTTTTATTGAGGAGAGTGGGAGAGGACAGCACAAAGAAGGTTGGGGAAGGGGATTATATGGGACGTATAAGGAGGTCGAGCCAAAGGTGTGCAGTGTTTTACATACATGTATGTCAGTTAATTCATAGTTTTTCTCGATCTTGAATGGAATGGTTTCATTCGTGTAAATTTGATAGTTTATTTACTTGTATTGCATTTTTGTTTTCTTCACACGAGAGCCAGGGTTTTATTGATGTGTTGTTATAACAGTCGTATTTTGTTTTATTGAATAATTTTTGTTGCAATTTTTGATAGAGCTAAAGTCAAGGACAAAATTCAGCTGATAAGCAACCTGTTGGACAAGGTGAACTTGATGATAATTGGTGGTGGGATGGCCTACACTTTTCTGAAGGTCCTGCATGGCATGGAGGTGAGTACTCGTACATCCTCCAGTGAGTGGGCAGAATATCTCGAGCACGTTCAGGTTTTCTCGGAGTATTTTTCTCCCTTACTGATGAATCACCTGTCACTGAATCTGTTGATTGGTGTTTTTTTTTTCTTGCTTTCTTTCACCTCACACGATTCCATGGAACTTCGTTGATATTGGAGGACTGTTTGGGAAATGTTCAAACACCAAACTGTAATGCCTTGCCCCTTGTATGCGAGTAGATTGGCTCGTCGCTTTTTGATGAGGAAGGAGCAGCCATTGTTCCAGAACTCATGGAAAAGGCCAAAGAAAAGGGTGTCGAAGTAACCCTTCCCTGCGATTTCCTGATTGCTGATCGCTTCGATGAGAATGCTGAGACTGACACAGCCACTACTGAGGGTGGCATTCCTGACGGATGGATGGTGAGAGAAATTCCTGCTTCCATTAATTTTATACTTTGGGAGGGGAGAAGGAGAGTTTTTATTTGTTTGCTTTGGTCATATTTAGGCGAATGAAACCTGGAGTAACGAATAACATCCTTACGAACAGGTTAATTCCTCCAGCATTTATGGATTGGTTAACTCTCCCAGCGATATACCATTACACTGACAGCCTGAGACTTGTATCACCTCTGGGGGAACTTGGTGGAAGCAGCTGCACAAGTTCAGAGTGGTGAACAATACCCTATAATTTCTCATCCTCCTCATGACCTCAAGTCGATACTATTCATACTCATGATCTTTTCTATCCTCATTTATGTACCCCTTCCTTTTCAAGTTGTTTTTCTACCCTCTTCCTCCACCTACCTTTACCTTTATTGTTCTATTGACATTTCATCCCTAGTTTTCCCTTTTTCTTCTTTCAGTGCCTCCCCCCCAACCCCCAACTTCATTTACTCTTTCATTCACCCCCGCCCCCCACTCTCACCCCCATTCTTACCTCCAAGGGTCCCTCTGTTATGTCCCTCTAGCCTTTTGTTGGTGCGTATCCTCACTTTCCACTTTGTTCTAGCTTTTTCACAAGCCTAGACATTGTATGCAAAAAATGAAGAAGAAAATCAAAGTATTCCAGGTGAAGTCCTGTAATAGGCTCTGAGTGGCTTAGCATGGACTTGGCTTTGCAGAGAATACCAAAAAGTCAGCTTGAGTCAGAGGCCAGTTTGGCGATGTGTTCTACCTCAGACAAGATGTGACAGATTGTGATGGCTAGGAGCTCCAGGGATCGATTAGAAGAAGCAACATGTCCACGGTCGAATACCTGGAGCAGAAGTCAAACTGGTGATGAGGAATTAGAGTTGGACAAGAGATGACGCTGGAGTTCTGCAGCAATGATAGATGCCATTGCTTTGTTCACTGATCTGGATCATACTTGGAACTCTTCTCATGAATGGAGGTGACATCTGTGACTCTCGAAGATGAAGACAGGAAAGCATCCGAGAAAGAAATGGAGAAGAGTGAGGAAAATTGATAGGGTCAAATCACAATTCTTGAGGATTTGCAGTGTGAACGCCATCAGGTCCAGTTGCAGAGATCGTATAAGGATTGCCGAGGAGCTTCTCAACATTCATGCTGTAGAGAGCAATGTGTTATGTGTGTCGGGGAAGGGAGGGATTTGGGATCTTGGCTTTTTCAGTAAAGATGGTGTTGATATGCTCAGCTTTCTTTTGTTGTTGGGGCAAGATCAAACTATGTGTGTCTCCCAATTTGATTGGGAATTGGACAAACCTCTCGTAACACAATGTACATAAAATGAAATCCGTGTCTTTTGACCATCTTTTCTGCTCAGATATGGTTCTGTGCGCCTAAAACTCACGACCCCTTTTCCCCATCCACAGCCTCCTCGTTCCCGTCTCCATGCCTCAGTTATCTAACCATTGCATTTTTACCCTGTCTGCCCTCCTTATTTTCCAGGGTTTGGACTGCGGGCCCAAGAGTGTGCAGAAGTTTGTGCAGGTGGTGAAACGCTCACGCCAGATTGTCTGGAATGGTCCTGTTGGGGTGTTTGAATTTGAGAAGTTCTCAGGCGGCACTCGTGCAGTCATGGATGCTGTGGTGACTTCCACTGAGAAGGGTTGTGTTACCATCATTGGTTCGTATCATTCCTCATTTTGTGCTTGAGCTCTGAGTGTATGTTGCATGCGCTTTCTTTCCAATGTTTTTTTTTTGTACACATAGTTGAGGCTCGTGGAAGAGCTGGTACAGTGAACGGATCAGGACATAACAGACAAAAAACAGGATGCAAAACACGCATGCATGGGGTGGACAACATGGATAAGAAGCAAACTCCAAGGAAGGAAAATTGGGAGAAGGAGGGATTTTGGTGGGGTTAACGAGGGTAAAAAAGGTCATTGTTTTGGATTGGGGGTGATCTGAGATGGTGGTGAACAGCTATCTTGAAGACCTGGAGAGAAGAATGAGAATGAAGATGATGTGGAAGCTGATTCCAGAGACGGAGAAAAAAAGAGGAACAAATGAGTGGAGGTGAGCAGTGATCCTGAATTTAGGTAGTTTCACCAGAAGGTGGTTTATGGTGAACCATGTGATTCTTGCAGAAACTTGGAGGGGACAAAGCATGGCAGGAGCAGAGGGTGCAAGACAAGAAAGGAGGATGTAGAAGACAGAGAGATCACCAAACTCTTTGTGATGGCAAAGTGATAAGCTCATAGACCCAGCTTAATCGCAGGGGATTCCAATAATCTTAAAGGCCTTGGTTTCCTTGGTGTCAAGCTGAGCAATATGTGGGGCAGGGGAGGGGAGCCAGCCCAGAGGGGAAAGCAGTACTCCATCAAGCTGTGGACAAAAGCCTTGTCGGTGAATAGGAGCTCACTAGCTCAGGTGTGCCAAGGAAGGACTTTGTTTGACGAAGGGTACCCAGTCAGTGGCTGGCTTTGGAAGCCAACTTTTGAAATATGGTTTGCCCAAAAAAGATCATGGCTGATACTGATGGTGAGATCCAGGAGTATGGATGACTGAACTTTCTCAAGAGGATTGTGAAGAAAGTAGATAGGAGGGTTTGCCAAACGGTCCTTTCAGAGAGAGGTCGTGAGAGGGTGAGATTTGTTCGGACTGAAAGACACACATACCGAGTGTTTAAACATCTTGTTTTTTTCAAGGTCGGAAGAGAGGGAAGAGGCTGCAGCCTGCCTGTCTGAAGGATGAGGGATGTCACAACAGAGGGTGAAGTCCTCAGCAAATAGATAAAATCCTCCTATCAGCAAATAAATTCGTAAATAATTTTCAGTCATTGAGATCATTGATGAAGATTAGGAAAAGGATGGGCCCAGAATCCAGTCAAATTAGGGAGAGGAGATGAAAGGATTCCGTTGAGTGCCACATATCGGCTACGAGAGTAGAGGAAGTCGGTAAGCCATGTGTGGAGTTGACCTTGGATGTCATAGGGAGAGTTTGTAGACGTAGAGCAAGGCAGGATGTCAGACTGTATCAAAAGCCCAAGAGATGGCTCTGATCTCATGTCTGACACGGAGGGCCTCCATCCATTGTTGGGTGAGTAGAAGCAGCATGTCTAAGGTGGAGTGACCAGGTCTGAATCCAAATTGGTGATCTGAGATGAGGTTGTTGGCGAAAAGGAAGGTTTTCTTATCAATTGCGATGATGGATTCAATGACCTTGCTGATGGTTGGAAGTAAGCTGATAGGTCTGTAGTTTAGCGGTTCAGTTTTTGTTCCTTTTTATGTGGTGCAGTGATGTTGGTGGATTACCAAGCATATGAAAGATGACCTCAGGCAAATGACAGGGTGAAAAAAATGGCAGAGGATGTGTGAGAGCGGCAGAGGATGTGTGAGGGCAGCAGAGCAGGTTTTTGGGACACGTGAGCTGGTGCAGTAGCAGAGTCAGTCGAGGGTTGAAAGAACCTTCTCCACCTTCTCAGGTGCAAAAGACACAGAGTCCAGGAGCAATTGGGTACGACAGGGAAGGATTGGTTCTGAGAGTGAGGGGCTGGGGACACAAGATTTAGAACACAAAATTGAGACATTCAGCCTTCTCATGAGTGGAGTGATTGTGATGCCGTTTGAAGAAGGGGAAGGGATGGAATAGCAGCATACTTCAGAGACGGACTTGACAAGGTGCCACCAGGTTTTAGTTGGGAGAAGTTTGAAAGTTCATTCTTGAGGTTGGATAGATGTTCTTTTCTGGCTCTCCTGCGAGTGGACACACTTGTTAGGGACCTATATTACAATGCACTCTAGATTGCTTTCGGTCAGATTTGCCTTCCAGGAAGAGAAGGCAAGTTGTTGCACGTGAAGGCAGAGAACCTGCCTCACCCCAGGATCCAGTGTACCATTGGCGGGAAGAAGGATAGGATATTTTAAGACGAGATGAGATGAATCTGTCCATGAGAAAAGAGAGCAGGATTCTGTGGAAGAATTCCCAGGCTGAGTTAACATCAGGGGCAGTAGATAGGGGAGACCAGTTCTGAAGAGAGATGGCTGCTTGCAATCCAGGCCAATCTGCTTGAGTGAAATGCTAGACTCGCCGCCGTTGAGGCAGTTCTCTACGAATAGCCAGAGTTGTTGACTTTCACAAGCATATGATTAGTTGAACCAATTGGGACAGAGGAAGAGCAGGAGACATTTATGAGAAAGTTTATCATCACCAAGTCCAGAAGGGAGGATTTGCCAATGGGAGAAATTTGGGTTGGAAAGTTTACAGATGGAGTCACTGAAGTGTCATGGCTTTGCGGAAGTGTCATGGCCGGTGAGAGAGGTGCCAACACCCATCCGAGTTGCATGGTGACAATTGAAATCACCACATATATGAGGAAGAGAAAGTTGGGTTGAGTGGCTAGAAGTTTGTCCATGTTGTCTGAGAGAAAGAGATGTAGATGGAGTCGTCACTGTTCGAGCGGTACAACATAGAGATGAGCAAGAGGTGGGAGTGGAGGGGCTGTCGCAGCCAGAGATACTCCTGGTGGTTGGGAGATGTAAGGTCAGTTGAAGGGCAGTGGGAAATTGAGTTATTGATGAAAAGAGCGACTGGGGTGTGGTTCAGGCCAATAAAATCAGAAGAGACAGTAACTGGGGAGAGACACTAAGGAATTGGGGATGTCCTGTGGGAGGAAGGATTCTATTAAACAGATGATATCTGGTGTATCGGCAGCGGCCTGGATTGAGAGATGTGTTGGGTTAGAGTGGAGACCTCAGATGTTTGAGGTTCACACAGTTAGAGATAGGGGGGAGGAGTTGTTGGGATTGTGAATAATATGGGAGGGGACTTTGCAGGGGCAACTTGAGGCTTTCGGGGTGAGGTGAGGGGGAAGGTTTGAGTGAGTGTGAGGGGCGTGGGGGAAGGTTTGAGTGAGTGCGAGGGGCGTGGGGAAGGTTTGAGTGAGTGTGAGGGGCATGGCGGAAGGTTTGAGTGCGAGGGATGCTGGGAAGGTTTTTTGAGTGTGAGTGGACGGGGTGAGGTTTGAGAATGAGGAAGTGAGCAAACAAAAACCTTGAAGAAATACTCCTTTTGAAGATGGACATATTGCATTGGAGAAGAAAAACACTTGTCGCATTTGTGAAAGAGATACAAGGGTTGAAATACATTCTTAAAATGCTTTTTGTTTTTAATTAAAAAAAAATTTTGGTTTAAAAAAATTATTCTTCTTAATATTTTTTTTTAAGTTTACTTGTTTGTTGTGATTTTTAATTTTTTTGAAACGAGGAGGGGAAATAGAAATAGGATAGTGTTGGGGAAATCAAAGCAAGATCCTCCAGAATACACCCAGGACAGAGCTAAGTGTAGGGCACACTTTCTGTCCGAGGAAGGCTTTGAAAAGGCTGTTCAGGCCTTGACAATACAAAATAAATAACAAACGAACAAATTAAAACGAAATATTGCATGGGATGTTCAACAACAACACATTGACAAATGACATACACAAAAGGTTCGGAAAACTCAGCTTTGGTGAGATGGAACAGAGCAGCTCCAATTGTACCATACACGCGCGAAGAACCCGAACCGGAAGTTTGTCACCAAAAGCATATTGATCTCTTCAAGAACGAGTGTTGATTTTTGCTTTTGTAATCTTCGTGATGTTACTTGTAGAGGTCTCTACGTAACACGGTGTAGACCTTTACATTCCTGTCTTGGTTGCTGTTTGGAATCTGTGCCTATAACCGGGAAGGACTTTTAATAAAATTAGTGTTTAAAAAATTAAAGAAAGAAAAAAGGACTTTTTCTTCTTTTTTTATGCAGCACATAGCTGTATCATCATTGGCTGAGGGCACGACTGTGCCACTGATGCAGTCAGTGAGTGCCCCTTGTAGGTTAGGGCAGGAATCTTTTTCAGGGTGCTGGTGCGAGCTCGCCTGATCTTCATGAAGGACACTGGGATATTCAACATCCACCAACTCATGCCAGCAGACAGGACACCCACTTCACGTCTATCCGAAGGATGGCGCACACATATTGATGAATTACCCTGCCTGTGAAACACCGGGATGACAGTTTATACCTTGAGCTGAGATTCAAACCCAGGCTATATGGCTCGGAGGCGAGTGTGCGTACCTCTTGGCCAGCCCATAACAAGAGTTAGAGGTGCAATTCCAAAGTGATCTGGGAAGTGGACGAGGACCGTGTTGCTTTAACTTGACAAAATAGTCTATAACATGATATAACCATTGAATCGACCCTTGCATTAAACTGGAGATGCTCGGTGAAGAGATTGGCATTCCGATGCTCTGTCGTCCTTGCATTTTTCCCCCAATTTTCCCGACTTTAATTTTCAGCATTCCACCGAACAACCTTTGATCGCGTTTATTTCCCTCTGATATCGTTCCTCACAGGTGGGGGTGACACGGCAACTTGCTGTGCAAAATGGAATACCGAGGACAAGGTTAGCCATGTAAGCACTGGAGGAGGGGCCAGCCTAGAGCTTCTGGAAGGTACGACACTGCTTACCTGCCCATAATCATCATTTTTTATTTGTGTACAACATCAGTAGAATGTCACTTTGATAACATAAAATGTGTCTGTACGGACATGTTGGCTAAATGAAAATGAGTTCCCTAATTTTGCTTCCTCCGATGCCTCCTATACCTGTGAACTGGTGTACTCTCACTTTGACACTGGCCTTGTGGACGTAGTTTGGTAGCAATCGAGCGATTTGTGCTTCGTTTTTCAGGTAAAGTTCTTCCTGGTGTAGCGGCACTTTGCGAGGCTTGAGGTTGATGAGTGTGACAACGGGGACCATGCCCTCACTGCTTTTGCCACTCATGTAACAAACACTTCCTTGCACTGAAAAGTCAACAGTACTAATACGGTAAAATAATTATTCCACTGGATTTAATGTGTGCACTTGTGTGTCCAAGAATTGTCACCTTTTGCAATCATGTAACTGTTTGCTTGCCCTGCCACTTGACCAATCTGCATTTCCAAATTATTATTTCTGGGACTTGTCGAATAATGACCCAAAACCAGGTCTGGTCACCTCAAGCCATTTGACTAATAAGCTGAAGGTGTAATTTAGCCGTTGACCAGTATGTCAGTTTGCATATCAATAAAGGTGTGAGATACCGAATAGCCATAGGTGTATGCAACTGCTATTCCAAAGGACCTTGTACGGTATCGTGACTGTGTTTGTTTATTTTATTTTTTCCAAATGTTCACTCGTGGTTGTGTGAATAAATCGTTTGCAGTGCATTTGCGAAATGTTTCTTCATTTTTCTTTACGTCGATTTTTGACTCCTGGCAGGTGTCCTCCGATGAAAACGTGCTTTTGTTGCTCTAAAACGACCTTGTCTAAAAAGAGAATAATGTGCTTTCTTTGAACATCGCTTGGAAATTTTCTCCCAGCATCTTCTTTTAAAGTCAGAGGGAAGTACAATAATTATGCCGATTTAAAGTTTGAATTGATGTTGAATGTTTTGTGTCGCTTGCTCAAGTGGTTATGGAAAAAATGAATTTAAAAGTGAATGAAGGTGAGGATGGGAGGAAAAAAAAAGAAAAAAAAGAGGGCCTCGACCGATATTCCGCAACATGGTCATGGATGGTTGTGGACGCCTGTTACTGGAATAATTATTTTTGGGACACACTTATCAGCAAAAATTGCAAGGTTATTATAGCTTGAGGTCCATGTAAAAGGTGAACATATGCGGGATTTGTTACTTACGAAATCTAAAGATTTCGTAAGTATATTGATGACTTCCGTCATCTGTTTGTGTTTGTTTGTTTGTTTGTGTGTGTGTTTGTTTGTTTGTAGGCACGATAACTCAAGAACGGAAGAAGCTACCAATGTCAAATTACACCACGTGATTCAGGAGGGGTGATGGCTAGTGCTGATTAGATTTTGGTCAAAATCGGTCAAAGGTCAAGGTCACAGTGAGGTCAAACATTCGATTTTTGATGGTTTGGTACAGAATCATCGTAGAAACTTCTGGTTTGCGTCGCTACCTTCTCTAGAGACAGCTTTTATTAGACAAGGTCAGAGGTCAAGTTGACGATTTCGTAAGTACCAGTCTATGACTGCTTGTTTTTTTTTTAAACAGATGGCAGGGTAAGGCTGTGTGTGTATCGTGAACGTCCTTTTTATTACCCCTCAGCCCGAATTGCGCTGAAAGAAGGGGTATTGTCATCACAGGCATTGTCCGGGCGGGCGTCTGTCAACTTTTGGTTTCCGTCAATTTCGAGGAGAACGCCTTGTCCGATTAAATCCATTTTTGCAGGGTATGTTGGGGTTGAGTAGAGGAAGGTTCCTTTTGAAAATGGGCGCGCTGCGATTTTCAATGTGCCTCCATGGCAGCCATCTTGAAATTGGTTTCCGTCGATTTCGAGGAGAACGCCTTGTCCGATTAAATCCATTTTTGCAGGGTATGTTGGGGTTGAGTAGAGGAAGGGTCCTTTTGAAAATGGGCGCGCTGCGATTTTCAATGTGGCCTCCATGGCAGCCATCTTGATATTGGTTTCCGTCGTTTTCGAGGAGAACGCCTTGTCCGATTAAATCCATTTTTGCAGGGTGTGTTGGGGCTGAGTAGAGGAAGGTTCCTTTCGAAAATGGGAGCGCTGCGATTTTCAATGTGGCCTCCATGGCAGCCATCTTGAAATTGGTTCCTTCGATTTCGAGAACGCCTTGTCCGATTAAATCCATTTTTGCAGGGTATGTTGGGGTTGAGTAGAGGAAGGTTCCTTTCAAAAATGGGCACGCTGCGATTTTCAATGTGGCCTCCATGGCAGCCATCTTGAAATTGGTTTCCGTCGATTTCGAGAACGCCTTGTCCGATTAAATCCATTTTTGCAGGTATGTTTGGGTTGAGTAGAGGAAGGTTCCTTTTAAAATGGGCGCGCTGCGATTTTCAATGTGGCCTCCATGGCAGCCATCTTGAAATTGGTTTCCGTCGTTTTCGAGAACGCCTTGTCCGATTAAATCCATTTTTGCAGGGTGTGTTGGGGTTGAGTAGAGAAGAAGGTTCCTTTCGAAAATGGGCGCGCTGCGATTTTCAGTGTGGCCGCCACGGCAGTCGTCTTGAAATTGGTTTTCGTCAATTTCAGAGAACGGCTTGGCTTGTCCGAATAAATGCATTTTTGCAGTGCGTGTGTGTTGGAGTTGAGTAGAGGAAGGTTCTTTCGAAAATGGGCGTGCTGCGATTTTCACGAGCCGCCACGGTAGCCATCTTGAAGTCTGATTGATTTTCGATATGACGTCCAACGTGCTCTAATTGACTGCATCATCGTGATATCACTGCTTCCTTTTACAATGCATGGGCTGAGGGGTTATGCCCGCTTTGCGGAGCTATTTTTAGTAATGTGGCAGTGAGGTGTTTTTAATACCATGGTGGTGAGGTGTTTTTAATAATGTGGCAGTGAGGTGTTTTTACCCCTCAGCCCGAATTGGTCTGAAAAAGGGGTATTGCGTCACAGGCGTTGTCCGTCCGTCCGGGCGTCTGTCAACTTTTGGTTTCCGTCAATTTCGAGGAGAACGCCTTGTCCAATTAAATCCATTTTTGCAGGGTATATTGAGGTTGAGTAGAGGAAGTTCCTTTCGAAAATGGGCGCACTGCGATTTTCAATGTGGCCTCCATGGCAGCCATCTTGAAATTGGTTTCCGTCGATTTTGAGGAGAACGCCTTGTCCGATTAAATCCATTTTGGCAGGGTGTGTTGGGGTGAGTAGAGGAAGGTTGCTTTCGAAAATGGCGGCTGCTGTGATTTCCATGTGGCCTCCATGGCAGCCATCTTGAAATTGGTTTCTGTAGATTTCGAGGAGAACGCCTTGTCCGATTAAATCCATTTTTGCAGGGTATGTTGGGGTTGAGTAGAGGAAGGGTCCTTTCGAATTGGACGCGCTGCGATTTTCAATGTGGCCTCCATGGCAGCCATCTCAAATTGGTTTCCGTCGATTTCGAGGAGAACGCCTTGTCCGATTAAATCCATTTGCAGGGTGTGTTGGGGTTGAGTAGAGGAAGGTTCCTTTCGAAAATGGGCACGCTGCGATTTTCAATGTGGCCTCCATGGCAGCCATCTTGAAATTGGTTTCCGTCGATTTCGAGGAGAACGCCTTGTCCGATTAAATCCATTTTTGCAGGGTATGTTGGGGTGAATAGAGGAAGGGTCCTTTTGAAAATGGGCGCGCTGCCATTTTCAATGTGGCCTCCATGGCAGCCATCTTGAAATTGGTTTCCGTCGTTTTCGAGGAGAACGCCTTGCCGATTAAATACATTTTTGCAGGGTGTTGGGGCTGAGTAGAGAAGGTTCCTTTCGAAAATGGGCGCGCTGCGATTTTCAATGTGGCCTCCATGGCCCATCTTGAAATTGTTTTCCGTCGATTTCGAGAAACGCCTTGTCCGATTAAATCCATTTTTGCAGGGTATGTTGGGGTTGAGTAGAGGAAGGTTCCTTTCAAAAATGGGCACGCTGCGATTTTCAATGTGGCCTCCATGGCAGCCATCTTGAAATTGGTTTCCGTCGATTTCGAGAACGCCTTGTCCGATTAAATCCATTTTTGCAGGATATGTTGGGTTGAGTAGAGGAAGGTTCCTTTTGAAAATGGGCGTGCCGTCGATTTTCAATGTGGCCTCCATGGCAGCCATCTTGAAATTGGTTTCCGTCGTTTTCGAGAACGCCTTGTCCGATTAAATCCATTTTTGCAGGGTGTGTTGGGTTGAGTAGAAGAAGGTTCTTTCGAAAATGGGCGCGCTGCGATTTTCAGTGTGGCCGCCACGGCAGTCGTCTTGAAATTGGTTTCGTCAATTTCGAGAACGGCTTGGCTTGTCCGATTAAATGCATTTTTGCAGTGCGTGTGTTGGAGTTGAGTAGAGGAAGGTTCCTTTCGAAAATGGGCGTGCTGCGATTTCACTAGCCGCCACGGTAGCCATCTTGAAGTCTGATTGATTTTCGATATGACGTCCAACGTGCTCTAATGACTGCATCATCGTGATATCACTGCTCCTTTTACAATGCATGGGCTGAGGGGTTATGCCCGCTTTGCGGAGCTATTTTTAGTAATGTGGCAGTGAGGTGTTTTTAATACCATGGTGGTGAGGTGTTTTTAATAATGTGGCAGTGAGGTGTTTTTACCCCTCAGCCCGAATTGGTCTGAAAAAGGGGTATTGTCGTCACAGGCGTTGTCCGTCCGTCCGGGCGTCTGTCAACTTTTGGTTTCCGTCAATTTCGAGAGAGAACGCCTTGTCCGATTAAATCCATTTTTGCCGGGTAGTGTTGAGGTTGAGTAGAGAAAGTTCCTTTCGAAAATGGGCGCACTGCGATTTTCAATGTGGCCTCCATGGTAGCCATCTTGAAATTGGTTTCCGTCGATTTTGAGGAGAACGCCTTGTCCGATTAAATCCATTTTGGCAGGGTGTTTTGGGTGAGTAGAGGAAGGTTGCTTTCGAAAATGGGCGTGCTGTGATTTTCCATGTGGCCTCCATGGCAGCCATCTTGAAATTGGTTTCTGTAGATTTCGAGGAGAACGCCTTGCCGATTAAATCCATTTTTGCAGGGTATGTTGGGGTTGAGTAGAGGAAGGGTCCTTTCGAAATTGGACGCGCTGCGATTTTCAATGTGGCCTCCATGGCAGCCATCTTCAAATTGGTTCCGTCGATTTCGAGGAGAACGCCTTGTCCGATTAAATCCATGTTTGCAGGGTATGTTGGGGTTGAGTAGAGGAAGGGTCCTTTTGAAAATGGGCGGCTGCGATTTTCAATGTGGCCTCCATGGAAGCCATCTTGAAATTGGTTTCCGTCATTTTCGAGGAGAACGCCTTGTCCGATTAAATCCATTTTTGCAGGGTGTGTTGGGGCTGAGTAGAGGAAGGTTCCTTTCGAAAATGGGCGCGCTGCGATTTTCAATGTGGCCTCCATGGCAGCCATCTTGAAATTTGTTTCCGTCGATTTCGAGAACGCCTTGTCCGATTAAATCCATTTTTGCAGGGTATGTTGGGGTTGAGTAGAGGAAGGTTCCTTTCAAAAATGGGCACGCTGCCGATTTTCAATGTGGCCTCCATGGCAGCCATCTTGAAATTGGTTTCCGTCGTTTTCGAGAACGCCTTGTCCGATTAAATCCATTTTTGCAGGTGTGTTGGGGTTGAGTAGAAGAAGGTTTCTTTCGAAAATGGGCGCGCTGCGATTTTCATGTGGCCGCCACGGCAGTCGTCTTGAAATTGGTTTTCGTCAATTTCGAGAACGGCTTGGCTTGTCCGATAAATGCATTTTTGCAGTGCGTGTTGTTGGAGTTGAGGTAGAGGAAGGTTCCTTTCGAAATGGGTGCGCTGCGATTTTCACTAGCCGCCACGGTAGCCATCTTGAAGTCTGATTTTCGATATGACATCCAACGGGCTCTAACTGACTGCATCATCGTGATATTACAGCTTCGTTTTACAATGCATGGGCTGAGGGGTTATGCCCGCTTTGCGGAGCTATTTGTTTAGTGTTATGCCTCCACAGCCGAAGGCCGGAGGCTTTTTGTGTTCAGGTTGTCCGTCTGTTATCGGGTTTTTATATGCCCGATATATATATCGGGGCGTATTATGTGATACCGGTCGTCCGTCCGTTCCTGTCCGC
>CM068967.1:71436523-71450050 GCA_035128595.1 Eptatretus atami
AGAAGAAGATGCGTGAGAGTGAGAGGAGTGAGTGTGAAGGGTGAGAGTGAGTGTGTGTGAGTGTGTGAGTGAGAGAGGGTTAGTTGAGAGTGTGAGGTGTGAGAGTGCAGTGAGAGCGAGTTTGAGAGTGAGAGTGGGGTGAGTGTGAGTAGTGAATGTGAGAGTGAGCGTGATGGTGAGAGTGAGGGTGAGAGTGAGAGTGTGAAGTGAGAGGTGTGTGATGTGTGTGTGTGAGTGTGAGTGTGAGTGAGAGTGAGTGTGCGAGTTTGATTTGTGAGTGAGAGTGAGAGTGAGAGTGAGGGTGAGAGCGGAGAGAGTGAGAGTGAGGGTGAGAGTGTGTGTGGTGAGAGTGAGCGTGAGAGTGATAGTGAGTGTGAGAGCGAGAGAACGAGAGTGAGGGTAGAGTGAGAGTGATGTGAGAGTGAGAGTGAGGGTAAGGGTGAGAGAGAGAGTGAGAGCGAGTGGTGAGGGTGAGAGTGAGGTGTGACTGTGAGAGTGAGTGAGTGTGAAGTGAGAGAGTGAGTGTGAGAGCGAGAGTGAGTGTGAGCATAGAGAGGTGAGATTGAGTGAGTGTGAGAGTTGAGGAGTGAGGGTGAGTGTGATGTGAGGGTGAGGGTGAGAGTGAGTGTGAGTGTGAGAGTGAGTGTGAGAGTGAGTGTGAGAGCGAGTGTGAGAGTGAGAGAGTGAGAGCGAGTGTGAGGGTGAGAGTGAGGTTGAGGTGAGAGTGTGTGTGTGAGTGAGTGTGAGAGTGAGTGAGTGTGAGTGTGAGAGGAGAACGAGAGTGAGAGTGAGTGTGAGAGTGGAGTGAGTGTGAGTGTGAGAGCGAGAAGAGAGTGAGAGTGAGGTGAGAGTGAGTGTGAGCGTTGAGAGAGTGAGAGAGAGTGAGAGTGTGTGAGAGTGAGAGTGAGAGTGGTGTGAGAGTGAGTGTGAGAGCGAGTGTGAGAGTAAGAGAGTGAGGATGAGTGTGAGAGTGAGCATGAGAGTGAGCATGGGTAGTGAGTGTGTGAGAGTGAGTGAGAGTGAGGTGAGTGTGTGAGAGTGAGAGTGAGGTGAGAGTGAGTGTGAGAGTGAGCATGAGAGTGTGTGTGAGTGTGAGGGTGAGAGTTGTGTGAGTGAGAGTGTGTGAGTGTGACAGTGAGAGTGAGTGTGAGAGTGAGAGTGATGTGAGTGTGTGTGTGTGAGAGTGAGTGTGGAGTGAGTGTGATAGTGAGTGTGAGGGTGAGAGTGAGAGTTAGTGTGAGTGTTAGAGCGAGTGTGAGGGTGAGAGTTAGTGTGAAAGTGAGGGTGAGGTGAGAGTGGAGTGATGTGAGAGTGTGTGTGTGTGTGTGAGAGTGAGAGTGAGTGTGAGTAGTGAGAGTGAGTGTGAGAGTGAGTGTGAGAGAGCATGAGAGTGATGTGAGTGTGAGAGTGTGTGAGTGAGTGTGAGGGTGAGAGTGAGAGAGTGAGAGTTAGAGCGAGTGTGAGGGTGAGAGTTAGTGTGAAAGTGAGGGTGAGGGTGAGAGTGAGAGCGAGAGTGTGAGGGTGAGTTTGAGTGTGAGAGTGACTGTGAGAGTGAGAGAGTGAGTGTGAGTGTGTGTGAGAGTGAGTGTGAGAGTGAGTGTGAGTGTGACAGTGAGAGTGAGAGTGAGAGTGAGTGTGTGTGAGAGTGAGTGTGTGTGTGTGTGTGAGAGAGTGAGTGTGAGAGTGAGAGGGTGAGAGTTAGTGTGAGTGTGAGTGAGAGTGTGTGAGTGTGAGTGTGAGAGTGAGCATGAGAGTGTGTGAGAGTGTGAGTGTGATAGTGAGTGTGAGGGTGAGAGTGAGAGTTAGTGTGAGGGTGAGGGTGAGAGTTAGTGTGAGTGTGAAAGTGAGGTGAGTGTGAGAGTGAGAGTGAGTGTGAGAGCGTGAGTTTGATTGTGAGAGTGACTGTGAGAGTGTGTGTGAGAGTGAGTGTGAGTGTGAGTGTGTGAGAGTGAGTGTGAGAGTGAGAGTGAGCGCGAGTGTGAGAGTGATGGTGAGGGTGAGGTGTAGAGTGAGAGTGAGTGTGGAAGTGTGAGGATGAGAGTGAGTGTGAGAGTGTGAGGATGAGAGTGACTGTGAGTTTGAGTGTGAGTGTGAGAGTGAGGATGAGGATGAAAGTGATGAGTTTGAGTGTGAGAGTGAGAGTGAGAGTGAGCGTGAGGGAGTGAGAGTGAGGGAGAGCGAGGGCGAGTGTGAGAGTGAGAGAGTGAGGCGAGAGTGAGTGAGAGAGTGAGGGTGAGGTGAGGCGAGTGTGAGCGAGAGAGCGAGGTGAGGTGAGTGTGAGCGCGAGCGAGCGTGAGCGAGCGTGAGGGTGAGAGCGAGGGCGAGTAGAGAGAGAGATGTTTCTCGACAACCACTGGTCCGATCTAATTGAAACTTGCCAAATATATTGCTGGGCCCTGTGGATGTGCCTTTTCAAGGTTTGATATAATCGCCAAGTGCTTCCCAAGTTATGGCCATTTATTTATCAACCAATGACAAGACACGTTGCTGCGTTGGCGTGGCCGATGGGAGGAGAACCTCAGCCGCGTTCCCCATTACGGGTTACAACGTACGGACTTCCAGATTGTGATGACAGTATATTCTTATAATTTCTCGATTTCTTATGCGCAATTATAGATAAACACAATGCCCAATCCAGTCATCGTTTACGACAGCGAAGGAACGGCCTGTGTGTTTGTTTGAAAGTGTTCTTTTTTTGTTTGTTTGTTTGTTTTGTTTTGTTTTGTTTTGCACGTACGTTTTTTTTGTTTTTTTTTTCTTCTTCTCTTTGTGTTTTTCCTTGTGATGACATTGCGAAAAGGCAAATAAGTTGTCGCTAATTGAATAATTAGCCATTAAAACCAAATTGCGGATAATCGTACATGCTTATGCGAACTTCCGGGCCACGCACGTACGGGCACGCGAGAGCAAAGAAACGGCCTGTGTGGTTGTTGTTTCTAGCTCGTGGTTTGAAAGTTTTTTTTTTGTTTTTTTTGCGCGTACGGGCGCGCACGTACGGGCGCGGCACGTACGGGCACGCACGTATGGGCATGCACTAGTTGTCGTAATGTGGGGATTCTTGATCAGAACATTATTCATGAAATTAACTTTGTGACGAGTCTGAAGCGAGTTGTGTGCCCATTATCCAATGCGTGCTGACAAGCTTTCCCCTCGATTACATCATGGCAGTTTATCTGGAATTTTTAGGGGTGGTACCCAACGGGTTTGCTTTTTTAAACTGTAATGCCTCAAATAATTATTAGAAACAAACCTCATTCAGTTTTAGTTTGTTACCTAAAAATCAATATAATAACATAAAATATAAATATTTTTCCTGATTCTGTGTACCTTTAAGCCATTTGAGGTTCACTTCGCGTGTGTGGGGCAAATAGTCAAACATTAAAGGATGTGGTTGATAATGACAAAGAAAACACATCATGTGCAGTGAATGCGATGTCTGTGTACATGCCCACACTTCCTTGAACTGTGACATCCTACTTGGTGTTCTT
Organism: Eptatretus atami; assembly: GCA_035128595.1. Lineage (NCBI taxonomy): Eukaryota > Metazoa > Chordata > Myxini > Myxiniformes > Myxinidae > Eptatretus > Eptatretus atami. Next base: position 71,440,012 of record CM068967.1, read on the forward strand.
TTTCCTGGAGTTCAATGATGCTGTCTCATGCAAAGTGACTTGCTTGTTGACAGACATGTCGTGTGGTTCACTTAGCAGGTCTGTGCATTTCTCTTTTTATGAACATTTAATTTAAATCGTACGATACCTTTTCCTACATTCCATGCAGTCATAAACACAACTGGTGAAGACCACATACATCATCATCAATCATCACATTTCATGCCAGATGATTTATTACACGTTTTTTTTTCTCAAATGAGGCAGGATTTTAGAATCTTGCCCAGGATAGCGACGCACAATGGTCTACTTTATCTCAAAAGGTACTGCCCACATATGTGAAACGAATTAAGCGACCTTTCCGAAGTTTTGTCAATCAGGATAATCCTTCGAGACTGATTACTTCAATTGGACGTGTAAACTACAGAACAGTGTGTGAGTACTCAGCCTCCTCCACATAACCCTTTACTCTGATTACTCCCAACAATTCCTAGGATGTCTACAATGAGGGTGACCGTGACAATTCTGGGACATTGGCTTCCTACGAACTTCGACCTACATTGGAAAAACTCGGTTGGTTGGAACTGTATGCTACATCCGTATTTGACTGCAGTGTTGGAATGGGTAGAGAACTGTTTATCACACTAGCATTTTAAGAGAAACTAACATTGTACACAAAAGTAAAACTGATTAGAGCACAAGAAGATTCATTTTGATCAAATGTTATTCTAATTCACCAATTCTTCAGTGTCCTGTAGTGAGCAGAAAAATAAAGTGAATCTATCTCTGCATTTAGGGCTGGTAAGATGGCCTAGAGGTATGCATACTCCCCCTCTAAGCTGTCTAGCCTGGGTTTGCACCCCAAACCCAGCTATAAACTGTCATCCCTGTGTTTTACAGGCAGGGCGATTCATCAACATGTGTGCCGTCCCTCAGATTGATGTTAAACTGGGAATCCCGTCTGTCGGCATTAGTTGGTGGACGTTAAAGATCCCATAGTGTCCTTTGTGAAGAGTAGCTGAGCTATCACCAACAACATGAACAAATTACAAATCCCTGCCTTAACTGCTAGGAATGTAATGACAAACCACCAAGCATAACCCTCGTCAATAAACTGCTTTGGCAGCAGATCCTCTGTACCAGAGTATGGTACATCAGAACCAGAGCTCTGGATTTGTTCATGGTTCATCTACAGTCGTTGCAGATCAAAAAGGCAATCAGGTGTCTGTAGGTCCAAGATCATGACTGCATCATTTCAAGTTGACCATTACTCTATTTCTAACCGTCGTGTTTCTGTAATTTCCACCAGGCATAAAGCTAAGCAATGAGCTCTACAAGAACGTGGTGCTGATGTACAAGAAGGACTGGAACAATGAAGTCGACTTTGACAGCTTCGTGTGCTGTGTGCTGCACATCAAAACAATGTTCCGTGAGTGACAGTCGTTTCCCTGAATTTCTCCGATGTGATTGTGTGGACAGTGTATTGATGGATGGATTATGAATGTACCGCCTGAAGTTATTTTTCAAATATGATTAAACTATTATTATCTCTGTAGGAATTCTGCAAACTGTACCCAAGCACGATGAAAATGTCACTTTGGGAGCCGAGAAAGTGAGTTGATGCATGTCAGTCATGGATCGTGTGAATGAAAGAGTATACAATAAGGAAAAACAAAACAAACAGGTCGACAATAATGATTTATTTGCCTGCCCATCACAAACATATCCCACCCCTTTCCAGTTTCTCGATTTGCTACTGCACGCCAAGCCTCTCTCTTGTCTGCAGTCCTTTGGGCCAGCTGATGAATGAATGCACCTTCGTATCGGAAATCTTGCATCGCTTGGGCAACCACATTTTTAATCATCAGAATATTCCAAGTTACTGTGATAATATTTTGCTCATATGACTAGTGCTTGTCAAAAAACTTTGAGAAGGCCTAACTCATGTCTTAAGATCACAGCTCAGCTCATTCTATCAATAGTGGCAGTTGTATAATGAGTTTGCTTGTTTCCTGAATACAACAAATAAATTGGAGATCACGAATATGAACCGATAACTTCGCTTCGTGCATCTGACGTGTATCATTGTCTAACTTTGTCTTGATATCTTTGCTGTATGACCAACTCCGTGCCGTCAACAACTAGATAATGTGTCAATGGGCATGTCTCTGTTCACATTTGATGTCAACCCACTGCAACGTTCAATCCAAATTAAAAGTCACATGAGAGAGCGCGTGAGAGAAAAGAGACAACATAAGATGATTCCAACTCGAGTTATGGTCCAAAAAATGATTTTCAAAGGACACACGACCTTCGATCTGTTGAACCCAAAAATGACTCGGTTAATTTTTGTATTACAGTTCATATGAAGCCAAATTTTCGTTAAAATGCCCTTGGTGGTTCCTCTCCCCCACTACCTCGTCAACCCCCTATCCCCCCCCCCATCCCTCCCACCTCCCCCCCCCCCCCTCCATCTCCACCACAACAAGTTATCGTGGTAACAAAGAAAACAGACCTCAAGTGAGCACAATATACGCCCCAAAAGAAGGTATATACAGAATTGTGCTACTACATGGAAAACAGCATCCTGGTTGCCATGGCAAACACTTTAGATGACGAATGTTTGTTGCGACACGCAGTCCCACAGTCTGTACTATGTACCAAATATGAAACGTGAAAGTTGAAAACTACACCTCACTGCCATGGTAATTAAAACAACCTCACTGCACATTATTAAAAACACCTCACTGAATTTAAAAACCTCCTGACATTATTAAAAACACCTCACCGCCACATTATTAAAACACCTTCACTTGCCACATTATTTAAACACCTCACTGACCCACATTACTTAAAACACCTCACTGCACATTATTAAAAACACCTCACTGCCACATTATTAAAAACACCTCACTGATACACATTATTAAAAACACCTCACCGCCACATTATTAAAACACCTCACTCCATTATTAAAAAACACTCACTGCCACATTATTAAAACACCTCACTGCACATTATTAAAACACCTCACTGCCACATTATTAAAAACACCTCACTTCCACATTATTAAAAAACATCTCACTTCACATTATTAATAAAACCTCATGCCACATTATAAAACACTCACGCCACATTATTAAAAACACCTCACTCCACATTATAAAAACACCTCACTGCCAATATTAAAACACCTCATTCCACATTATTAAAAAACTCACTGCACATTATTAAAAAACACCTCACTTCACTATTTAAAAACACCTCACTGCACATTTATTAAAAAAACCTCACTGCACATTATTAAAACACCTCACTTCCACATTATAAAAACATCTCACTGCCACATTATTAAAAACACCTCACTGCCACATTATAAACAACTCACTGCCACATTATTAAAAACACCTCACTTCCACATTATTAAAAAACTCACTGCACATTTTAAAAAACCTCACTTCAACATTATTAAAAAACACTCACTGCCACATTATTAAAAACACCTCACTTCCACATTATTAAAACACACTCACTGACCACATTATAAAAACTACTGCACATTATAAAAACACTCACCCACATTATTAAAAACACCTCACTCCACATTATTAAAAACACCTCACTGCCACATTATTAAAAACCTCACTGCCACATTAATTAAAAACACCTCACTCACATTATTAAAAACATCTCACTTCCACATTATTAAAAAACACTCACTTCCACATTAATTATAAAACACCTCACTTCACATTATTAAAACACCTCACTGCCACTATTAAAAAAACCTCACTCCACTTTATTCAATAAACATCTCACTCCACATTATTAAAAACACCTCACTGCCACATTATTAAAAACACCTCACTGCCACTATTAAAAACCACCCCTCTCACATTATTAAAACACCTCACTTGCATTATTAAAAAACACCTCACTGCCACGGTATTAAAAAACCTCACTGCCACCATTATTAAAAACACCTCACTGCCACGTATTAAAAAACACCTCATTGCCACATTATTTAAACACCTCACTTCCACATTATTAAAAACACCTCACTCCACATTATTAAAAACAATTCACTCCACATTATTAAAAAAACCTCATTCCACTTATTAAAACATTCACTGCCACATTATTAAAAACACCCACTCACAATTAAAAACACCTCCACTGCACTAATTAAAAACACTCATTGCCACATATTTAAAAACACCTCACTGCCACATTATTAAAAACACCTCACTGGCATGTATATAAACACCTCCATTGCCACATTATTAAAAACACCTCACTGCCACATATTAAAAACACCTCACTGCCACATTATTAAAACACCTCATACATTATTAAAAAACACCTCACTTCCACATTATTAAAAACCACTCACTTCCACATTATAAAAACATCTCACTACACATTATTTAAAAACATCTCACTCAACATATTAAAAACACCTCACTGCCACATGATTAAAAACAACTCATCCACATGATTAAAAACATCTCACTGCCAGGTATTAAAAACATCTCACTACACTTATTTAAAAAATCTCACTCACATATTATTAAAACACCTCACTGCACATGATTAAAACACCTCACTGCACATTATAAAAACACCTCACTGCCACATATTAAAAACACTCCACTGCCACATTATTAAAAACACCTCACTGCCCACATTATTAAAAACACCACTGCCATGTATTAAAATACCTCATTGCCACATTATTAAAAACACTCTCACTGCACACATTAAAACACCTCACTGCACATGATTAAAAACATCTCACTGCCACATTATTAAAAACATTCACTGCCAAATGATTAAAAAACCTCACTACCACATATTAAAACACCTCACATGCCATGTATTAAAACATACCTCATTGCACAATATTAAAAACATCTCACTGCAACATTAATAAAACCTCACTTGCCACATGATTAAAAACATCTCACTGCCACATTATTAAAAACACTCACTGCCAAATGATTAAAAACACCTCACTGCACATGATTAAAAACACCTCACCCACATGGTATTAAAAACACTCACTGCCACATGTATTAAAAACACCTCACTGCCACATTATTAAAACACCTCACTGCCATGGTATTAAAAACACCTCACTTCCACATTATTAAAAACATCTCATGCCACATTATAAAAAACCTCACTGCCACAGATTAAAAAACATCTCACTTCCACATTATTAAAAACACCTCACTGCCACATGATTAAAAACACCTCACTGCCACATTATTAAAAACACCTCACTGCCATGATTATAAAACACCTCACTCACATTACAAAACATCTACTGCCACATTATTAAAACATCTCACTGCACATTATTTAAAAACACTCACTGCCAAATGATTAAACACCTCACTGCAACATGATTAAAAACACCTCAATGCCACATTATTAAAAACACCTCACTCCACATTATTAAAAACACCTCACTGCCATGGTATTAAAAAATACCTCAATTGCCACATTATTAAAAACATCTCACGCCAACATTAAAACACCCTCACTGCCACATGATTAAAAACATCTCACTGCCACATTATTAAAAACACTCACTGCAAATGATATAAAAATACCTCACTGCCACATTATTAAAAACACCTCACTGCACATGATTAAAACACCTCAACTGCCACAATTATAAAACACCTCACTGCCACATTATTAAAAACACCTCACTGCCACTTATTAAAAACACCTCACTGCCACATTATTAAAAACACCTCACTTGCCACATTATTAAAAACACCTCACTGCCACCATGATTAAAAACACCTCACTGCCACATATTAAAAACACTCCTACTGCCACATTATTAGAAACATCTCACTTGCCACATATTTAAAAACATCTCACTCCACATTATTAAAAACACTTCACTGCCACATTATTAAAAACATCTCACTGCCACATATTAAAAACAACTCACTGCCACAATGATTTAAAACACTCATGCCACATATTAAAACACCTCACCACATTATGAAAAACACCTCACTGCCATGGTATTAAAAAACCTCATTGCCACATTATAAAAACAATCTCACTGCAACATTAAAAAACACTCCACTGCCACATTATTAAAAACACTTCACTCCAATGATTAAAAAACCTCACTGCCACATTATTAAAAACACCTCACTGCCACATGATTAAAAAACCTCATGCCACATTATTAAAAAACACACCTCACTGCCCACATTATTAAAAACACTCACTGCCACTTTATTAAAAACACCTCAACTGCCACATTATTAAAAACACCTCACTGCACATTATTAAAACACCTCACTGCCACATGATTAAAAAACACCTCACTGCCACATTATTAAAAACACTCACTGCCACATTATTAAAAAAACATCTCACTGCCACATTATTAAAAACATCCACTGCCACATTATTAAAAACATCTCACTGCCACATTATTAAAAACACTCACTGCCACATTATTAAAAACAACTTCACTTGCCATGATTAAAAAACACCTCACTGCCACATGATTAAAAACACCTCCACCACCATGGTATAAAAACACCTCACTGCCACATTATTAAAACACCTCACTGCCACATTATTAAAAACACCTCACTGCCATGTTAAAAAACACTCACTTCCACATTATAAAAACATCTCACTGCCACATTATTAAAAAACACCCTCACTGCCACATGATTAAAAACATCTCACCTTCCACATTATTAAAAACACCTCACTGCCACATGATTAAAAAACACCTCACTGCCACATTATTAAAAAACACCTCACTGCCACATTATTAAAACACTCACTGCCACATTATTAAAAAACACTCACTGCCAAATGATTAAAAACACCTCATTGCCACATTATTAAAAACATCTCACTGCAACATTATTAAAACACCTCACTGCCACATGATTAAAAACACTCACTGCCACATTATTAAAAACACTTCACTGCAAATGATTAAAAACACCTCACTGCCACATTATTAAAAACACCTCACTCCATGTATTAAAAATACCTCACTTGCCACATTATTAAAAAACATCTCACTGCAACATTAAAAAACCTCACTGCCACATATAAAAACACTCACTGCCACTCTATTAAAAACACTTCACTGCCTAATGATTAAAAACACCTCACTGCCCATGATAAAAACACCTCACCGCCATTTAAAAAACACCTCACTGCCACATTATTAAAAACACCTCCACTGCCACATTATTAAAAACACCTCACTGCCATGATTAAAAAACCTCACTTGCCACATTATTAAAAACACCTCACTGCCCATGGATTAAAACACCTCACTGCCACATTGATTAAAAACACCTCTCACTTTGCCACATGGTTAAAAACCACCTCACTGCCACATTATTAAAAACACACTCACTGCCACATTATTAAAAACATCTCACTGCCACATTATTAAAAACACTTCATGCCAAATATTAAAAACACCTCACTGCCACATGATTAAAAACACCTCAATGCCACATTATTAAAAACACCTCACTGCCACATTATTAAAAAACACCTCACTGCCATGTATTAAAAATACCTCATCTGCCACATTATTAAAAACATCTCACTGCAACATTAAAAAACACCTCACTGCCACATGATTAAACATCTCACTGCCACATTATTAAAAACACTTCACTCAATGATTTAAAAACACCTCACTGCCACATTATTAAAAACACCTCACTTCCACATTATTAAAAACACCTCAATGCACAATTATTAAAAACACCTCACTGCCACATTATTAAAAACACCTCACTGCCACATTATTAAAAACACTCACGCCCATATAAAACTCACTGCCACATATTAAAAACACCTCACTGCCACATTATTTAAAACACTCACTGCCACATTATTAAAAACATCTCACTGCCACATTATTAAAAACATCTCACTGCCACATTATTAAAAAAACACTCACTGCCAAATATTAAAAACACCTCACGCCACATGTATAAAAACACCTCACTTTTTTTCACCCACATTATTAAAAACACCTCACTGCCATGGTATTAAAAACACCTCACTTCCACATTATTAAAAACATCTCACTTGCCACATTATTAAAAACACCTCACTGCACTGTATTAAAACCATCACTTCCACATTATTAAAACACCTCACTGCCACATGATTAAAAACACCTCACTGCCACATTATTAAAACACCTCACTCCACCATTATTAAAAACTCTCACTGCACATTATAAAAACACTCACTGCCAAATGATTAAAACACCTCATGCCACATTAAAAACACACCTCACTGCCACATTATTAAAAACACCTCACTGCCATGGTATTAAAAAACCTCACTTTGCCACATTATTAAAAACATCTCACTGCCACATTATTAAAAACACCTCCTGCCACATAGTTAAAAACATCTCACTTCCACTTATTAAAAACACCTCACTGCCACATGATTTTAAAAACACCTCACTGCCACATTATTAAAAACCACCTCACTGCCACATTATAAAAACATCTCACTGCCACATTATTAAAAACACTCACTGCACATGATTAAAAACCCTCACTGCACATATTAAAAACACCTCATGCCACATTATAAAACACACACTCACTGCCACATTATTAAAAACACCTCACTGCACATGATTAAAAACACCTCACTCCACATTATAAAAACACCTCTATGCACATTATAAAAACACCTCACTGCCACATGATTAAAAACACCTCACTGCCACATTATTAAAAACACCTCACTGCCAACATTTATTAAAAAACACTCACTGCCACATTATTAAAAACACCTCACTGCCACATTATTAAAAAACACTCACTGCCACATTATAAAAACACTCAACTGCCAAATATTAAAAACACCTCACTTCCACATGATTAAAAACACCTCAACCACATTATAAAAACCTCACTCACATTATTAAAAAACCTCACTTGCACATTATTAAAAACTCTCACTGCCACATATTAAAAACACTCTCACTGCCACTATTATTAAAAACACTTCACTGCCACAATGATTAAAAACACCTCACTTGCACATATTAAAAACACCTCATGCCACATTATTAAAAACACCTCACTGCCACATTATTTAAAACACCTCACTGCCACGTTTATTAAAAACTCTCACTGCACATTATTAAAAACACCTCACTGCACATTATAAAAACACCTACTGCCACCATATAAAAACCTCATGCCACTTATTAAACACCTCACTGCCACATTATTAAAAACACCTCACTGCCACATTATTAAAAAACATCTCAACTAGCCACATTATTAAAAACATCTCACTCCACATTATTAAAAACATCTCACTGCCACATTATAAAAACTTCACTGCCACATGATTAAAAACACCTCACTGCCAAAAACATACATTAAAAACACACTCAGCACATTATTAAAAAACCTCATGCCACATATTAAAAACACCTCACTGCCCATTATTAAAAAACTCACTGCCACATTATTAAAAACACCTCACTGCCATGGTATTAAAAAACACCTCACTTCCACATTATTAAAAACATCTCACTCCACTATTAAAACACCTCACTGCCACATTATTAAAAACACCTCACCGACCACATTATTAAAACACCTCACCCACATTATATAAAAACACCTCACTACACATTATTAAACACCTCACTGACCACATTATAAAACACCTCACTCACATTATTAAAAACACCTCACTGCCACATTATAAAAACACCTCACTGCCACATTAAATTATTTAAAAACACCTCACCTGCCATGTATAAAAACACTCACTGCCACATTATTAAAACACCTCACTGGCCACATTATTAAAAACACCTCACTGAACTATTAAAAAACACCTCACTTCCCCATATAAAAACACCTCAACTGCCACATTTATTAAAAATCACCTCATTATACACTTATTAAAAACACCTCACTGTCCACATTATTAAATACACACATTAACATACCACATTATTAAAAACAATTCACGCCACATTATTAAAAAAACC
>CM068967.1:71457068-71468585 GCA_035128595.1 Eptatretus atami
ACTGACTGACTGCGGAACGAGGACTGAGAAAGGGTGATGCGAGATGGATGCTTGCACACGCTGACGTACACCCGCTCTGCGCTTGGCCACTTTCACAACACAAATTTCTCGTACAGCGTACAATAGCCACTGTTCGAAGTGGTCGTTAATGTCCAGGGCGGTCGTTAAACAGGTAGGTCGTTAATTGATGAGGAGTGCCTGTGTTATTTAACATATATATAGTATACTAGGGTGGTCAAAAACAGCCAAAAAAAAATATAAAAAAGTCAGAGTTGTCTCCACAGCCTTAAATTATTCACTATGATTCCAAAATAACGCGCATAAAAAAATTTAAGTGATGGCAGGTGATTTTCGAGTCGCTCCATATGACGACTTTGGTTCATTGAGTTGGTTTAAATTAGGGTATGGTCAGGTAGATTACGGGTACATTTGGATGTCCGAGGTGGAAATGGAGTGCATTTTCGAACTCTATGGGGTCGATTTACTCAAGAAAATTACTGCAACGACATTGAATTCACTACCATTTCGAAAATATGACTAAAAACATTTTTTTATTATTACTGGAGTTGGATAACTAATTATACTGACGATATTATTAAACCTATAGTGAATTAGTTGTCGGTCTAACATTTCTTAGAGTAAATCGACCCCACTGAGTTCGAAAATGCAGTCCTTTTTCACCTCGAAAGTACAGAAGTACACGTAATCGTATCTGACCATACCCTAATTTCAATCAATGAAATTACAAACTATTAGAATATTTCGTCTCATTTACCCAATACCACTATCATCTCCGCCTCTATTGCTGTCTCCACTCCCGCCTGAACTTATTTCTAGCCGGCCCAACATCCAGGTTTTATGATTCAATGATTCACGAAAAATATGTAGTCTATTATTTAGTTATTATTATATTAAATTAGGGTATGGTGAGATGTGAATCCGTACACTTCTGAACTTCCTAGTGAAAATGGACTGCATTTCGAACTCAGTGGGTCGAGTTCTCTAAGAAATGGTTTCGACGGACAACAAATTAATTATAGATTTGAAATATCGAAATGAGTAGGATTAAGTTACTCAACTCCAGTAATGATAAATCTTGTTTTCGGTCATATTTTCAAATAGGAAGTGAATTCATGTCGGTCTCATTTCTTAGAGTAAATCGACCCCATAGAGTTCGAAAATGCACTCCATTTCCACTCGGACATCCAGAAGTACCCGTAATCGAACTGACCATACCCTAATTTATTCAAGTCATGAGACTAAAAGTCGTCATATGGAGCGACCTCTTAAATCACCTCCGATCAAGCTAAAAAAATTTATGCGCGTTATTGGATCATAGAATAATTTTAAGCTTGTGGAGCAACATTCTATTTTTTTCGACTTTTTGGACCACCCTAATATATTTATATATATATATATTATTTATTTTTTTAAATACAGTAGTATTTTGTGGGTTTTGCATTTATTATGTATTTAAAAGTTTTTGTAGTTTTTGCATTTATTTTTCTCCTCGGGGCGGGGGGGTGGGGGCATGGCTTGTTAAAAAACACACATCAACCACACAACACCCTTGAGAACCCCCACAACAGCATCCGTACACATGCACACAATCACCCATCAGTTGCTCAACTACCTAAAAGTCCTATCAACATCCCCATACCCTCTATCTCCATACTTCCAACCTATCTAATTCTAATGTAAACTTATCTCCTGTTTCTGCCTCCACACCTTTCCAGGGAGACCAGTCCATGCATTAACTACTCTCTGAGTTCAAGTCCCCTACCTTACTACTGTCTTAACTATCCTCTTCTTCACTCTCAGGCTATGGCCCCTGGTCCGATCATGTCTACTCTGTTGAATAATTCATCTACACTTATTTTATCTCTACCTTTCATTATCTTAAACATCTCTATCATATCTCCTCATAACCGCCTCCTTTCTAGAATAAAGCCTATCTCCTTCAGCCGCTCCTCATAGCTGAGTCGAGCTCGCCCTAAATCAATCGGGTAGCCCTGCAGTGAACCCTATGTCCTTCTATGTCTTTCCGGGAACTGTGGTGCCAAACTACACACAAATTTTAGATGTGACCTCACTAAATTCTGCACAATGTTAACACCACTCTTTTCATTTATAAATGATCCCCTCCAAATACAACCAAAACCCGATGTGCTTTACTTTAACTGTTGTCATTGTTGCTGCCTGCTTCCTCCCATATCTATTATCACCCCCATCCTTCTCCTGTGTGACACACTCCAAAATTACCCCTTGCATCATGTAATCTCTGTTTTAATTGTTCTTCCCAACACCTTACACTTGCTCAGCTTAAATTCCATCTGCCACTCTTTTGCCTAATCTATGCAGTATCAATACTTTCCTGTATCTGATCACCACCCTCCCCCTGCTATCCACCTTACCCCAAGCTTTGTGTCATCTAGAAATTTGGAAAGCTTACTCTTTACTCATTATCCAAAGCATTGATTGAATAATGATAGTGATGGTTCGATGTACTGATCCTTGAGGTACCCCGCTACTTACATCCTCCCACTCACAGCCACTCTTTGCTTCCTACCACTAAGCCAGTTTTCCAATCCAATTAGCTACTGACCAGCCACTCCACAAGCTCTCACTGTGGCTAACAACTCCGATGGTACCTCATCAAATGCCTTCTTAAAGTCTAGATATACTATGTCCACTGCCTTTGCATCATCCACCCAATCAGACACTGCTTCATAAACTCTAAAAGATTTGTTTACAGGAACTAACTTTGGGTAAACCATGCTGACTACCTTAATTAGTTTGCTTTATTTAAATGGTTCCTCATTTTCTCCCAAATATTGTCTCCAACACCTTCCCCACAACTGAAGTCAAAACTAACAGTCTATGAGTTCCCAATTCTTCTCGGGTCCTTTCTTAAATAGTGGGTGTTACATTTGTACTCTCCATCCTCTCCTGTCCTGACTCCAGTGAACTATTAAAATACCGTTAACATCTTGCTACCTGCTCAGCCACCTCCATCGATACTCTCGGTGCATATTATCTGGACCCGGAGCCTTATCTACTCTTAGATTACGAGCTGTTTCTTTACATCCTCCTTCCAACCTGGATTTTCTGTAAAAGTCCTTCCTCACCACCTTGATAGACACTCCAGCGATTGGCAATTCTCCTGACTGTTCTGTGTAAAAGTTGAAGCAAAATACCTGTTAATAAGCCTGTCATCTCACTTTCATCACTAACCACTTCCCGTGCTGTTCCTCAATGAGCCCACACTGGTCCTAACCTGTTCTTTTCCCCTGATATACTTGCTATTATAAGAAAACCTTGGTATGATGTTATATTTCTTAGCCATGTCCTTCTCGTACTCTCTTTTGGCTTGCCGAGTTATTTTCTTACTTGCGTCTGTTTACTCTGATAGTGTATATAAATGTAACTCCAGTCCTGTTATTTTAAACCGAATAAATGCTTCTGCTTCTCCTTAATTAATAGTATTCCTTATCTCACTGCTCAAACCACCCTGACCTCTTTCTGCTTCTAGTTTTACACCTCATTGGAATGCACTTGCTCTGCATTCTTACACATTTGGTCTGAAGGTTTCTCATTTCCCCGCTGCCCCTGCTGCACCGTCACCACCGCCTGCCCCTGCTGCACCGAGGAGGGAGGGGGTGGGGGATTGATGATCCTTCAGCTATTTCTCGTCTTTCCTTTGCTACACACACACACCTATCATTGATGAGGCTGTCCACGTACAGATCTTTGGGACTTGTTTTTTTTTCTTCTTCACTTTGACATCATCCATTTGATTGATGCCACCCACACAGTCTTTGTGTGTTCCAAAGAGATGGAATCATAAGGTGATGATACTCGAACTGTATTGGGGGGTGGTTTCAAATCTTCAAACCATCTCTACAAGGTAGTAGCAGTCACATTTCCCATGTGAGGCGAATATTATCATGCAGTCAAGTAACTCACTCCCTGAAATGGCATATTTACATCTGCATAAAGCTCATCTCATTTCATTGCTCAACAAGTCATTATCGCACTGTATATTGATGGCTTTCCCACATTCAATAGATTCCATGAGAATCAGAACAGTTAAGTTCCAAAGTATTGTTGCCATAAAGCTTTGCACTGTTGGCCGAACCTTGAACATTTTGGTGGCAAAAAAAACAACCTTGAATATTCTGCTTTGACGCTGGACGTGAATTGTGGAACTAGGTTCATCACCATAGTCACATCTTCTTCAATAAATCATCTTCATCTCGCTCTTGATAGTATTCCAAGAGCTCTGTGATGACAACGAGTTCGCTTCTGATCTTGGATGTCCTGTGCTGCCTACTTTGGTACTAAACTTTGAATTTCGAATGACAACAAAATTTTTGTCCACATTTCCAACACTGATACCCAACTGCCTGAACAGTGCAATCTCCAGGGTCAGTACGATGAACACAACTGGTGGAACATGGCCAGCTGTGATGACCCAATTATGTGCCTCTCTTCATTTTGGGTTTTCAAGATGTGGAAGCATCACTTGTTATTTTATAATTGTATGTTTGCATTGGTTGAAACAAATCGACACTTAAAAAAAATCAATCATTGTAATCTCCCAATTATGAAGCTGTCTTTTCAGCCTATCACTTTCACATCCCTGACAGGTTAGTGGTCTTTTAGTCTTCTCCGACTCCTTTCTGTCTTGCACCCTCTCAGTATACTGCATGGTGCACATGGTACACCACAACCCCCTCTGCGTGAAACTCCCAAAATCCAGACTCGCTACTCATCCTCACTCATTCGGTCCTCATTTCCCACCGTAGAACCACCCTCCACAGTCTCTTTAATATCATTCTTCCCTGTAGGGCTTCAAGACAGCTGCTCACCATAATCTCAGATCGCCTCCATCCAAAACCATGATCTTTCTATCCCATTAACCCTTCCTGAACCCACCTCTTTCCAAGTTTCCAGTTTTTCCTTCATGAGATGTTGCGATTATATAAATGTTGTTCACTCTCCATTTCCTCCTCTAGCAGTCATTCTTCCTCACATCCTTATTTGTCAAAGATTTCTCTGTTTTGTCTCTCTGTCTCTTCTCTGTCTCTCTCGTTCCTTTTGTTCTGTTGTGTCCTGATCCATTCTCCTCTGCATTTTCGAACTCAGTGGGGTCGATTTACTCTAAGAAATGTTTCGACGGACAACAAATTAATTATAGATTTGAAAATATCGAAATGAGTAGGATTAAGTTACTCAACTCCAGTAATGATAAATCTTGTTTTCGGTCATATTTCAAAATTGGTAAGTGAATTCAATGTCGGTGCAGTCATTTCTTAGAGTAAATCGACCCCATAGAGTTCGAAAATGCACTCCATTTCCACCTCGGACATCCAGAAGTACCCGTAATCGTACCTGACCATACCCTAATTTATTCAAGTCATGAGACTAAAAGTCGTCATATGGAGCGACCTCTAAATCACCTCCGATCAAGCTAAAAAAATTTATGCGCGTTATTGGATCATAGAATAATTTTAAGCTTGTGGAGCAACATTCTATTTTTTTTCGACTTTTTGGACCACCCTAATATATTTATATATTATTATTTATTTTTTAATACAGTAGTACTTTTGTGGGTTTTGCATTTATTTATGTATTTAAAAGTTTTTGTAGTTTTTGCATTTATTTTTTCTCCTCGGGGGGGGGCATGGGCTTGTTAAAAAACACACATCAACCACACAACACCCTTGATGAGACCCCCACCAACAGCACTCCGTACACATGCACACAATCACCCCAGTCATTTGCTCCGCTACCTAAAAGTCCTATCAACATCCCCATACCCCTCTATCTCCATAACTTCCAGGTACCTATCTAATTCTAATGTAAACTTATCTCCTGTTTCTGCTGCCACTACCTTTCCAGGGAGACCAGTCCATGCATTAACTACTCTCTGAGTTCAAGTCCCCTACCTTACTACTGTCTTAACTATCCTCTTCTTCACTCTCAGGCTATGGCCCCTGGTCCGATCACTGTCTACTCTGTTGAATAATTCATCTACACTTATTTTATCTCTACCTTTCATTATCTTAAACATCTCTATCATATCTCCTCATAACCGCCTCCTTTCTAGTGAATAAAGCCCTATCTCCTTCAGCCGCTCCTCATAGCTGAGTCGAGCTCGGCCCTAAATCAATCGGGTAGCCCTGCAGTGAACCCTATGTCCTTCTATGTCTTTCCGGAACTGTGGTGGCCAAAACTACACACAATATTTTAGATGTGACCCTCACTAAATTCCTGCACAATGTTAACACCACCTCTTTTCATTTATAAATGATCCCCCTCCAAATACAACCTAAAACCCGATGTGCTTTACCTATAGCTGCTTGTCATTGTGCTGCCTGCTTTCCTCCCATATCTATTATCACCCCCAGATCCTTCTCCTGTGTGACACACTCCAAAATTACCCCTTGCATCATGTAATCTCTGTTTTAATTGTTCTTTCCCAACACCTTACACTTGCTCAGCTTAAATTCCATCTGCCACTCTTTTGCCTAATCTATGCAAGTATCAATACTTTCCTGTATCTGATCACCACCCCCTCTGCTATCCACCTTACCTCCAAGCTTTGTGTCATCTGCAAATTTGGAAAGCTTACTCTTTACTCCATTATCCAAAGCATTGATGTGAATAATGAATAGTGATGGTTCGAGTACTGATCCTTGAGGTACCCCGCTACTTACATCCTCCCACTCACAGCCACTCTTTGCTTCCTACCACTAAGCCAGTTTCCAATCCAATTAGCTACCTGACCAGCCACTCCACAAGCTCTCACTGTGGCTAACAACCTCCGATGTGGTACCTCATCAAATGCCTTCTTAAAGTCTAGATATACTATGTCCACTGCCTTTGCATCATCCACCCAATCAGACACTGCTTCATAGAACTCTAAAAGATTTGTTTAACAGGAACTAACTTTGGTAAAACCATGCTGACTACCTTTAATTAGTTTGCATTTATTTAAATGGTTCCTCATTTTCTCCCAAATTATTGTCTCCAACACCTTCCCCACAACTGAAGTCAAACTAACAGGTCTATAGTTCCCCAATTCTTCTCTGGGTCCTTTCTTAAATAGTGGTGTTACATTTGCTACTCTCCAATCCTCTCCTGTCCTGACTCCAGTGAACTATGTGAAAAATCGTTAAATCTTGCTACCTGCTCAGCCACCTCCATCGATACTCTCGGGTGCATATTATCTGGACCCGGAGCCTTATCTACTCTTAGATTACCGAGCTGTTCCTTTACATCCTCCTCTCCAACCTGGATTTTCTGTAAAAGTCCTTCCTCACCACCTTGATAGACACTCTCAGCGATTGGCAATTCTCCTGACTGTTCTTGTGTAAAAGTTGAAGCAAAATACCTGTTAATAAGCCTGTCATCTCACTTTCATCACTAACCACTCTCCCGGTGCTGTTCCTCAATGAGCCCACACTGGTCCTAACCTGTTCTTTTCCCCTGATATACTTGCTATTATAAGAAAACCTTGGTATGATGTTTAATATTCTTAGCCATGTCCTTCTCGTACTCTCTTTTGGCTTGCCGAGTTATTTTCTTAACTTGCGTCTGTTTACTCTGATAGTGATATAAATGTAACTCCAGTCCTGTTATTTTAAACCGAATAAATGCCTTCTGCTTCTCCTTAATTAATAGTATTCCTTATCTCACTGCTCAACCACCCTGACCTCTTTCTGCTTCTAGTTTTACACCTCATTGGAATGCACTTGCTCTGCATTCTACACATTTGGTCTTGAAGGTTTCTCATTTCCCCCGCTGCCCCTGCTGCACCGTCACCACCGCCTGCCCCTGCTGCACCGAGGAGGGGAGGGGGTTGGTGGGATTGATGATCCTTCAGCTATTTCTCGTCTTTCCTTTGCTACACACACACACCTATCCCATTGATGAGGCTGTCCACGTACAGATCTTTGGGACTTGTTTTTTTTTTCTTTCTTCACTTTGACATCATCATTTGATTTGATGCCACCCACACAGTCTTTGTGTGTTCCAAAGAGATGGAATCATAAGGTGATGATACTGAACTGTATTGGGGGGTGGTTTCAAATCTTCGAAACCATCTCTACAAGAGTAGTAGCAGTCACATTTCCCATGTGAGGGCGAATATTATCATGCAGTCAAGTAACTCACTCCCTGAAAATGGCATATTTACATCTGCATAAAGCTCATCTCATTTCATTGCTCAACAAGTCATTATCGCACTGTATATTGATGGCTTTCCCACATTCAATAGATTCCATGAGAATCAGAACAGTTAAGTTCCCAAAGTATTGTTGCCATAAGCTTTGCAGCTGTTGGCCGAACCTTGAACATTTGTGGTGGCAAAAAAAACAACCTTGAATATTCTTGCTTTGACGCTGGACGTGAAATTGTGGAACTAGGTTTCATCACATAGTCACAGTCTTCTTCAATAAATCATCTTCATCTCGCTCTTGATAGTATTCCAAGAGCTCTGTGATGACAACGAGTTGCCTTCTGATCTTGGGATGTCCTGTGCTGCCTACTTGGTACTAAACTTTGAATTTCGAATGACAACAAATTATTGTTTCCACATTTCCAACACTGATACCCAACTGCCTGAACAGTGCAATCTCCAGGGTCAGTACCGATGAACACAACTGGTGGAACATGGCACAGCTGTGATGACCCACTTATGTGCTCTCTCTCATTTTGGGTTTTCAAGATGTGGAAGGCATCACTTGTTATTTTATAATTGTATGTTTGCATTGGGTGAAACAAATCGACACTTAAAAAAATCAAGATCATTGTAATCTCCCAATGATGAAGCTGTCTTTCAGCCTATCACTTTCACATCCCTGACAGGTTAGTGGTCTTTATGTCTTCTTCCGACTCCTTTCTGGTCTTGCACCCTCTCAGGTATCTGCATGGTGCACATGGTACACCAGCAACCCCCTTCTGGTGAAACTCCCAAAATCCAGACTCGCTACTCATCTCCACTCATTCGGTCCTCATTTTCCCCACCTGTAGAACCACCCTCCACAGTCTCTTTAATCTCATTCTTCCCTGTAGGGCTTCAAGACAGCTGCTCACCATAATCTCAGATCGTCCCCCATCCAAAACCATGATCTTTTCTATCCCCATTAACCCTTCCTGAACCCACCTCTTTCCAAGTTTCCAGTTTTTCCTTCATGAGATGTTGCGATTATATAAATGTTGTTCACTCTCCATGTCCTCCTCTAGCAGTCATTCTTCCTCACATCCCTTATTTGTCAAAGATTTCCTCTGTTTTGTTCTCTCTGTCTCTTTCTCTGTCTCTCTCGTTCCTTTTGTTCTGTTGTGTCCTGATCCATTCTATGTTCTCGCTCCTCCACGAGCTTCAACATTCTAAACAAAAAAAACCATTTCAAGGTTTGAACAACATGCATCATTCTCTATCTGGTCATGTGCGTGTGCATGTTAATCTTGAGGCTTGTGGAATAGCTTCACAACGCCATAGTGTTTAGCTCTTTACTTTGTGTTCCTGACTAACTGTTAGAATGTCGAAGTGAATTGATAATAAATGCATTCTAATTTTCTCATGTTTTTATTCTTTTGCTCAATTCACAGGTGTTTGAATCGGTTGTCATTCCAGAAGGTGACAATCCATGGAACATGCTCCGCAATGCCCTGCGTCATGCACATGACCATGAAATTGACAATTTTGAATGGTTCATTGTCTGTGATGACTCCACATTCGTCATTGTAGAAAACCTCAAATATTTTGCACTTGGTAAAGATCCGGAGGTTCCCTATTTTCTGGGAAGAGTGCAGCGAGAAGAAGATCTGGACTTTGTGATTGCATCAGCGGGTACACTAATGAGCCGTGGGACACTGCGCCACTTCATCATTGCATTGGCCAATCCAAAAATCTGCTCCAACAGTGGGACCCTTGGAGATTTCTGGTTGGGCTCACGATCTCCAGCTAAACTTCTCGCTTTGTGCCTTAAAAACATGAAGGTGTATGCTCAGAATGCTGAGGATTTGAGTGGTCGTTCGCTCTTCAACGATGCCACGGTACAGGATCTGGTGAAAAAGACCATGGCGGAGCAGGGGCAGAGCAGTAGTCAAGGAAATGTCATCGAGGGATGCTGCTCTGACCTTGCTATCACCTTCGGAAATGTTCCTGGCAATCAGATGCATGTCTTGATGTTTGGGGTCTACCGACTGCGTGCCTTTGGGCATACATACAATGATCTTCTTGAATTCCACCATGTAGCTCCTGTCAGTAATGACTAATCAGGTATATATACATTTTTTTTTCATTGTTTATTAATCTAACATTTGGATCTCTGGGTCTTGGAGGAGTTTATTATCTTGCACACCATTTTGCTGCCCTCATCTTTTGAGTTCCTCATTACGATACCTTAAGAGGTCTGTTTATACATTGTGGGGAGGGTGTATGATGTGGACACTCAGCAGGATGAAAAACAAAACCTGTCAAAGGGCGGAGGAGCTTCTTGTGAGCCAACGGCCATCGATATCTAGTGCCCAACTGTGTCTGCAAATGTCTTCCTGAAGTTGGGTTACTTGTTTTTTAGGAGGTTGGTGGCAGGATATACACTCCAGCCACCGTAAAACCCTTCATTCTGCAAAATATACTCAAAGCATTAAAAAAAATCTGAAAACCAACTTCGTGGGAGTACCTCCTGTGCAGCTTCTCTTCGCAGGGCAGCTCAACGGAGGGCGGGATTGGGGCAAAGCCTCCGGGACCCCCAATCTTTGATGAGAGGAGGTAAACCACGGGGTAACCTTCTGGGGTCAGATTGCGGGAGTGTGTGTCGGGGTGGTGCTGAGGTGTCGTCCACCAGATGGCGGTCTCCTTGGGTTAACCTGAGGCGGTCCCTTCGAGTAGGTGCCTGGAATGTCCTATCCCGAAGAGAAGATGATCACCTGTCTCTGTTATCATCTGAGCTCAAGCATTTGGACATCGGTATTGCAGCACTCTCTGAGGTTCGGAGACCGGATTGCAGCGAGATCATGGGGGGTGGTTACACCTACCATTGGTCTTGTCGCTCTGATTGTTATCATGCCCAAGGAGTTGCTGTAACTGTGTCCAATAAGCTGACTCCAATGATAATTGAGGTAACACCGGTCAACGAGCATATTATGAGAGGAAGGATTTGTCACTCCTCGGGTGTCATTTCCCTGGTCTCTGTGTATGCTCCGACTGAGACGAGTGATCTCACCATAAAGGATGCATTCTATGCCACACTCGAGTCTGTGGTTGATCAGTGCCCCCAGGCGAGATGCTCTTCTAGTCTTGGGGGATTTCAATGCATCGACTGAAACTGATAGGGATGGTTATGAGACTTGTGTTGGTCCCCATGAGTCTGGAAGTGAGAACCAGAGTAGCACCAAGTTCCTTGACTTTGCAAGAAGTCATGGACTTCAGGTGGCTGGTTCATGGTTTCAGCGCCCAAAGGTTCATCGCTGGACTTGGTATTCCAACGCTGGTGGTGTGGCAAA
>CM068967.1:71528291-71546645 GCA_035128595.1 Eptatretus atami
CCGGGGAGTCTGGTGGGAGATGACGTAACCTCCCCCACCTAGTGGTCGTTCTCGCCACCGGACCTCCGGCTCGTAACAATATAATGCCTGATGTTGGCTTAATGGTTAGGGTTGTGGGCTTTGGATCCGAGGGTCCTGAGGTTCAAATCCTGCTTTGCTGTTGAATTAATACCACGTGGGGTTGACTTAGCCTGTCATCCTTCTGAGGTCGGCAAAATGAGTGACAGTTTGCTAGGATGATTGAGCCATTTGAGTATCCTGTGCTGGAGTGGTGATCTGTCCAGGATTGTGTCCAATAGCCCAGCAGACTGCTTAGGCAGCACCAATGCTCTGCATAGAGTGTGGTCTCAATGGATGGATGTCTATATATTAGACTATAGACAATAGAGGGATGATACAGGGGGAAAATGGATGCCCATTCAAATGTGTACACAATGATATGCATATAAACCATGATAGAGTGATGTTATAAGCATTTAAAAGCCATACCTTTTATTCTCGAGCATTTTCTGAACTGTTAAGACAGAAAAAGACACGAGAATACATCGCTAAATTACCACAATGAGAGATCGCTAAAACGCCAATTTGTGCTTCTTCTTCTTCTTCCACTCTTAAAACGATGTAAAACTGCAGCCTAACTTTCCTCAATAACTGCTGAAGCCATGATGGTGATTCCAATGCGAGGAAGTTACTTTGTCTCTGAGCTAGTGCACCACGCAACCCCCACCCCCCAAAAAAAAACCTAGGCTCAAACTCTCACCCCGGTGTTTACAGTAGTGTTGATTATCAATGTGTGTGCGTCTCTTGGATGGACGATAAACTAGGAGTCTCATCTGCCGGAATCCCTCACCCTTATCTCTTTCATCCTCCTCTCTCACCCTTTACCTCTCTCACCCTATCCACCCCTTCTCTCCCTGCCAACCTACCCTCTCCCCCTACCCTCTCCCACCCTCTCCCTCTTTCCGACCCGCCTTTCTCTCTCTCTCTGACCCCTCCCTTTCTCCTTTTCTCTTTCTTCTCTCACTCCAACTCCTCCCCCTGCTCTCCTACCCTTCCCTCTGTTGAGGGACTAGCATGTATGAATCAGATTTTGGTGTGAGCTGACTGGTGGGGTGCAAAGGTCTTGCATGTACGAGCATGCATGCATGCACGCATACCTTTGCCAGGATGATGCGTGGGTTTAAAATGTTCCGCCACAATTCTCAAAGTGTGTGTGTGTTGTGTGTGTGTGTGGTGTGGTGTTTCATAAACATAAAATATCCTCTGCTAATCCCTACCCCTATTGATCTCTCTATCTATTGGAGGTGGTTATGGCCGGGTGGAGTTTTTGTTCCGGACGCGTGTGGCAGTGTTGGATGGATCCGCGCATGCGGCGGTGTTTGGCTCCGGACAGTTGGTCGGAGCGTCCGGGGTGTTTTGTATCTGAAGGTGTCTGGGCGGTGTTTATGTCCGGACAGGCGTGGTCTCCGGACGCATCCTTACGGGAGTTTGTCTCTGGAGGAGTTTGTCTCCGGACTGTCCGGACGGGAGTTTGTCTCTGGGCGCTATTCATAGTATGACTTGTCCAAAATGGATTTCAGACATTATTTGTTTCCATCTTTCACTGTTATTCTATGCAGAAACATTTTGATGAGACAGTATGAATCGTAATTAATGCTTCACCAACGTCTGCTCCTTCCCCCAACCACTCCTCACTCTCTCCTCCTTTACTCTCGCTCCCCATCCCCTCATCATCTCCACCCTTTGTGTGCCCCCCCATTCCTAAGTATTCTGTCTGCGAAGCAACAGGTGGTATATTTTCTCGTTAATAATAAAACAAAGCTCTATGATGCAACAGGCGAGTTATTTCTTCCTCAGCCAGATTCCTCTCATACTCAATTTGCTCAGAACAAGTGTTTATTACAATCATTTGAAAATGCCATCTACAGTATTGCATTCACAATTCACACAAAAAAGAAAGGAAAAATAAAAAAATATGGAGGATTGAGGCCAGCTTTCACCTGTCAGTTTTCTTCTTTTCAGTGTCGAGGGCCCGCAGCGCATGCTGAAGGCGGTCAGTGAGCACCTCAAGCTGCTGAGTGAGCTGGTATTCCTCACGGAACTGCTCACCCAGCAGCACCAGCTCTCTGCTGGCGTCGTGCAGAGGAATGTCACTGAGATGCAGACCACGCCGCGCCAGGCCAGAAAGGTCCAGCACACTGAATAATGCAGAGAACTGGACTTTATTATTGGGAAGACAAATTATCAGAGGCTCTCACCCTTTTCATATTCATACATTTTTTGTGAAGCATAACAACTCTACCTCAAGACAGCACTGACGAAGGATGGTTCTTTACGATGTATGTAGACATCCTTCAACATTAAGATTAAGAGAATCATTAAAAGACCAAATGCAAGAAAAGAAACTCAAGAAAAATAGCTTGGAAAAAGTATGGTTCACTATAAGCAACACCTCCAGGTAGTTTCAGTCCCGAGTGGGTTCTCTTATCAGGTTGACTTCCTGTGTGGTGAGTCATGATTTGAGCTGTATCCAAGGTAATGAAAGAGATGAGCTCACCTAGGTGAGCACAGGAACAGCATGCTGTCTGCATGTGGAAGGAGCATCATTTGGCCTTTAAGTCTGAGGAGTTCCTCTTCACTGTCACCCATTTCACTTGATCCTACATCCAGCACACCCTCCTGTCAGAACAGAGTTTAACAATAACCTTCTTCATGTCACAGTAATCCCATTATATTTTGAAAAGTATCTGCATGTTCGATAAATCTGCACTGCTTAAGCACTGGACGAAATGAGCTTGAAACTATTAGTTGTACTCGCGGTGTGCACAGGGAGGTTTTCGGCAGTAGAAAAAAAACGCATGGTCTCAGGGTTCAGGGTTTGGGGAGGACGCACAATCTCTGCATGTAAATCTCCATGAACTAGCACCACCCCAGTGTGAGGGGGTATTACAAGTCTGACTGAATGCGTCAATTATCCGGACTGTAATTCTGGGGGAATTTAACCCATCCATAGAGACAGTTTCTTTGCTAATGATACTGTAATTTGAGAAGTGTGTGTGTGTGTGTGTGTGTGTGTGTGTGTGTGTGATTGTGTGTGTTGTGGTGGTGTGATTGTGTGGCACTCTCTGACCACCCTACCGATGAGTTGAAAACTGGTTGTGCTCGTGTGAGGAATTCCGTGACTATTTTATTCCATGGGTGGGTGGGGGGAATTATTTGTGCCCATGCGATTTGCAGACAATTTGAAGGACTCTGGGTACCCAAGTGCATCGGCAAAATTGGTGGAAGTCGGTCAAGCCATTTTCCTTTCCATACGGCATGCATACATACATACATACATTTTCTAATGCTGGATTTGGCCTAGTGGGTAAAAATGGGCAGAGGTTAAAATATTTATCTCACAGAATAAGCGTAATGTAGTTGCTGTGATTTAAATAAATGTGTTGAGCCACGTGTTTAGAAAGATTTAGTTGCCCACCCAAGTGTCTGCCTGTAAGCTGTGCTCCCCCCTCTCCCACGCCCCAGCATAAGCGAATCTCACCCATTGTGTCCCTGTATATTCTCCGGTTCGGTGGGCGTGGCTAGGAGAACAAAGGGCACCACGAGGATGAACCATGCCAAGAGTCACTCTGTCTCGTAGGCACGCGTGAGACGATCGGAGAGCAGTCTTTCTTCTCTCTTTTTTTCTCTCTCTGTCTGTGTATAGTGCTATCTCTGTGTGTCTATCTCTGTGTGGTTGTCTCTCTCTCCTCTCTCTCTCCTCCTCTCTCTCTCTCCTCTCCTCTCTCTCTCTCTCTCTCTTCTGGATTAAGTGGTATATTAAAGGTCCCAAGGGCACGTTGGGGGTTTATTTCAGGATTCATTTGAGACAGTCTGGATCGCCCCTTGCAGCTGTGCTCTTCTTCTCCTTCTTCGCCGCACCATTTTGTTGTAATAAATCCCGTTAAATGAGAACGTGTGTTGTCATCGGCCACAGGCTCCAAAGTGCATTTCAAATTGGCAAATAAACTCATTAGACAGGCAGTTTTGAGTCCATGCACTAAGCCGCTCCATTGGCGGATTGCTTGACAGCTAACTCGGCCAATTCTGTCAGCAAATTCACCAAAGTTCTGCGTCTGAGATGCGGATTCACTCCCAAATTAATCCAGGTGGATGCGGAGAGCTTTTTGTCTCCAAGCCACCCAGGTTAACATTGAAAAAAGCTGTACAGGGTGCGTCAAAAGTTCAGAAACATAGGGAAGTTTGTTTTTTTGATATTTTTTTTCTTATCCTTCCTGTTCTTCCGTTTCTGCACTTTTGACTCACCCTGAGTGGTGCATTACCAACTTGGAATTCATTAATCTTCACTAACTCCTTTTCATTGATCTTTCACAAGTGGTCCTACCCATTTCAAGCTATGGTGCCATGACATGAAACAACTAGAAGGGCACTCGGTCGAGCACATACCTTCGCCATGCCTGATCTAAGAGAACATATCGGGCCCAATACATTTTTGAAATATCGTGCAATATATCGTATTTTCCCCTATCTCTCAATGGTGAAGAATCACTTTGTATCTGTAACTAACTCATTAGTTACAGATATTGTTATTGCTATGCTAAGTTGCCCCACTAGTGGGGCAACTTAGCTAAATATAGCATAACAATTGTGCATTTAGTGAGGAAAGCACCAAATTTGGCACACTAGTAGCCTATCATATTATGAACAGATTTGGATATTGGGCCATCTCAAATTCAGCCGCTGATGGCTGTGGCAGCCATTTTCCACTGCCATCAAAAATTTGAGATGGCCCAATATCCAAATCTGTTCATAATATGATAGGACTAGTGTGCCAAATTTGGTGCTTTCCTCACAAAATGCACAATTGTTATGCTAAGTTGCCCCACTATTTTCCTTTATTGGTCCAGCATGGCCTGCACCCTCGCTTAGCCAGGACGTTATTCCCCAAAGATTTGCTTCGCAGGCGGTACGTACTTGGCAGTTTCGCTCGGCAGCACCTGATTCGGTAGATATATAATCTGGTTAACACAAGTACATACCGGGGGCGTCTTCCCCGGTAAGGAGGTCACATGCCCCTAGGTAAACAGTTTGTGAGATGGAAGACCCTAAGTCACGTGGTTGAGTTATTGGTGTTTGCAGTCGATTAGCGTCCTGCCGCGTCACAAAGTTACTCGTGTTTGACAGCCTGCGATTCCCGGTGAGTCTGGAAAGGAACCCAAGACGGTCCGTCCCTCGTGGTTCCTCCACGACACAGAGCCTGCAACAATATATTTGCAAATTTTTATTTTTAGAGGCAGGTGAGTTACTGTTATGATGTAATCAGTTTTCCTTCATGCAGGCCCTACATACCTTTGTGGTCAGTACAAAGACATTGTTGATATGAGACAAGATTCCGCTGAAAGTCAGATCCACATGTGGTCGAACAAGTGTAAAAACGGCAGCCATGTTACATCTCCCAGTGTTTGCCTGTCAGAACGAATACAAAATCAGTACAAGATGATAGGCTTTGTACAACTCTCATCTATATAAGCCAAGTAAAATAAATATACCGGTTGATCGTCCAGATTTCTTTTTTTTTAAGGAAGGAGGAGGCCCTTTTTATTTGTTATTATTTATTTATTTTGAAAATGGCCACTGGCTTTTAGTATCCAACAAATCATGTACCTGACACGCCAGTGTTTTACTCTCAAACAAATATGACGTAGATCATATACTTGGCACGTCGTGTACACACTGACTAAGCCTATTAAAATACAATCCACAGTTCTACAGAAATATATAATAAATGTATGGTGAAACACAAAAAACTCCACACTTGGTGCATATTAAAATGATTGGCAATGCCATCTTTCTATATCGATCTGCAGATCTACATTTAATACACAGATTTACAAATGTGGGATTTGGACTCACCTGCGCTCCCTGGTCCAAGTCAGTCGAAGCTCGGTAGAAGTTATAAAAACTCAGCATCGACATTGGGAAAATGATCGATTCAAAGAATGGCGGAAGAATTGTGCATGAAGATATGAATTTTTAATTGGTGCAAGCCACTTTAATATATGGTACTGTATGTCCTTCCATTGATCCACCCGTCAAAAATAAAGAAGAAGAAACTTTCTAACCCACCATGTTTCCTTCGTTTATAGTTTGTTGTTGTTTTGTATTTTTGTGTTGTTTACTTTGGGGTTATTGTTTTGCCTGTTGGGATTAGTCCTCCAAGGAGCGGTCAGTCCCCCACGGAGCAACTTTTTAAGTGGTGCAGCAGTTTCACTACACAGCTTCCTTCAGTCACGGGTGTGACTTTTTATTAATTTTTTCTAGTGATGTTTGACAAAATAACAAACAACAGAAAAAGGAGGCGGTTTCAAAAAAGGAAGCGGGCGGGGATGATCAACTGGTATTTCTATTTTATTTGGCCTAACATATACTGCAACATTGACTTCCATATCGCAAGCCAATTGAGCACCTGTGAAAAACATTACAAATGTGTTAATACAAGCGCTTGCTATTTTTTTTTTTGTTAAATACTTCAAGGACATGAACTTGGGGGACTTAAGTTTGATGACTGATATGGACTCAGTGTACTTACCCTGAGCCTACTATGATTAATATCTCAATTTTAAAAAGCAAATTTTAGTTCTTGTTTTGTAGTTATGCCCTCAACATTTAGACTACTTTTAATTGGTAGTTCTTCAAATCATTTTAGGAATTCAATTATATTCACAAACATTTGCTGTTGTAACTTTATTTATTTTGCAAATTGCTTACATTGGTGGAATATTTTGCAGTTTTAGGAGTTTCGCATGCTTACGGAATTTTAGGTGAATTGCTTATACTGGCCATATACATATTATAAACTACAAATTAGAGAATTTGAACTGCACCTCCTCTCCCCCATCCACCTTTCCCCTCCATTTAGGTTACCCTTCCCTCACATTTATTCCAACATCGTTCTAACTTCATTTTATTCACTCACCCCCCCCCCCCCCCCCCCCACCCCTACCCCACCCCCTCGTACTGACCAGCCCATCCTCTTTTGTATCTCTCCCATCTGACCACTTTCCTTACCTTTCCTTAATTATATTTCACCCTCCTGCTTGTATGCATGTGGTCGTATGTGTCAAAAGAGACAATAAGGATAAGTAAGTAAGCACTTGTATACCTTATATGTAAATTGATCAATATTTGAGCAAAGGTTTCCATCACATGTTATGACATCCTGTAGTCTTGAGTTTTGCCATCAATTCATTTATCAGGACTTAATTTTCCATTTTTATAAACAACCCATTCCTGCATCAAATATGAGATCAGGGCCATCTTTCTAGACACATCTCCAGCTTTCGATACAGTCTGGCATCCTGCCATGCTATCCAAACTATTTGCCTAAGGCTTCCAATACCAACTCCACACATGGCTTACTGACTTCCTCTACTCTCATGGCCAAAGTGTGGCTCTCAACGGAATCCTTTCGTTTCCTCTCCCTGTCAAGGCTGGAGTGCCCCAAGGCAGTGTTGTGGGTCCAGTACTATTCCCCTGCCTGACATCTTGCTCAGCTTGACGCTGTGGAAACCAAGGCCTTCAAGATTATTAGACTCTTCTGTGATGAAGCGGAGTCTATGGGCTTCTCACTTCGCCATCGCAGACAGTTGGTGGTCTCTGTCTTCTACCGCCTTTCTGGTCTTGCACCTTCTGCTCTTTCCGTGCTTTGTCCCCCCCCATGTATCTGCAGCATGCACATGGTCCACCATCAACCCCCTTCTGGTGAAACTCCCAAAATCCAGAATTACTGCTCACCTCCAATTATTTGTTCCTCTTTTTTTTTTTTCCTCCTGTGGAACCAAATTCCACATTATCTTCAATCCCATTCTTCCCGCCAAGTCTCCACCTTGAGCTGGTGTCCCTGCACCACATCTGTCTTTCCTGGATTCTGTGGAATCTAAAGCTCTCAAAACTATTGGAATCTCCTGTGATGAGGCAAAAGCACAGGGTCTGTTGCTCTCACACCGCAGGCAGGTCGGTAGTCTTTCTGCTTTCTACCGTCTATATTCTGATATTGCTCCCTCTGCTCCAAGTCCTCTGACTCTCCTTATCTACTCCAGAATGCACATGTTCATCCAGTAACTCCCTCCTGGGTACACTCTCAGCTGTCTGCAGACATAACTATATTTCTCACTTCTCCAGTCGATGGAACCACCTTCCACATAGGCTGTTCTGTCTTACTCTTTCCTCCACGGCTTCAAACAAGCAGTGCACCACCATCTAGTCATCACCACTTCTGACCTGTGATCATTATTATCTTCATTAACCTCTCATAACCCAACCATCTTACTTGCTAGTTTCAGTGTCCCCTCCCCTCCCAATCCTCTTTTCCTATTCATTTATTCCCTTGAAGTTTGTCTCACCATCAGTTCTACCTTGCTTTTCCATGAGCCTCGCTCCTATTATATTAAAGAAACCATGCCAGGAAAATAACAATTCCAAGTTTGTTTGTTTTTAAACAACAGCAAGTACAACAACAAAGAGAGATATTAACATAATATTGATTCAAAAAAACAATCGAGAAGATGATGCAATTAGTTATTTTATCAATAAAGCTATTTCTTCACCTGTGGAATGATCCGTGAAATCGCCCAGCCGCATTGTAAAATGGTAAGTGAGTGATCGAAGATCAAATGGAAAGGAAAAGCTTTGCAGAATGTGTCTGGTCCAATGAGTGATTGCTCTGAGACTTGGGTCAAAGAGCCACCGATATTGCCAACCCCACGACCATCATCTGCCATGGCGTTCACTTCAAGTCCTTCAGCCTCTTTCTCATTAATCAAAAATTGCACATGGTCAGAATCATCACTCTTGGGCTGCAGCACCTAGACAGTAAGAAAATAAAACAAAGGCAATCAATATTTTTCCTACAATTTGTGCAAGCCGCCAAATGGAGTAACTTAGGGTCACAATGAGACCCAAGCAGAGAGGATTCACAAAGATATATGTGAGCTATGGCACTAGGCCAAATGCTTTTTCTTTTCAGAAACACTTTTAATGATACAAGGGGTGCATATGCTTGAAGGAGTCTTTTTATGTCCTTCAATGCAGCTCACTTTGTCGGGCTTGCAGAACAGTTTAGCATGCAATCCATTTGCCTTGATTATCAAACTGGCATCATATAGGCAAAATGATTTTGAGTTATAGGTTGTTTTGTAACCAGAATATACAACCAAACGTTTCAGCGTTTGCACTGCGGTGTGCCCTGCCAAGGCTAGTGCATGGCTACAATTTTTTAACAATGTTTTTATGGTTTGCAATGTTATCTTCACCCACCCTTTAGGCTAGTAGTACAGGCAATCCAAATGCACAATGTGCCAATTATGTTTGCAATCAATCATACAAAAATACTTAAATTGCATGCAATTAATCTCAACCAATCAGAAGGAAAACAAACTTTGCACAGTATGGCAGACCAACCGTCATGTCAATGAGAGTGCTGTGCACACGTTGAGCCACAGTCTTGACTATGCCGATGACTATATCCTCCAAGCCCTCCCGCTCAGAATAGTAGTGAAGAATAAGGCCTGGCTCACCAAACCGATCCGTACAGCGGAACGAAGGAGCTCGCATTCCTGGGTATATCGTGGCCAGGTGGTCATGCAGAGCATCCAAGTTCTGAAAGAAACGAGGTCTAAAATGCCCACAGAGACCACATATTTGATTTAACATTGGTGTGTGCCACAAAAATGCACAATATCACAATCTTTTAATTCTGAAACCAGGGCAGCAGTCAAAGTATGCAGATGCTTTGAGATGATGTTGTATCAAGCACATAATGATCAGCTTGACAATGTACTAAGCAATAGAGGCTGTCGCAACTAATTTAAAACAAAGCACTCGATAACAGACTTGACAGTGTAGTGAGCAGTAGAGGCAGTCACAATTAATTTACAATGAGGCAGTGGATGAGAGATTTGATGGTATTATAGTGAGCAGTATAGACTGTTGGAGCTAATTTACGATGAAGGAAACTGTGAACTAGATGATGAAGCAGTACCAGAAGATTTTAAGTATAATGAAATGGTGCTCAGAAATTGTGCTTTTTTTGTATACAGATTGAAGGCTTGTGGAAGAGCTAGAATACTGAACAGATCAGAATGCAACATAATAAAAGGAACAGAAGAGAGAGGGGGAAAACACCAACAGCAGGTTTGAAGGACAAAATAGAGAGACTTGGACAAACAATGGGTGTGGGGGAAAATGGGCAGGAAAGGATGCAAGGGGTGGACAGGATGGACACAGAAGCAAACTCTCAGGAAGGAGAAACTGAAAATTTGGAAGGAGGTCATCTAGGGCTTGGGAGAGGGTTAAACAGGAGTAGAAAATATCATGGCTTGATCATGACCAAAAAATCATGGTGGTGAACAGTCATCTTGAAGACTTGGAGGGAAGAATGAGATTGAAGAGAATGTGGAAGTTGGTTCTACAGGTGGGAAAAAAAAAGAGGAACCAATGAGTTGAGGTGAGCAGTTCTAGATTTTGGGATTTTCACCAGAAGAGGGTTGATGGTGGACCATGTGTGCCTTGCAGAAACCTGGGAGGGAGGGACAAAGCACAGAAAGAGAGACCATAGACCTGTCTGTGATGGGAAAGTGATAGGCCCATAGACTCAGCTTCATTGCGGGAGATTCTAATAACCTTGATGGCCTTGGTTTTCACGGCATCAAGCTGAGTAAGGTGTGAGGCAGGGGAACCAGCCCAAAGGGGAGAGCAGGACTCCATCAAGCTGCAGATGAAGACCTTGTAGTTGCATGGGAGTTCAGGTGTGCCAAAGAAGGACTTTGTTCGATGGAGGATGCCCAGTCGGTGACTGGCTTTGAAGGGCAATTTTGAATTGTGGTTTGCCCAAGAAATATTGTGGTCGATAGTGAGACCCAGTAATTTGAGTGACTGAACTTCGTCAAGAGGATTGTTTGGAAAGTAGATGGGGTGGGGGGTGGGTTGCCAGACAGTTCTTTCAGAGAAATAGTAAGAGTGTTAGATTTATCCTGATTAAAAGACATATTGCAAGTGTTTGACCAGCTTGTGATTTTGCAAGGTCTGAAGAGAGGGAAGTGGCTGCAACCTGCCTGTCTGAAAGATGAGGGATGTCACAGCAGAGGGTGGAGTCATCAGCAAATAGATAAATGATTTTCCAGAGAGTCAGAGAGATCATTGATGAAGTTTAGGATTAGGACCGGGCCCAGAACACTGCCTTGGGGGTACTCCAGCCTTGACAGGGAGAGAAGATTAAAGGATTCCGTTGAGTGCCACACGTTGGCTACAAAAGTAGAGGAAGTCAGTAAGTCATGTGTGGAGTTGATCATGGATGCCATAGGCAGAGAGTTTGGAGAGTAAGGCAAGATGCCAGACTCTATCGAAAGCACGAGATATGTCTAGAGAGACGGCCCTGATTCATGTCTGACAATGAGGGCCTCCATGCATTGTTGGATGAGTAGAAGCAACATGTCTCAGGTGGAGTGGCCTGATTTGAATCCAAATTTATGATCTGAGATGATGCCATTGGAGAATAGGAAGGATTTCATAACTGCGATGATGGATTCCAAAACGTTGCTGATGAATGGAAGTAAGCTGATAGGTCTGTAGTTGAGGGAGATCCATTTTTACACCTTTTTAATGTAATGGAGTGATGTTGGCAGATTTCCAAGAAGATGGAAGATGACCTCGAGCAAATAATATGGTGAAAAGGGCAGAGAGAGGATGTGCAAGAGCAGCAGAGCAGGTTTTTAGGACATGTGAGCTGATGCTGTCCGTTCCAGTAGCAGAATCCAGGATGGACGCATCCTGCGTCCATCCTGTCCACCCCTTGCATCCTTTCCTGCCCATTTGCAGAATCCAGGATGGACGAGTTGAGCGTTGACAGAAACTTATCCACTTTCTCAGGTGCAAAAGACACAGACTTCAGTTGCAGTTCGGTATGACTGGGATGGTTGGGCACACAAAGTGAGGTGTTGGGAACACAAGATTTGAAAACAAACACACAATTTAAGCATTCTGCCTTCTCATGAGCAGAGTCAGTTGTGGTGCCATTTAAGGTGAGGGAAGGGATGGAAGGGGAGCATACACCAGAGACAGACTTATCCATTCGCCACCAGGTTTTTTAAGAGGGAGACAAGTTTGAAAGTTTAATCTTGAGTTTGGACAAAATTTTTTCTGGCTCTCCGAAGAGTGGACACATACTTGTTGCAGGCTTGTTTGAATGATCTGAGATTGCCTTCGGTTGGGTGAGCTTTCCAGGAAGAGAATGCGAGCTTTTCAGGAAGACAAAGCAAGTGGTTTTAGAGCAACTGCTTCACCATAGGATTCAGTGTAACTTAGGTGGAAAGAAGGGTAGGATAACTGAAGACAAGATGGAATGAATCTGTGCAAAATAGAGAGCATGTTTCCGTGGAAGAATTCCCAGGCTGAGTTAATATCGGGGGCAGTAGATATGGAAGACTAGTCCTAAAGTGAGAAGGCTACTTGCAGTCCCTGCCAATCTGTTTGAGTGAACTGCCAGGCTTGCTAGCATTGAGGCAGCACTCTGAGAATAGCTAGATAGTTGTTAACTCTCACAAACATATGATCAGATTAACCAATTGGAACAGAGGAAGAGCAGGAGACATTTTCATGGAAGTTTGTCATCAACATATCCAGAAGGGAGGATTTGTCATTGACAGAAATCTGGGTGGGAATTACAAAATACCAAAGCAGAAACAACCAGAGTTGGTGTCAAAGCCACCCGATGCTCGCCTGTTTATACATTTATCGTTTTTAATAGACTAGTCTAATAATTAATATTTTTTTATAAAGCATTGCAGTGAAGTATAATTTTAAAGCAATATATGTATTTGTATATTGTAATCAGTAACAAGAGCGCAAGTGAGCACAAT
Source organism: Eptatretus atami (assembly GCA_035128595.1). NCBI lineage: Eukaryota > Metazoa > Chordata > Myxini > Myxiniformes > Myxinidae > Eptatretus > Eptatretus atami. Next base: position 71,541,206 of record CM068967.1, read on the forward strand.
ATACGCCCGAACAAGAAGGTATATACAGAATTGTGCTACTACATGGAAAACAGCATCCTGGTTGCCATGGCAACCACTTTAGATGACGAATGTATGTCGCGACACACTCTCTCCACAGTCTGTACTTATGTACCAAATATGAAACGTGAAAGTTGAAAACTTTGGGAGTTACAGTGCGGACAGGAACGGATGGAAAACAGCATCCTGGTTGCCATGGCAACCACTTTAGATGACGAGCGTATGTCGCGACACACCGTCTCCACAGTCTGTACCTATGTACCAAATATGAAACGTGAAAGTTGAAAACTTTTGGAGTTACAGTGCGGACAGGAAACGGACGGACGGACAGACGGACGGACAGACAGACGGACGGACGGACCGGCACGGACGACCGGTATCACATAATACGCCCCGATATATATATATATAATTATATATATATATATATATATATATATAATATATATATATATATATCGGCCGTATAAAAAATAGTGTGGTCGATAAAAACATTAGAAAGGAAAAAATAACTTGCACCAAAAACTTTAACATTTTCACACTCACGTTCACGCTGACGCTCACGCCGGGGGTATCGCTATAGCTCTCTGTTCTTCGAACAGGCGAGCTAAAAATGAATACATTGTAATAAAAAGAAAGGACAGCAATGAACATAAAGCAGCTCAGACTCCCAATGGCCCAATCTTGCTCCTTACTCGGCATCCTCAAGACACCCTGTCCGTGATGGCCCTGGTTCTGCGGATACAGCCCATCCTCCGGGCGATGAGCATCATGGCAGATCACCGACAGGGAGAGCAACACGGCAGATCACTGACAGGAAGAGCAACATGGCAGATCACTGACAAGGAGAGCAACATGGCAGATCACTGACAGCTCCAAGAAGCATTGACGACCACCACTGCCAAAAGGGAGCTCCACAGGGTCAATGGCACACCATGTACATGGGGGCATCAGCTGCACCCTGCCCATCAACTGTGGCATGCCCATCCATTTTTGAGTAGGAGCCCATCGATGTGATCACGACTGACGACCACCTGGATCATGGCTCGGCTGGCTGAAAAGACAGTCTTCCAAGGCAATGGCAAGGGCACCTCAGTGTTTGCCCCCCCCCTCCCCAGGGTGCACATAATGCCTCACCCCCCCCCCTAAAACGAGCACCACAGAAAGCATACTGTCTACGTACAGTCGTGCCCCACTCCCAAAGCATATGAACTGCCTGGCATGGAACTCCTTGGCAGCCATGTACTCCTACAGCAGCAGAGGCCATACCACACAGGGGCGATGGCGTGGCTCACAGCAGTGATTAGCCGCCATTTAGGTTGCAGAAGTTGGAGATCCCATTGTAACTCTCCAAAAGGACAGACCATTGTGTGCCGAACCCTGGCTAAGTTCCCGGCCCTTAGCTTTCAAAAGGATGTAAATATTGTTTGATGAAGTTAATGGTATGCTCGTACATAGACGAGAAGTAATTTGTTTATGCATAGTGCTGTGGATAAAGTACAGCCAAGATGTCTGGTGTTCCAAATGGACACTTCCTTTGTCTAAGTTTCGTTGTCCAGTAACTGTATATCCTTTAAGAACACTACAACAAGCCAAATCAAAAGTGATTTTCTGTTCTCCAAAAATAACTTTACCTGCAAAAATTCTTGAACGTTGGAACCAAGCACCCGCAGAATGGTATCGTACCCAGCCTCTTGGCAAAATTCAAAGAACATCTTTCCAAATTTCTGTAAGATCTCACTGGCATCGATCTCTAAAACAGAGGATGGGACAAAATTTAACTTGTAAGACAGGGAGTTTTCTTTACGATATTGTTATCTTGATGAGAGGGACATAGAAATAAGGCCTTATCCCGTTTCACATTCATGATAAGGATGTACTAAGGTCAATGTACAGCGATAAGTCATCCTGTTTGTTTCTGCACTGCCAGAGGATGATGTAGAGATTTGTAGTGTCTAGGACAGATTAAGGTGTATTGTCTCATTGTTCTTCCGTATCAAACAGGGTGGGAGCCAGGTGTTGTTGTGTGTGCCTGTAATTTAGCTACTCAGAGGCTTGAGTTGGGGTATCGCCTGTGAACTGGGATCCCCTGCACTTCACCATGCTATACAGAGCCATACTTTGTATGGAGGAGCCTGAGGATGACACAATGAGAAGTGGCATCAAGTTGTGAAAGCAATGGAAAATCTTCTAAACTCTTAGTAATGCTGCTGTCATCTTGCCATCATATCTCTAACCCTTCGTATTCATAATAATATGTATTGCCCATTATGCTAAATAGTTGAACATTAACTATATATCTTGTAAATAAAGTTCTTCTAAGTTTATGGTTCATCTGCTGTGTCCATCAATGACGTATGCTCTACTTGCCATTGACTTTCTCACAACAAAGTAGTTCATGGTATACAAAACGTATCAATTATACATCAATGACCAAAAGTACCATTTGCAAGCCATGTATAAACGGCCCCAACAATGATGGCTGCAGGAAAGATTTGCAATGATAGCTTTAACTACACACCATCAGAAAAACAGATTTGCTTATCATGAGTGTATATTAGTAGGTGAGCTATCGTCAGCACCTGGCCAAATTCTAAATTCCTGCTCTAACCTCCAGGGGGCACTGCATCAGTGGCACAGCTGTGCCCCCAGCAAATTATGCTACCCACAGCCATGTGCTGCATATGAAAGAAGGAGGAGGAGGAGTGTTTGTTGAAAACAAAAATAAATTCTACACGAGGTAGTTTGTACCAGAAACCAAAAACAGCACTTGGTTAGTTACGAGTTGGTTGTCAAAATTGGCCTCACTTAAGATCTTGCTTGCTGCAGTGACAAGGTCATAGGTCTGGGCATCGTCATAAATCGTCCGCACAAGGAAGTGACCCTCGATATCGAGCTGGGCCTCCATTCTGCAAAAAATAAAAATATATATATTGGAGTGCAGATGTAAGATGAAGGGTGGATACATTTTAGAAGGCAAGGAAAAGGAATTTTGTGGATAATCCACAAAGATATGTCGAGTGAAACTTACTCTTTTGTTAATAGCGGTGGATTATGGACTGTATTGTCTCCTAATACTATTTAGAGCATGGAAACAAGACTCCACCAGCATCTGGCTTACTGTTAATTGTGTAAAAAAACAAACCACTTTCACGAGAATCAGGTTGTCGTGAAAGTGTTTCACAGTGTGGTCAAAGTCAGAAAAACATTCAGAACAATAACTCAAAAGAAACATTCAACATATCCTTGAGGGAATGAACTAGGCAGTGTGATGAAAGTGAATAGACTGTATAACCTTCCTCTAAAGTCTAAACACAAGACAAAGCATTTATTAACTGTTTCAGTGCTGTTGGCCATGATCGTGGGCCGCATCATTGTTCAACAATCTGTATTATTTGTTTCTATTTAAGTGTTTGTTCCTGTGGGTGGCCTTATAAACAACACACGTTTTATTCAGTTTGCCTGAAAAAAAAAACATACCAAACTGTCATGTTGCATACTTGAAAAATTCAGTGATCAAACAGTTAATGCAGATCGTCAGGTCAACAGATTAGATCTGTGACTTGCTACAGGTACCATGTAAATCTGTACTAACCTGTTTCACAGTCGGGTTGTCGGCGATTAAACCGTCTCCCCCACCAGGCTTCCTGGTGAGGAGGGTGTGTGGATATGGACACCCAGCAGGATTAAAAACAAAACCTGTCAAAAGGCAGAAGAGCTACTTGTGAGCCAACGACCATCCACATCTGGTGCCCAACTGTGTCTGCGGACGTCTTCCTGCAGTTGGGTACCTCTTTCCAGGAGGTTTGTGGCAGGATTTGCACTCCGGCCACCGTAAAACACTTAATTCCGCAAAACACAAAGAAATGCAAAGAAAACTGAAAAACCATTCTGTGGGAGTACCTCCTGTGCAGCTGCCATTCACAGGGTAGCTCACTGGGTGATGGGATTTGGGCAAAGCCTTTGGGATCCCCATTCTATGATGATAGAAGGAAAAGCATGAGGTAACCTTCCTGGGTCAGATTGTGGCAGTGAGTGTCAGGGTGGTGCTGAGGTGTCGTCCACCAGATGGCGGTCTCCTTGGGTTAACCTGAGGGAGTCCCTTCGGGAGGGGGCCGGGAATCTCCTATCCCTAAGAGAGGATGATCACATATCCCTGCTATCACCTGAGCTCCAGCGTTTGGACATCGGTATTGCAGCACTCACTGAGGTTTGGAGACAGGATAATGGTGAGATCATGGCGGGTGGTTACACCTACTACTGGTCTGGTTGCTCTGATGGTTACCATACAGAAGGGGTTGCTGTAGCTGTGTCCAACAAGCTGACTCCCATGATAATTGAGGTAACTGGTCAACAAGTGTATTAAGAGACTGAGGATTCGTCACTCCTTGGGTGTCATTTTCCTGGTCTATGTATATGCTCTGACTGAGGCAAGTGATCTCACTGTGAAGGAGGCATTCCATGCCATGCTCAAATCTGTGGTTGATCAGTGGCCTAGGCTCCTGCCTTGGGGATTTAAATGCATCGACTGGCACTGATAGGGATGGTTATGAGACATGTTAGTCCCCATGGGTCTGGAACTGTGAATCTGAAGAGCACCAAGTTCCTTGACATTGCAAGAAGTCGTGAACTTAGGGTGGCTGGTTCATGGTTTCAGCACTCACAGCCTCATTGCTGGACTTGGTGTTCCAATGCTGGTGCTGTGGCAAAGGAGATTGGCCGGTTGCTTGTTGATGCTTGCTGGAGAACGATTCAGAACTGCAGGGTCTACGGGAGTGATCAGTTCCTCAGTACTGACCACAGGCTTGTTGTAGCAACTCTGAAGTTGCAGCTTACATCCAGGAAAATGGTACCATCCCAGCCTCAGCTAGATGTTAGCAAGGCTCAAGGATGAGAGGGTAGCTGAGGAGTTTTCATGGTTTTGGGGGGGGGGGGGGATTTGGGGAATTTTCGGGGTCTGAGTGTTTTGGGGAATCCCAAAGAGTTGTGGAGTGCCTTCAAGACTACCATCCTTGATGTTGCCTATGGATGTCTTGGACCCACCATCAGCCGAAGAATAACTTTGTCTCCCAAGGAACACTGGATAACATTGACCAGAATCGCAGGGCCAGGCTTAAATGGCAGAGCTGAGCTGTTCAGGGAGTTGAGGCGTAAAACTAAATGTGCGCTGATGGCGAGGAATCTGTGAAAGGGTAGAGCATCACCTGTGGTCAAGTGATTCTCATCCTGCTTACAGAGGAACTTGTGCATTGTGTTCCTCAAAGCCCATCCCTCGGTGTACTGCAGTTACGGTGGTGGGCTCTTGACAGAGGAGTCTGAAGTGGAGGCTCGCTGGGCTGGTTACTTTGAGCGGCTGTATCAGGCTGACCCACCAGCTGTGGAGTTGGATGTCAGGGGTGTTGCTATCCCTATTGCTGACCCT
>CM068967.1:71564579-71584189 GCA_035128595.1 Eptatretus atami
TTTTATGTCTGACTTCTTTGGAAAGCTCTTTGGTCTTTATGTTTGCCTTGTTAGTTGACCAAGTGAGTTGCACCTTAAAACTCCTAAGATAAGTGGGGGAGCTTAATTTTTAATCTAAACTACTGATTACATACAGGTTTGAAAGGTTACACTTATTTTGTAACTTTTCAATCAAATAATTTGCTCCTGCAGTGATTTGGAGTTAATTAGGAAAAGAGTTTGAATACTTATGCAACTGAGAATCATCTGATTTTCTCTGTTAATCTAACTTATTCACATTTTATCTATTTTTTATCTTTGTCACTTTGGAGTAGTTTGTGAAGACTCTCGATATTAAGTTTGATTTCAAAGCATTGTGAAATGAGGTTCAGGTGGCATCAAAATGTGAAAACCTTGGCGGGGGGTGGGTAAATATTTTTGCAGGCCAAAGAGCCTCATTATCGAAACAAGAAGTTTCACACGCTTCTTATACCAGTTTGTGCACAATGTGGCATTCCAAGGTTCAACCACGGTGTTACAGACTTTTGGTGAAGGTACCAATCTGAAAGTGTTCATGATGCGATCAGGATACTCTTCACAGATTTTTCTCATGACCAGCATACCCACCTCAGAACCAGTACCACTAACCACTGACTGGGCTCGTTAAAAGGCAGTCACAATTCTCAGACTCCTTTCTTATAATATCCATCCCAGATTCCATCAACTGAGTACCCTCAGTGGAGTGACCCTGAGAGAAATGTTGTTTCCAGCATCACGGTAACCTGCACCCAAGCAAATTTTATCGTGCCACGATTTCCACGAGGTGGAAAAAAGAAAAATGCAGAAATGGAAGAATACAACTGCCAAGATTAGGCTTCTTCTCCTTCTTCTACTACTACTTCTTCCTTAACGGCCCCCATTATTCCTACTTTATTGTGGGGTTGGCAGGGGGAAGCTTTTAGCCCACGTCTTCCACAAACTGGCTGACCAGGCCCGATGCTCGACTAAGAAGTTAGGCCAGGAATTTGGAATTTGGCCATGACAGCTCACTGACTCTTCGTGATGGACACAAACACCAAATTGTGCATTGAACACAAAGTTTTGAAGCTTTGTATATTTGCATTTAACACAAAGTTTTAGTTTCTTTGTGCAAACTGTCGAAGACTTATGCACAGCAGGGTACATGCACGGTGCGAGAGAGCTCAGACAAGTAAGGGACTCCTGTGTTGAGCATCCCTCCAATGGGGTGTATGTGCGCGTGTGCACGGGTGAATGTGCAGAAAGAGTGTGCAGTGTGGGTACTGTGGTTAAGTGTGAGCAGAAAGAGAGGGAATGTGAAATGCTGCCAGCCGGTGTAAAGACTGAGGCGTTATGTAGGGGAGAACCCCACAGCGACTGAGGATGCTGGCTGGCATGGGCTCAGCAGAGGCCGAGGAGGAAAGTGAGGGAAGGGTATGCATATGGAGCATACATCAGAGAGACAAGACAAGACACTACCAGGACTTTGAGTAAGGAGACAGGTTCGAGAATTCAGCCTCGAGAATGACCAGATATTGTTTTCTGGCTCTCTTTAGAGGGAACACACACTTGTTGCAGGCTTAGTGAAATGACCAGACATTGCCTTTGGTTGGATTTTTCTTCCAGGAAGAGAAAGAAAGTTGTTTTAAGGCAACTGTCTCACCACACATACTGATGCACTTCTCCAGCATGGTTCATTGAAACATAAACGAAGCTGCCCTAGAGTGTTTCAGTGTCCCACGGGCGAGGTGATGTGGAGCATTTAACACTGTCCTGTGGGGGAAGCTGCTTTTATGTTTCAATGAACCATGCTGTTGAAATGCATCAGTAATTTTTTCATTGCTCACATCAGTGTGTTTCAACTTTACATGTTTAAAGGCAACAAGATTTTGAAACTTAGCTCGTACTTTACTTATTAACCTTGTGGTATGGAGTAGAGTGGTTTTATGCATTTATGCAATATACTTCAGTGTGAGCACTCCTCATTTTCATAAATGCTAAGGGGAGCCAATGAAAAAGCCAAGAATTCACAAGGTTTCGGAAAAGCGATGATAATAGAAAACCTATATGCCAAGAAAACCTATAGAAAACCAAGACGCCAAGGTGAACAACGAATAGCCAAGATCTTGTGAAAAAAGCCAAGGAGTGGTCACACTGATATACTTACATGTATTTTCTTTAGACCGAAGAGTAAACCCACGTATTCCAATTACGCTTGTGCAGGGCCATGTGGACATATCTTAATTTGTACAGAATTTGAGGTGTGCATTAAACATCCATCCATACAACTTGTGAGTTTGATGATTTTTTTTTGTCATTCATCCACGGCAAACTGTGGCCTCAACTTGAAAATTGTGTTCAGAAAGTTTAAAAAGAAACGGGTGGATTTCTCCTGAAACTTTTATTGACTTACACAGGTAGTGTTTGTCAAAACTTGCTTGCACAAACTGGCGCAGTCGTTCCTGATCCTCCAGGGAAAGGCAGGCACCATAATTACCTCCACCACCGAAGGTGAAGGAGGTTATGTTTTCACACCTTTCTGTGTGTTTGTCTGTTTGTCTGTGTACAGGATATCTCAAAAAGTTGCGGACAGATTCAGACGAAACTTGGTGGACATGTTGGGTGTGTGGCAAGGACGAATTGATTCGATTTTAGTGAAGATCCGAATCCGGATTTGGATACGATATTTGTTTAATTTTTAAAGTGATTCTTCACCATTGAGAGATAGGGCCAAAAACGATATAGTAGTAGTACTGTATAGCATGATATTTCAAAAATGTATTGGGCCCGATATGTTTCCGTGGATCAGGCATTACGTGGCGGAGGTAAGCGCTCAACCGAGTACCCTTCTAGTTTTAGTAGGTGATGCCATTGTTGATGTGGTGGGCCACACAATATACCAAATCCTATGTTTGAAGACTTATCTCACCATAGTGCAACCATTGTGCACAATGCAATGCAGAGATAAACTAGAAGGAATCTCAAAAAGCAAGGCCCATCCGTGTCCACTTTGTACTTGAATTAAATTTCATGAAAACAACAGTTTAAAAAAAAAAAAAGGATTTTCTATGAATTATTGTTCTCCATATTCTCATAGTAATGAAAATTTGATGACAAAAGCTCAAATGGTAAGCTAAGGAGAATCTGAAAATGCAAGCAGGCAAAATAAAGAAACACGGCATGGATTTTAAAAAAACAAAAACCCAGCCGTCTCACGCTGTGCAGCGGCGGATAGGCTAATAAGGGCTATTTGTACTTACTGTGACTTTGTCGTTTGACCAAATTATTAATTAGTGTTCTCCATATTCGCCTCATAAAATTTTGTTAAAAATTTGAGGACAACCTCAACTGGTAAAAACGTTAATGCCTGGATGTAGACAGACACACAAACACACACGACTCCCACTGCGTGGGTGGACAGGCTTTTTGTATACCATGTCGAGGCTCGTGTAAGAGCTAATACACAGAAACGTATAACAAGGCAGGAGACCAGAGGGGTGGGAGAGGGAAGCACAAAATAGTGGGGAACAAATACAATAGTAGATCTGTGGAAGGGAGAGGGATGGAGAGGGGTACATTGGGTAAACAAGATGGTACAACAGGGACTCTCAGGAAGGAAAATGGGGGATTTGAAGGAGGTGGGTTTGGTGTGGATTAACGGGGGCAGAAAAGTTCAAGATTTTGGATGGGGGAAGATATGAGATGGCTGGTAAACAGCTGTTTTGAAGACCTGGAGGGAGGAGTGGGATTGAAGAGTGTGTGGGAGTTTGTTCCAGAGATGGAAACATCCGGTTCCAGGGGAAAAAAAGAGGAATGAAAGAGTGAAGGTGAGCAGTGATTCTTGATTTTGAGCAGTTTCACCAGAAGGGGTTTTTTTGGCGGGCCTTGACCGCCCTGCGGAAATATAGGGGGGAGGGGACAGAGCGGGAGGGGTGGCAAGGCCAGAGAGGGGACGGTTGACAGAAAGACCACGACCTGCCTCTCGTGAGAGACTAAGACCCAAAGAATCAGCTTCATCATGGGAGATACCAACGATCCTAAATGCCTTGGTTTCCACCACGTGAAGTTGAGCTACGTGTCCGAGGCAGGAGCACCATCCTAGAGGGGAGAGCAGTACTCTATCAGACTGCGGATGAAAGCTTTGTAAGTGGTTAGAAGCTCATGTGTGCCACAGAAGAACTTTACACGATTTCGGAAGGCAGTCGGTGACTGGCTTTAGACACACACCATAACACTTCCAGGAAAGATCGTGGCAGATAGTGAGACACAAAATCTTGATTGAAGGGACTTCTTCAAGGGGATTGTTGAGAAAGTAGATTGGAGTTTTTTCCAGACGGTCCTTTCGGAGACACATGGTGAGAGTGTAAGATTTGTCAGAGATTGAAAGACATGTTCCACATGTTGGACCAGTTTGTGATTTTATCCAGTTCTACATACAGAGAGTGAAGAGGCTGCTGCTTGCTGATCAGAGGGATGACCAATGGTACGGCAGAGGATGGAGTCATCAGCAAAGAGATAAAGAGGATTTTCCAAAGAATCTGGAGATCATTGATGAAAACCAGAGCACAGGGCCAAGAACTGCCTTGAGGACTTCCAGCCTGGATGAGAAGAGGAGATGAGAGAATTCCCTTGAGAGTCATGCGTTGACTCCGATAGGAGAGAAGTCAGGAAGTCCGAGAGCTAATCATTTATTGAGTGAGAGTAGCTACAGGATGTTTTCCTTGCTCAGCCAGTCAGAAGAATCACATGGCATGTTGGAGGGCTCAAGTTTGAACCCTGATGATCCAGAGATTCAATCAGTTTTTCTCAAAAAATGCATTTCTCCCATTCACATTATAAGAAAAAAATCTCCAGGTTCAGGGTCCCGGTGTTCTTGCATACTGTACTTAAGGCGCTGTCACCTTGACGATTTAGCCAGCGTATGCCGACTTATGAAAAATTGTCTAAAACGCTGGCACACGTCGAATACGTTATGGTAAGTTTGTATACGTTAAGAGCACGCTGAAAACACTGCCATACGTCGTAGTACGCTGGCTTTCATCGTTGTACTTTGCGGTTGTCCTCAATTTTAGCATGCTTGAAATTTTACGACGTATACCAGCGTATGACTCACACGTTCCGCTACGCTGGCCATAAGTTGTAGGCACGTTATGCGATCATTGCACATGTCGACACACGTTACTTGTAAGTTACTCATAAGTCGAAACACGTCGAGGTAATGATTAGCGCACCGAAACTTATTTATAACCTATGAGTAACGTGTTGTAGGCACGTTACACGATCGTTGACACACGTCGAGGCACGTTATGCGATCGTTGACACACTTCGCACACGTTACTTGTAAGTTACTCATAAGTCGAAACACGTCGAGGTAATGCTTAGCGTACCAAAACATATTTCTAACCTATGAGTAACGTGCTTTGAACCTATGTGTAACGTACCTCCAACGCATATTGACGTATGTAGACGTTTTGATTGACGTCTTCCGACGACCACAGAACTTACTGAACGTGTTTCTAATTTACAGCTACCGTATAATGGCGATTGGCAGCGTTAAAAAAAAAAAACAACAACAATAACTTCTGATATTTCGTCACATGCCGTTACGTCACGTCCGATTGCTCTTCAGTTTGCTCATGTCTTATTCTTAGTTCCTCCTCTGTGAATATTTTCTGTTGGAGGATATTGTCACGTCGACGTGGAAACTTAAAAGCAAATGTCCGAATATATTTTAAAATTCGTGATAGACTAAAAAAATAATAATAATAAAAAAAAACAACAACAACAACTTCAGATATTTCGTCACGTGCCTTCACGGAGCCAAGGAGAAAAAAAGAAAATGTGCCTTGACGGAGAAAATAAGTTTCGGGTATGCTAAACATTACCTCGACGTGTTTCGACTTATGAGTAACTTACAAGGAACTTGTGTCGACGTGTGTCAACGATCGCATATCGTGCCTACAACTTATTCCCAGCGTAGCGGAACGTGTGAGCCATACGGCGAGTACGTCGTAAAATTTTCAGCATGCTTGAAATTTCACGACGTACGAGACGTACACGAAATAAGACAGCATACTTCATCGTTTTTTCAGCGTGCTCTTAACGTATACACAACTTACCCATAACGTATTCGACGTGTGCCAGCTTGGTTCGGCAAATTTTTCATAGGTCGGCATACGCTGGCTAAATCGTCAAGGTGTGACTGCGTGGTTGACACTTTCAATTTTCAGGCGGTTATGATTTAAATCGGCGTGCGCAGGTTTTTAACAGGCTACGCCACGAGTTCGTCGGCGATACGTGCCCCGCGCTATGCCTAAGTTAAACTATCGTTGGCATAGGTTGTGAACGACGACAACAGGCTAACATTCGTTGGTATAAGTTATCTATAAGACAACGAAACGTTCTGTGCCCGTTACTAATATGTTATGCATATGACCAACACGTTATGAATACGACCAAAACTTTAAAAAAAACATCAAAATTTCAGCGTACGCCAACGTTTTACATACATTTTTATACGTTGCCATTGCTGGCTAAATCGTCAAGGTGTGACAGCGCTTTAGCATGGGTACTCGGCATTGCCTGGTGCTGTTTTAATCCTGTTGGCATTTTGAAGAAATCAAACATTTTTTTCTTCTATTACTTGTGGGTGTCAAACACTTCCCACACCCACTAAGGAATGGGGTTGGGGATCATTTAATATTGTTGCGGAGCCGGCGTCGGCTGCGAGCACGACGCCTAGATGGAGCTGCAGAGTCGGCTCGACCATCGCCCGGAATTTAGATCGTACCTTTTCGGAAACTCTGGAAAAGTACGGGTCCCTTTCGGACCGAACTCGCCAATAGACAGACCAAGTGGGGTAGGGTCGATTGCCAATTTCAATTACCTAAATACCCACGTGGTCCAACTACCGGGGAAATTCACCTCGACGGCCGTACGGAACGAGCTGCTTAGCGTACCCGTTCCGTGTGTGATCCGAGGGTTTGATCGCCGAGAACCGTCGGTCCAATTGTCCCGTTAAGAACGGCCACGGCAGCGGCCTGCTAATTCCCCAACACGCAGCACGCTCAGTCAATGAAGGAATGGACACGAACGAGCTGAAAACATTTAACAATCGGGGTATTTATTCACAATAGGGAAAGGGGAAACACAGAGCAGAATTAAACCGACTATAAAAGCAATGCAGTCAATGTACAGGCAAAAAGCACTTAACCATTCTACTTAAAGACGGGCCCACTGGACACACACGACACACACACACACACACACACACACACACACACACACACACAACACACACACAAGAATCGGACCAAATGGTCTTTAATTGGACCTCCAGCCCAGAGGACAGTCGGGCTGAAGACCAGGGTCTGTCTTGGACCTGTCCGCCTCGTGCGGTCTTCGAGTCGAGTCGACCCGGGCACCAGCGAGAGGCGAGCCAAATCCAGGCACCGGCGAGCACCCTTGCGGTTCTTGCGGGGAGATGGTGTCTCTCGAGCGCTCGATCGTGCGGCGAGGGAGGAGGAAGAAGATCACGACGATGACAAGACCAGCCAGACAGACCCCCTGGCAACGACCACTCCTGGCGCAGACCCAGAACAACACACTGCAAGACCGCGCCTATATTATATCCCCTCTTCGGAGGGGGGGGGTGCCTCCTCACGACCCTCCCTCTCTCACTGGCTGGTTTTGGCGCACAAAATCGCTCTTCGCTCTCTCACTGGCCAAAACGGGCGGCAAGCTCCTGATTGGCCCGGGGACTGATGACATCACGCGGAGCCCTTTCCTCCTGTCGCGGGCCCTGATTGCCGAGTGACAGTCACCCACTTGTTGCACGCCGATTGGCCGAGGGCCGCTGGCGGCTCCTCCCCGAACTCCGCCACCATGACGTCGGCCAGAGGAGGTGAAGGAAGCGAAGTGAAGGCGAGGGCAATGCGGTGTGGTTGGCGTTGATGGTGGTGTAAAAACGAAAAGAAAACCTGACTATTAAAATAACTCCACAGCGCAGGAACATTTAATTACCCATTAGACCAGGGTCGGGACCCTAACTGGCAACATGTACTTACCGATATAACTGCTCTATAGGAACCTGAATGTCTGTGTGCTCATGGCTTCCAGATTCACAACAATATTACCTTTCACATCGATACAAAGGCTTAAGCTACAGAGAGATTAAAAAAATATATATATATATATATATTGTTACGAATTTCGCCCGCCCGGCGTGCAATCGGCCACGTAACTCAAATCGCGACGCGTCGCCCACCGGAACGGACAATTCAGTCATGACCCTCTTGGAACTACCGCAAGGAGCCAGCCACGGGTGGGGTTTAACCTCACCACAACCCAGTCCGCATTCTGCCCGCGCGAAATAGGGTGAATCGCCGAATGTCGATATACCTAAGTACCCCGCGCGGGTAGCGTACCGAGGAGTTGTACCACGCGCAGGTCGACTTCGGACACGAACCGCTTAAGCGGCTCGTTCCGTGCTAAAGGGATAACCGAGCGGAGTTATCGCCGACCTCGACGGTTCAGTTTTACTTATCGGGTGTTTACACCCTCTACCAATTCCTTCCGTGATGCAAGATGGAAATTTCAACCAGAGGAAAGGACGCAACGAAACGGGAAACAGCTTGACAAGCACTTTTAATTTGCACGCAGACAAGCACGTATTTTACAATCATACAAAAATGCATGTACACAGTCAAAGCAAGAACAATACGCAGAGTTAAAACCGAATAAAGCAATGTACAAGCACTTATACGGGTTTACTTAATAGACTGGCGCCACACACACACATTTACACCAAAAGCAAGAAAATACAAGCCACCCTCACAGGCAAGGAGGCAGACAGGTCCGTGGACCAAATGAACGTGGGCCTGGGTGATTGGCCAGGTCCACGAGACCGAAGGGGTCTTACCTGCGCCCTCGTGGCACGATGGCGGGCTAGCCGCAATGTCCGCGTAACGCGCCTGACTCCGTCCCTGGTATGGTCGGTGAGCTCCTTTGGCGTGCGTTGCGCAGGCACGTGTTGGTCGGCACCACGGTTGGTTGGGGAACGGACGGGGTTACCGGCGCTATCTCAGCACGGATGGGGGGGGGGGGGAATTGTTGATGCTCGGGTCGGGAGAGGGGAATGGCGGACGCTTCGTCCCGCTAGCGGGTCTCGGGACCCCCGACTCCGGCGAACTCTCGCCCCTGAGTCTCTTCCGTGTCCCTGCTTCGCTCCACGACTCGTCCTCGACCCGGCAACGGCAACCTCCACGATGACCTTCGTTTTGACTCGACCAGCCCAGCCAGCACAGCACCGCACAGCTCAGCACACCCAACACATGCCCCAACTCGACACCCGCGAGTCGCCTTGTGCTCGCGTCTCTATAGACCGGAGGAGGAGCGTGTATGCTAATTCGCGGATCAAAACGCGCTTGGAGGCGGGCCACGAACCCGACGTTCGGCATTGGTCGGGCAAAAAGGGGCGTGAGCCTCTCCTGATCCAAATTCCCTCCTAAAAGAGTCCACATGCATCGCGCTTGCGGGCGGGGCACACACCCGACGTTTAGCCATTGGTCGGGCAAAAAGGGGCGTGAGCCTCTCCTGATCCGAATTTCCTCTCCCGTAAAGGCATCCATTTGTACTCCGCGCTCGACGCGTTCGGCAACAATTACCGAACGGGCCCTGGACAGCACGACGTTCGGTGTTGACTGGTGTGTGGTTGATGGTTTGTGGAAGGAGAAAGGCGAAGGTGGTGGGGGTTTGCTGTGGTGTTTGGTTGTTGGCGGGCGTCGTTTGGGAATGGCGGTGAGCGATGTTTGCGGGATGGAGTTGTGGAGGTAAGAGGCGAAGGTGGTGGTGTTTGAGTTGTGGCGGCTTAATGGTCCAAAATAACGATAGAGAAAGAAAAATGGCTAACTCAAAGCGTCGCAGCCCGGATGAATCACACATATTCCTCTAAACAACGGGTGTGGACTAACTACACATGAACTTATCGATATATCTAACCTGAGGACCTTTCTGGTGTATTGCAAATTCCACAGCCGTAACAATATATATAATATAGCAAAACACACCCAGCACTCACCGATGAACCTCTGAAAGTTTAACGAAGATCTGTTTGGCCTTCTCTGATAAAAATGGCCACACACACATGCACACACATGTACACACGTTCCACTTCTTAATGATGTTTCATGAACTTCTCTTATCTTATAGATTATCCTGTATTTACTGTATATTCATCAACCTTGATGTGTCTTGCTGATTATACAAGATAATCCATTGGAGGGTTCCCTGGAAAGGCCTAACTGATGGCGATCGTTATATTTTTGTTATGGGATTGCAGGATGACTGAACAATGTTGGCTTATTCCGAACAAATACACCGTATGCATATCCACCCCTTCCCAGATAGCACCCATGTCACATTGATTTTAACGTTTTTATACCTTGACGAACTCGCATTGATTGCTAAGAGGTGCAAGAGAGAACGAGCGGTGAACGTTGAAAATGGCAGTTATTTTCAAATAACTTCTCAAACATGTCTGTTCGTTTTTACTTTTTACATTTATTACTGTTAATGTTTTGGCGTCACCTATCACAGATTCTTTACAATTGATTATGTTTAGTGGTGTATTGATGCTTTGTACATTTTTTTGTTATGCTGGTATACTTAATGCTTCACTGTGCAATCAATTGCCGAAATAGGCCCAACAGAGGATTTCGGATTTTATAATATTTGATGAGGTTACATGCCAGCTGTAAATGTCGAGTAAAGTAAAATATGACGAGCATTAACGTTAGTAGAGGGATCTGAAAACCTGTGTGGGTGTGTTGTTTACCCCATGCACGTGAAGTGAAAATCTGGATTAAACAATTGCTTCACTTCTGTCCGTCTGTCTGCATGTCTACGAACGTCGGTTTATGATCGAGCAACAACTCATTTTCAATTCAACGTTATGTTTGGAAGACGAATTGGAATTAAGGAACCTGTAGTTTATCAGTATTTTCGCTATGAATTCGTCCCGATCGCGCACGTGCAGAGAGGAGTGAGATAATTCTAACCAGTGAAGCTGCTTCAATATTTGGCTTTGTCCTGTCTTCATCGCTCCGTAAAAAAGGAAGAAGAACCTTTCCAACCCACTGTGTTTCATTCTAAAGTGTAATAAAGTGTAATTCTAATGAGTGCTAACTGAAGGGTAATTTCTACAGGGTTCAAAAGGGGAATTCAATGGGGTATTTCTAAAGGGTAATTCTATAGGGTTCTAAAGGGGAATTATATGGGGTATTGCTAAGAGTAATGATCTAGGGTTCTAAAGGGTAATTCTATGGGATTATAAAGGGGAATCATATGGGGTATTTCTCAAGGTAATTCTAAAAGGTAATTTTAAGGGGTTCTACAGAGTAATTCTAAAGGTAATTCTACAGGGTTCTAAAGGGTCATTTTAATGGATTCTAAAGAGTAATTCTAGTGGGTTCTAAAGGGTAATTTTAATGGGTTCTAAAGAGCAATTCTGGTGGGTTCTAAAGGGTAATTCTAATGGGTTCTAAAGAGTAATTCTAGTGGGTTCTAAAGGGTAATTTTAATGCATTCTAAAAGATAGTTCTAAAGGGTAATTTTAATGCATTCCAAAGGATAGTTCTAAAGGGTAATTTAATGCATTCTAAAGGATAGTTCTAAAGGGTGATTTTAATAGATTCTAAAGAGTATTCTAGTAGGTTCTAAAGGGTAATTCTAATGGATTCTAAAGAGTAATTCTAGTGGGTTCTGAAGGGTAATTCTAATGGGTTCTAAAGAGTAATTCTAGTGGGTTCTAAAGGGTAATTCTAATGGGTTCTAAAGAGTAATTCTAGTGGGTTCTAAAGGATAATTTTAATGCATTCTAAAGATAGTTCTAAAGGGTGATTCTAAAGGGTTCTAAAGGTTAGTTCTAAGGGTGATTCTAAAGGGTTCGAAAGGATAGTTCTAAAGGGTGATTCTCAAGGGTTCAAAGGATAGTTTGAAAGGGTGATGCTAAAGGTATTCTAAAGGGTTCTAAGGATATTCTGAAGGATAGTTCTAAAGGGTAATTCTAATGGGTTCCATAGGATTCTAAAGGGTAATTATAAGGAGTTATAATGGTGTCTAAAGGGTAATTCTATAGGAGATTCTGAAGAGGTAATTCTAAGAGGTTCAAAAGGGTAATTGTAATAGGTTCTAATGGTTATAAAGGGTAATTATAATGGGTAATTATAAGGGTTCTAAAGGGTTTCTTTCATTTCTCGGCTTTGCCCATTTCATATTAAAAATGTCAAACTGAACCGCTTCCTTTGGACACAGGTGTGATTTTTTTTCTCTACTCTGTCTACCTGTCTGGCAGTCAAACAAACTTCAAAATCATTCAAACAGGCAAGTTACTGTTTTTAAGGACATCATGAAGGACACAAACAACAGGCATGGATAATGAATGTATCGTGTAAATAAGGCGTTGGAAAAAGAAGCTGCATTAATGGCGGTAAACTTCCGGAATTTTATTTGCTACAACCTTTAAAATCTTTATTTTATTTCAATTGAATTATATACTTGAACACTGTAAAACACAAATCGTCTTTTTGGCACTTTCAAAACTCTTCTGTTTAGCAGTACTTGGACAAAATATGATGGCATATTACATCATCACAACCAATCAAATTTTCCACTCACAGACTCTGCCCATGTCCTTGTTTCCCAAGACAGTGTGGGGTAATGTGTTTTATGTGAACTCTCTAGTTCAAGTAGTTTCTAGCTGTTTCTGGAATGAAACCATCGAGGGTTATGAATTTATTAATTACTTACGAAATCTTTAGATTTCGTAAGTATATTGATCATTCCGGACTCTGTTTGTGTGTTTGTAGGCACGATAACTCGAGAACGGAAGAAGCCACCAATGTCAAATTACACACGTGATTCAGGAGCGTGATGGCTGCGCTGATTAGATTTTGGTCAAAATCGGTCAAAAGGTCAAGGTCACAGTGAGGTCAAACATCCAAAAAAAAGTTATAACTCGAGAAGGGAAGAAGCTACCAATGTCAAATTACACCACGTGATTCCAGGAGGGTGGTGGCTAGCGCTGATTAGATTTGGTCAAATTCGGTCAAGGTCAAGGTCACAAGTGAGGTCAAACATCCAAAACATTCGATTTTTGATGGTTTGGTACAGAATCATCTTAGAGACTTCTGGTTTGCGTCGCTACCTTCTCTAGAGACAGCTTTTATTAGACAAGGTCAGAGGTCAAGTTGACGATTTCATAAGTACCAGTCTATGACTGCTTGTTTTTATTGTTACTGGAGGGACTTCATTAAAAGTTATTGGGGTATAAAAGAGGGTAAGGGTGAGTGATTCACCTTTTGTTTGGTAAAATGCTTTTTTGTGTTGGTGTAATTGAGTGTCTCTCTGTGCTTTTCCTGTTGATGAAAACAAAATGAAGCTTGCACCATACTCGACGACTTTGGCTGGATATCTATCACTTGAAGAACCTTGGTGTGCAACTTAAGCTTCGACATTACTGTCATTTTATACAAACCCCATTCTTACACGAATGAACTGAAATACAACATAGCATATGCATTCCTTTACGATTACAACATAGCAAAAGCCATACAACTATATTATCAGAAAACAAGTTTTGGAGAGGTGTTTAGTTGCATTTTTCATGAACAAACAATGGATGCACATATTTCCACCTCATCTCACCGTAACTTCCCCCCACCCAATCTCCTCTCAATTCCTGTTCCTCCAAATTATCACAAGAAACACAGGAAAAGACAAAATATTCAGGCAAAATAAGCCCAACAGAAGACAGCCACAGTAAGGAGGAGGAGAGCATTGACATTGCAAAAATTTTTCCAAAACGTAACTTCTTCAATGCTCGTGATCACCTGCTCTTGTTTCTTCTGTTCTTCTCTACTCATCATTGGACGTTCAGCATTGCTGTCTAGGCCACAGAACCACTTGGCAGCTTGTATGAGATACTTCAAACAGCAACTTTGCCCTGGCCCATGTGATTCTGGACACAAAAGTATTAACATGTGAAAAAAAATCACTTGCTCCAGAATATGCACACAGACTGAATGGATCGACGAATTAATAAATAAATAAACCAAAAAAAAAAAGAACTAGAGTAATTCGACTGCGCGCAATCGACGGGTATGCCTCCGCTCTCCCACACAAACACTTGAGTATTGACATATTTGACCCTTGACCTTTATCATATCTGGCCCAAAATCTAATCAGTTAATTGCCCTGTCTAACTTTACCTTTGTACCAAGTTTGATTAAATTCTGTCCAATATTTCTTGAGTTAGGGTGTAAACAGTAAAATTTCAGAGTTTGACCTTGACCTTTGACCTTTGACCTTTATCACATCTGGCCCAAAATATAATCACTTAATTGCCCTGTCTTACTTTACCTTTTTACCAAGTTTGATGAAATTCTACAATTTGCTTCTTGAGTTATCGCGTAAACGAAAATTCGGACGGACGAACGGACGAACGGACGGACAACCCAGAAACATAATGCCTCCGGCACCCTTAGTGCGGAGGCATAATAAAAACCAGGTTAAGAAGAAACACGAGCATAAAATGGCAAGCAAACAAGACTACTTGCAACATTTATTCGAAAATACGAAACATATATAACAGTAAGGCATTCTTTAACGACTGTATCTGTGCGTGTATGTCGATCCTTGAATAATACCGAGTTTGTTGATCCTTTCAAATCTATAAGTGAAGATTGTGGGATTTGACAGGAATGAATGACTAGAATCCAATAAATTCAGGATCAGCACAGAGTAGCTTGCGTCTAACCTGTCTAGCATGGGTTCAAATCCCCACTCAGTTATAAAGTGTCATCCTATTGTTTCACAGGCAGGGTGATTCATCAATGTGTGTGCTCTCTCGGATAGATCTTAAACTGGACGTCCTGTCTGCCGAGATTCGTTGGTGGATGTTAAAGATCCCATTGTCTCCTTCACAAAGAGTGGGCCAACTGTCGCTGTCGCACCATGGCCAAATTACAAATTCCTGCCCCAACCAGCAGAGGGCATTGCATCAGTTGCACAGCTGCGTCCTCAGTCAATGATCTTACCCCGCAGCCATGTGCTGCATACGAACGAAGAAGAAGACGAATCAAATAGTAATACAGCTGTCTGTCTGTCAGTGGAATGTGGTACTATTGTTGCGGAAATGGGCCCTTAGTGGGTTATTAAATATAGGATTAGCCCAGATCCCCCCTTAAATGCATGTTTAGCCAGGTTGTTTGGTAATCAGACATTACATGTGTGTCGGGAGGTGTAGCAGGCTGTCCAGTGTTCGTACAGTGGTGGTGTACCGAGAGGCGTCTTCTTCTTCCTGCCCCCCTCTTAACCAGCCCCCACCCAGCACCCTGACAGTCAGTCAACAAGACGTGTCAGCAACCCATTGGTGGAGAGCGGCTGCAAACTCGAACGATGGACCAATCACGTGTCCCCAGAGGCGGTCCGGAAAAGCCCACCCCAAAAAGGCAAGAGGAACTGCCTTTTTCAGTCTGCGATCTGCTTCGTGAGGAGTGACTCGACGAGCTGTTCCTCCTCGGCCATGGATCCAGCCTGTGGGTGATCCACAGGTTCATCCTGAGTCCAACCACGGAGCCTCTGACTGTCCTTTCTCCCTGGACAGCACGACACGTCTTTTCATCCCATCGATCCGCCTGCGGAGCCCAACACCCAGATTTGGCCTAGTCTGGTGTACAGGCCAGGCCTGGATTTGCATACGGGACCTTGTGAGAAACCAGCATGGCACATACCATAGATCTTCTCTCTTGTGCCGTCGACCTTAGGGGGCTGGACGCGCCAAGGCTGGTGCGTAGCGTGTGCCGCCGAAAGGAGTACGAGCGCCATCTTGCCACGCGATGTGCGAGCAATGCCGATAGGAGTACGAGCGCCATTTTGCCACGCGGCGTGGTGAGCTGGGCGCTCGAATCCGAGACCATCGCGTTTGTTCATGAGCCGCATTCGTGCCTTCGACACTTTTCCTCTCGTCCATGAGGCATCACCAAGTATTCCGTGTCTTGTCTGCATGTTGGCCAGGCCTAAGGTGTATTTCGCTAGGGCTCCCTCAAAACCCGTATCCGTAGCTCCCTAGTTAAGAGCGGGTTATAAATGAATGATAAGTTCGTGAATGCTTTGCTTGTGTCGTGTTCCCCGATGTGTCCCCAATAAATCTGGCTGATTCATACGAAAGTTGCCCCTTGAATTTATTCGTGCCGCGCTGAGAACAATCGCTCGATTTGTATATAAAACCAAACGGGCTACGACTGGCAGACTTCGCTCGGTCTCTGATCAAACCCAGTCTGTAGCCGGGGTCTATATCCCCAACTGGTAAGGCACAGGTGTACTTTGGATCGTGATCTGAGGCGCGTGACCGAGACCTGTGCCGAACTAGCGGTGTTATAACCCCTGAGACGGCGGTGCTGTTAAGTGCCGCCGATCAATAACACTATAAGGTACAATTTATGGAGTCATCTAAAAGGGGAAGAAAGGATTTTTCAGAGCTTTTTCATTGGAGATATTGTTTACGTAGATGAAGAACAAGAATGGACCCAAGTCAATGCCTTGGGGTATTTCAGCTTCCACTGAGAAAAATGAGGAAATGGTTCTATTGAGAGCATCTTGTTGACTACAGAAGTGGAAGAAGTCAAAGCCAGTATGAAAGTGGCATTGTATGCCACCAACAGTGGGCTTAGTAAGCTGAGCAGGAAACCAGACTGTGTGGAATGCCTGAGACTGTCTCCAGGGAGACAGTCATAAACATTTATTTGAGATTGAGAGTGAAGCAGTGACATGTAGAAAGTTAAGAGTGACCAGGACAGAATCCAAATTGGTGATAAGTGATCAAGTTGTCTGAAATGAGGAAACTCGACATCAGCAGTGATGATGAATTCCATTACTTTGCTTGGAAATAGATTTATTGGTTTATAGCTGATGGGATGCGTTTTTGCCTTGTTTTATGCCTGGTGTTGGCTTAGTGGTTAGGGAGGTGGGTTTGGGATCCTAGGGTCTTGAGTTCAAATCCTGCTGAGCTGTTGAATAAATACCAGGTGGGGTTGACTTAGCCTGTCATCCTTCCGAAGTTGGCAAAATGAGTACCAGCTTGCTGGGATGATTGAGCCATTCGAGTGTCCTGCATTGGAGTGGTGACCCATCCAGGATTATGCGAAAAAGCCCAGGAGACTGCTTAGGCAGCATTAATGCTCTGCACAGAGTATGGTCCCAATGGATGGATTTTGTCTTGTTTTGGATAAGAGTGATGCTTAATTATGTCTTTCAAGCATACGTGAGGGGCTGGCAGGATGGCCTTGAGGTATGTACACTTGCCTCTGAGCCGTCCAGCCTGAGTTTGAATCTCAGCCCAGCTAGAAACTGTCATCCTGGTGTCTCGCCGGCAGGGCAACGCATGAATGTGTGTGCTGTCCCTCGGTTGGACATTAAACTGAGCATTGTCTCCCAGCATTAATTGGTGGACGTTAAAGATCTCACGAGGTCCTTTGTAAAAAGTAGGTGAGCTATCCTGAACAAACACCCTGAACAAGTTCCAAATTCCTGACCAAACCGGCAGAGGGCATTGCATCAGTGGCACAGCCACACATACAGCCAGTGATACTACTCGCAGCCATGTGCTGCATATGAAAGAAGAAGAAGAAGAAGAAGTCATATGTGAGGTGGTCAAAGGGGAAGCACAGACTGAAGAGCACAAAGACCAACAAAGCAGAACTTATAAACATGGGCTCTTCATAATCGGGATGTGAGGTGGTCTCTGATTGGGCCACTCAAGGACATTTATCTTTTTTTTTCCTGAGCCACTCCAGTACAGTCTTGGCTCTGTGCTTTGGTTCGTTGTCATGCTGAAAGGTGAACTTCCTTCCCAATTTCAACCTTCTTGCAAAAGGCAGCAGTTTTTCCTCGAGGATTTTTCTGTATTTTGCTCCATCCATTTTCCCTTCTGTCCTGACAAGTGCCCCAGTCCTTGCTGATGAGAAACATCCCCATAACATAATGCTGCCACCACCATGATTCATAGGAGGGATGGTGTTCTTTGGGTGATGTGCTTTGTTGGATTTGTACTAAATGTAATGTTTTGCATTTCAGCCAAAAAGTTCCACCTTGGTTTCATCAGACCACAAAACTTTTTGCCACATGGTTTCAGAATCTCCAGAGTGGTTTTTTTGCATACCTGAAACAGGACTCAAGGTGAGATTTTTTGAGTAATGGCTTTCTTCTTTCCACCCGACCATGCAAGCAAGACTTGTGGAGTGCTTTGGATATTGTTGTCATGTGCACACAGTGACCAGTCTTTGCCATAAAGGCTGGTAGCTCTTTCAAAGTTTCCATTGGCCTCTTGGTGCCCCGGCTTATCAGTTTCCTTCTTGCTTGGTCATCCAGTTTTGAGGGACAGCCTGACCTAAGCAGGTCTTGGAGGAACCATACGCCTTCCACTTATTAATGATTGTTTTGACTGCTCCAAGGGATATTCAAGGTCCTTGAAATATTGTTGTACCCATCCCCTGATCTGTGCCTTTCCATAGCTTTATCCCAGAGGTTTTTTGAAAGTTCCTCGGTGCACACGGTTGAGTCTTTGCTGTGAAATGCACTACCAAACAGAGGAAACCTACAGGAACAGCTGATTTTATTCGGAAATAATCAGAATCACTACAATTTAACACAGGTGGAGGCCAATCAACTTGGTGTGTGATTTTGAAGGTGAATTGTTACACCTGAGCTAATTTTTACCTCCGCCACCGAAGGTGAAGGAGGTTATGTTTTCACCTCTTTTCTGTCTGTTTGTTTGTTTGTTTGTTTATTTGCAGGATATCTCAAAAAGTTGTGGACAGATCGGCATGAAATTTTGTGGACAGGACCTTGTGACAAGGATGAACTGATTCAATTTTGTTGACGATCCGGATCCGGATCCGGCTTCTGGAATTTTTTAAGTGATTCTTCACCATTGAGAGATAGGGCCAAAAACAACAAATCGCATGACATCTCAAAAAAGTTGTGGACGGATTCGGATGTATCTTGGTGGACATGTTGGATGTGTGACAAGGAAGAAGTGATTCAATTTTGGTGAAGATCCGAATCCGGATCTGGATAAGAGAATTACTTGATTTTTAAAGTGATTCTTCACCATTGAGAGAAAGGGCCAAGAACGATATAGTACTGGATAGAATGATATTTACCCTCGCCGAAGGACAGGGTATTGCATTTGGGTTTGTTTGTCTGTTTGTTTGTTTGTTTGTCTGCACAGAACTTTAGCGTTTTTCTCTGCAACCGCTTGTCGGATTGAAACAAAATTTTCAGCATTGGTGTGACTACTCATGTGGAATGTTTTAATAATTATGATGTCATAGGTCACGTGGTGTGGCAGCCATATTGGAAAAACGGAAAAACTTTGGACCTCTGTAGCTCTGAAACAGCACCAAGGAAAAAATTGAAACTTGGCACATAGCAAGTATTCCTCATAGGGAATGAGTGTGCTTTGATGACGTCATAGGTGCCATCGTTATGACATCATAAATGAATATGTAGAACGCTACATCTGATTAGTATGAAAGATTTTGAGGGTCATCTCG
>CM068967.1:71586027-71598097 GCA_035128595.1 Eptatretus atami
TAATTATGTCTCTTATTAATTACGTAACACACCAGTACACAAACGCCACACAAAATACACCACACAAAAGCAGTCATGGCGATGGTCTGCAATCTCTGATTGCTCAAATTTATTGGTCAAATATGTATTGGGCGCGATATGTTCTCATGGATCAGGTATTACATGGCGGTTGCATGCGCTCTCCCAAGTGCCCTTCGAGTTTACAATTGCTATTATATGGGGGGTGGGCACTTATCCAACTAAGATATTCTCGTTTTGTATTTTTAATTAATTTTATGAAATTTGTAGAATTTGTTTTTCACTTGGAAGTTGTGGGTTACGATGTGTAAATAAAGGTGTAAAAAGTCTGATTTAATGCAATTGAATTCCAGGCTACAAGGCAACAAAAGGTGAAAATTTTGAAAGGAGACGTAGACTTTCTCTTGGCACTGTATACCGTGGTGGAGAAGAAGAACATGTGGAGCATTTATGAAGGTGCCACAAGGCTTTAAATGCATCCTGAAAATGATTTTTTTTAAGGTCAGGTCAGGTATGGGAGCATGCGCAGGAGCAGCACGTTGCTGCGTCCACTTTCTGTCAGTACACTGAAGGCCTTTATCTGGCCACTCCCCAGGCAAATGCCTGCAAGCACATCCCCATCTCCTTGAGATGCTGATGAACCTGCTGCAACCAGGAGGCACGTCGTCAGTCCATTGCCCTCCTACACCCACGAGGCTCCCTTGCTGAGAGGATCTCTTGAGCAGGATCAGAGTGAGGAAAACGAACCACATGTCCATATAGCCACAGCTGATGCTCACAGACTGCACAGGTGAAAAAGCTCATCTGAATCTCTCTCAGCAAATTCTCGTTGGACACAAAGTCTGACCGGTGATAGCCAAGGATTCTCCGAAGAGACCTGGTACTGAAGGAGTTAAGTCTCCGTCTCAGATCTTTGGTCAGAGTCTAAGTCTCACATCTGGAGAGCAAGACTGGAAGCACCAAGGACCTGAAGACTTGGACTTTCATCCTCCCGCACAGGTACCGGCAGCGCCACACCCCATGATACAGTGAATCCATGACTCCCCAGGCCCGACCCAGACGTCTATTGACCTCTGACTCACAGCCAGCAGAGACATGAATATCACTGCCAAGGTAAGTGAATCTCTCCACGACCTCAACATCCTCACCACAAACAGACACAGACAGGACAGCAGCATCCAAGATGTCACCGAAAGCCTGGATCTTAGTTTTGACCCAAGAAACCCGTAATCCCAGCGGCTCAGACTCCTCATTCAGCACCTCGAGGGCCCCCAAAAGGATATCTAAAGTCTCCGCAAAGATGACTGCATCATCCGCAAAATCAAGGTCCGAGATCTTGACATTCCCAAACGATGCACCGCAGCTTGATCTCTCCGACATCCTCCCTAAAATCCAGTTCATACAAGTGCTGAAAAGTGTGGGGGCCAGTACACACCCCTGACGAACCAGTAACAACTGGAAACTAGAAGGGCACTCGGTAGAGTGCATACATCCGCCCCATAATGCCTGATCCACGAGAACATATCGGGCTCAATACATTTTTGAAATATCATGCTACGCAGTATTATATCGTTTTTGGCCCGATCTTTCAACGGTGAAGAATCACATTTAAAATTCTAGTAGCTGGATCCAGATCCAGATCTTCACCAAAATTGAATCAATCCTTTCATGTCACACACCCAACATGTCCACCAAGTTTCGTCCGAATTTGTCTTCAACTTTTGAGATATCGTGCTCTATATTAGTTTTGCCCTTTCTCTCAATGGTGAAGAATCACTTAAGAAATTATCAAATCCGGATCCAGATTCAGATCTTCCCCAAAATCGAATCAGTTCATCCTTGCCCACACCCGACCTGTCCACCAAATTTCATCCAGATACGTCCACAACCTTTTGAGATATCCTACACACAAACAAGCAAACAGACAAACTAACAAACAGACAGAAAGAGGTGAAAACATAACCTCCTTCACCTTAAGTGGTGGAGGTACTAAGTTGGAGATGGAACCACACCTCACAGCACTCTCAGTACCAGAGTATAGTTCAGACATCAGATTGATCAGTTTTGGTGGCACCCCACGAAGATCGAGAATCCTCTAGGTGGCATCCCAATTCACTGAATCGTATGCTTTGCAGAGATCAACAAAGGCTGCAAGCAGCCCTTGTTGAAACTCTCACCTGAATTTGATGAGAACCCAAAGAGCAAGGATACGTTCAATTGTTGACCTCTTTGGTATAAAGCCTGACTGCTCTGGACGCTGGTGCTCAAGCCTATCCCTATCCCTATCAATAATTATCCACCAACCCTATCAATAGGTGACGAACCCTATCAATAATTATCTGAGCAAAGACCTTTCCCGGCACTGAGAGCAGCGTCACCCCTCGGTAGTTGTTGCAGCCTTGGCGATCACCCTTCCCTTTCCAGAGAGGGACAACAAGGCTCCTCTTCCAGTCCCTTGGGATGATGCCTGCACTCCAATCAGAGTACAGAACTGCATGCAACGACACGAGTACAGCATTTCCACCAGCCTTGAGAAGTTCAGCATGAATGCCACAGATCCCTGGAGTTTTACCCCCCTTTCAACTAGTTCACCACAGCCTCATGTGTTTCCACAAACAAAGGTGGTTCACAGTTGGAGGGTAAGCAATTGGGATAGCAACACCCCTGACATCCAACTCGCTCAAAGTAACCGTCCCAGCGGGCCTTCAAGAGCTCAACACACTCCGCTCTTAGTGCAGTATGTACACCGAGGGACAGGCTTGGAGGAACGCAATGCAAGAATTCCTCTGTAAGCAGGATGAGAATCACTTAACCACAGGTGATGCTCTACCCCTTTGTAGATTCCTTTTACATCGGCCTCCTTGTCTGCCCTTAGCGCACTTCCAGTTTTTCTCCTCAGTTCCCTAAACAGTTCAGCTCTACCATCAAGCCTGGCCCTGCGAGTCTGGTAAATGGTATACATTGTTCCATGGGAGTCATAGCTATTCTTTGCCAGACAGTGGGTTCCATGACATCCACCGGCAACATCAATGACGGTGGTCTTTAAGGCACTCCAGAACTCTTCAGGATTCCCCAAAGCTCTCAAACCCCTCAAATCCCTACTCATCCTGTTCTTAAACTCCTCAGCTGCCCTCTCATCATTGAGCTTGCCAACATCCAGCCGAGGCTGTGATGGTTCCATTCTCACAGATTTAGGCTGCAACTTCAGAGTTACGACAAGTCTGTGGTCGGTATTGAGGAAATGAGCACTCTGGTAGACCCTGCAGTTTTGCAGCATACTCCAGTGACCATCAACAAGCACATGGTCATTCTCCTTTGCTACACCACCAGTGTTGGAATACCAAGTCCAGCGATGAGCCTGTGGGCTCTGAAACCATGAACCAGCCACCCTAAGTCCACGACTTCTTGCAAAGTCAAGGAACTTAGTGCTATTCTGGTTCACAGTTCCAGACCCATGGGGACCAACACATGCCTCATAACCATCCCTATCAGTTCCAGTCGATGCAGTTGAATCCCCCAAGACCAGAAGAGTATTTTGCCTGGGTCCACATAAACCACAGACTCGAGCACGGCATAGAATGTGTCCTTCACAGCGAGATCCTTCACAGCACATAGAGTGTGTCCTTCATTCAGAGCATATAGAGAGACCCTGGAAACGATACCCAAAGAGTGATGAATCCTCAGTCTTATAATATGCTCGTTGACCAATGTTACCTCAATTATCATTGGAGTCAGCTTATTGGACACAGCTACAGCAACTCCTTGGATATGGTAATTGGGTAGTCACTAGACTACCCTTATTCTCAGGTTTTCCGTCTGTCTGTATGTCTGTCTGTTTGTATGTAATGGACAGCTCTGGAGGCCAGAGGAGTCAACCGATTTTGATGAAACTTGACTGGTAGGTTCACACCAGGATCTAGATGTATGCTTTTGAGCACCGTTGCTATGGACGCCACCATTGCCTAGCAACGGGACTTTGAAATTTTTGGAAAAATCCGAAAAAAAAATTTCGAAAATCGAAAATCGGCTCCGCTCTTTTATGCGCACTATAATCAACCTCTTTGTCAAAAAATTTCAGCCCGATCCGTCAAAAACTGTATGACTAGTATGCAATTATATTACTATATGCTTTCACCCCAACGTTCGTGTTGGGATTCCCTAACGTAGGGTGAGGGAATCGAACACAAATGATGAATGGACAGTTGCTCGTCACGTTCCTATATGGAACAACGAACAGCAAAAATGCAATCTGATGTGTTCTCTTATCTACATATTTCAAATTCGCCTTAGTCTAGCGACCACCCATGTCGCCGACCAGCTTGTCATTAGATCAACCAGACCAGTAGTAGGTGTAACCACCCACCATGATCTCACCACTATCCGGTCTCTGAACCTCAGAGAGTGTTACAATACCGACGTCCAAATGCTGGAACTCAGATGATAGCAGAGACGGGTGATCATCCTCTCTTAGAGTGAGGACATTCCAGGCACCCACCCGAAGGGACCGCCTCATGTTAACGCAAGGAGACAGCCATCTGGTGGACAACACCTCAGCATCGACCCGACACACTCAACTGCAATCCGACCCAAGAAGGTTACCTCATGCTTTTCCTCCTATCATTAAAGAATGGGGGTCCTGAAGACTTTGCCCCAATCCTATCATCCAGTGAGATGCCCTGCAAAGAACAGCTGCACAGGAGATATTCCCACGGAGCGGGTTTTCAGTATTATTTGCTTTATTTGTGTATGTTGCAGAATGAAGTGTTTTACGGCAGCCAGAGTGCAAATCCTGCCACCATCCTCCTTGGAAAGTTTACCCAACTGCAGGAGGATGTCTGTAGACGCAGTTGGGCACCAGATATGGATGGCCGTTGGCTCACAAGGAGCTCCTCCACCCTTTAATGAAGAAGCATTTATATTTAATGTATATTCAATTTGGAGAAAAGAGGAGACGATAAGGGGAGGGGGGTGGGGGTGTAGAAGCAGAAGCAGAAGGAAATTCAATAGAAATGAGTATCGTTTTGGAGTGAAAAATGTTTTTTTGTTTGTTTGTTTGTTTTGAGTTTTTTGAAGTGAGGAAAGGAAAGGAAATAGGACAGTGTTGAGGAAATCGAAGCAAGTTACCTTGGAATGTACTCAGGATAAAATAAATATAGCAAGATACACTTTACATCCGAGGGAAGGCTATTCAGGCCTTGAACAACACAAAATTAATTGTACAAAACAACAAACAAATTACCATGAAATATGGCACTGGATAAAACGCAAACACCTACACAAGACACAACAACAATTACACGACAAATCCGGTTTGGAAAACTCAGTTTTATCAGGTTGAAAACGAGAAGCTCATATTTCACCACACATGCAAGAAACCCCTGAACCGGACGGAAGGCCAAGCCTTGTATCACTGAAATATAAAGTAAACCCTGCTCATCACCAAGTGTTGTATCTACTTGTACCCTGTCCAACCTTTGACAGTTTGTGATCGATCGAGGCTGAGTCCTTCTCTGAGATATAGGTGTTGCATGGGGCTGGGCAATTGGAAGTATTATTATAGTGTGTATATATAAGATATAGATATATATTGTTACGGGCTGTGGAAATTCGCAGACCACCATAAAGGACCTTAGATCAGTTATGGATAAGTATATGTGTAGTTAGATTTCCCCCGTTGTTTAGAGGGAATTTCCGTGTTCACGGCTGCGATCCTTTGAGATAGCGTTTTTCTTTTCTCTGTCGTTTATTTTGGACAATCATCCCCACAAACCAAATCGCCACCACCAACAATGCCCCAACAACTACACCAACCCACCACCACCTTCGGCCCTTCTACCTCACAACCCACCCCGCAAATCGCCTCACCCCACTCTCACGACGCCCCAACATACCACAGCCAACGCAACACTCCCCAACACCACAGCAACCCACACTTTCGCCTTTCTCCGGAACGTCGTGCCATGGGTTGTGAATGGATCCTTTCGAGGAAGAAACCGGATCAGGAGATAATTCACGCCACTTTTCATCAATCCAATGGCTGAGCATCAGGTGGTGTAGCCCCGCCTCCGAACCGCTGTGATCCACAAATTTGCATATGCGTCCTCCCCCGGCTATATAAGCGCCGAGCACAACGCAGCTCGCGCAGAGTGTGGCAGTAGCAGTGTGTGTCGCGAGAGCAGTGAGTCGGCAGTTAAGTCGGGTCTGGAGAGTGGCAGTCTGGAGTCGGTGGAGTACTGACGGAGCTTGAAGAGGCAGACGACGCAGTGTCGGTGCGGCAGTGTCGGTGGGGCAGAGTCGGGAGCAGAGCTCGAGCGGACGGGAAAGGCAGACGGGGCCGATCGACGGAGAAAGCTCACCGGCCATGCCAGGGGCACGAGCCAGGCGCAGCTACGCTGACATCGCGGCTTGCCCTGCCATGCGCCACGAGGGCGCAGGTAAGACCTTCGGTCTCGTGGACCTGGCGCTCATCCAGGTTCCACGCAATTTGGTCCACGAACCTGTCTGCCACCCTTGCCTTTGAGGGTGTTTTTCCTTGCTTTGTGTGTAAGTGCATGTGGTGGCGCCGTCTTGTAAGTAAAACTGTTTAAGTAATTGTGTGAATAATATTCGGTGGTAACTCTGCCTTTGCTTGCTTTCACTGTGTACGTGCATGATTTTCTGTATGGCTGTAAAAACGTGCTTGTCTGAGTGTGCAATAATGTGCTTGTTGACTGTTCCCCGTTCGTTGCATGTCCTTTCCCTTGTTTGAAAGTTCCATCTTGCATCACGGAAGGAATTGGTAGGAGGGGTGTAAGCACCGCGTAAATAATCCCATCCGTCGGGCGGCGATACACACCGCTCGGTTTCACTGAAGCACGGAACGGACTGCTTAAGCGGTTCGTGTCCTAGGGGCCGCAGCGGCGAGGTGATCGCCCAGTTAACTACTCGCGCAGGTACTTAGGTCGGTCGAGTTTGGCGAACAACCCTATCCTGCGCGGGTGGCGTATTGGCACGATTGTGGTGTGGTCGAAAGACCACCCGTGACTAGCTCCTGGCGGTAGTTCCAAGGAGGTCATGACTGAATTGTCCGTTCCGGGTGGCGGACGCGGTCGCCGATTTGAGTTACGTGGCCGATCGCAGCCGGGCGGACCGAATTCGTAACAATAATATTTATTATTTTTTTACATTGCGTGAGAATACCTGATGAATGAGTTTCTAACACAGATAACGCGCATTGAGATTCATAAACATTATTTCAAGTCTATGTGAAAAAGAGGAATGGAAAACTACAATTTTTGCTGAATGCAAACTTTCTAACAGTTACAAAGGTGTGGGTGTAATTTTAGATTATTCAAAAAAATTAATTCTCGTAATGATGAAGATTATAGAAAAAAAAACTCAATGCACAGCTTGGAGACAAAAGATGACATTTGTTGGCTTTTAAGTGTCTCCATGGACTTTAAAAGTGATGAATATGCAATGGCTTATTACTTATTAGCAATGGCAACTTGAAAGCACACTCACCTTATCTCCATGTTGCTTTTGCTTCAGAATGTGCGATCATGCCCTCGATCCTTAATTGTGTCTGCGATCACAAAAGAAAAAGCATGTAATTCTGGTGAGCAACCTTTGAAACAACATATGAGGGGATTCAAAACATATTCTCCCAACCACGAACCCCAGAAAGTGTCGCACATTCTCTCCAGCAGTGTGTTTGCCGATGCCGTTGGAATCCATCATGCTTTGGGCTCCAGAAAGGTTTTGAAAAGGGGAAAATCATTTTGACTTTCTCAAATCATTAAAAGTAGCTTGTACTTCATAAGTTTCCTGAAGAAGGAACTTTGATGCAGGGGGAGGCCATTTGGGGTTTCAAAGCCTGCACTATTATTACCAACCTATCGATTGTTTGTCCATGCTCCATCCTTTTCAAATGCTGAACGTCAAGCAAGGAAGCAGCACATACCATTTTTGAAGTGTTTGGTATCACTCGGTCAAGGTTTGAACCACTGACCTCCAGATTCAGAGCAGATGATGCTTCAACCATTACACCACTGAGTCTGGTTTGAGAGATTTAACTTCATGGGTTTCTCACCATTGTCTGAAATGTAGGCAATGTTTTCTTCACCCTTCTTTGCTTTACTGTGTTCTTCAATCCCTGCACAAGAAGAATTTTTATTTCAACAAAACAAAACTAAAGAATTCCTGCAGCCTAACACTACAACGCACGCTACCACAAAACTCATGTTAAATAATCCATCATTCTAATAATCAGAATTCTCTTTGTGACTGCACTTTGTGTAAACCAAAACGAATACGTTGCAAATCTTAATTTTGTTAAATATCTTGCCAACTACAAAGTTAATACCACATTATTTACACATCTTGAGTTTTTATGTAGAACTAGCAGGGGTAACCGGCATTGCCTGTTGCTGTTCTCATCCTGTTGGCATTTTGAGGAAATCGATTTTTTTTCTATTTTTTTGGTGGGGGCCTCAAACACTTCCCTACACCTACTAAGAAATGGGGTCAGGCATCATTTAATATTACCTTTCACAAAGCTATAAAGGCTTAGGCACTAAAGAGATATTTTTTTAATTCCCCAAAAAAAAAATCCAACTTTTTTTTTCAAAAATTTCAAAAAATTTTTGCCTAAAACACTTCCCGGCACTCCCTTGATGAACCTCTGAAAGTTTGACAAAGAACAGTTTAGCCATCTCTGAGAAAAATGGTGACAGACAGACAGACAGCCAAACATCTCTTATCGTTTTGATAATCTCATTTACCGTGAACATCATCTGCTGCATTATAGATTAAATGATTTTTAAGCGGTGTTGCCACTTCAATATTTGGTATGCCCTTCCTTCAACTCTTCTTCCATATTTGGTAGTCCTTGCCATCATAAAAAATGAATAGTCCAGTTGCCAGGTTGAGTACCTTTTTGTTGCGAGAAGTGTATTGTTTTTTGATGGTTTCGTACTCGCATGGGTCTATAGAAAAATTTAGCTTGGTTGCGGAGTGGCAACCTTGGGGAACTCCGATAATTTGTATAATCCAGATGGCCACCGCGACGGAGGTGGAAAATAACTTTCAACCAATCAACCTACAATCACGTGTGATACATTTTTTTCCGTATAATTTCGAGGTGAGGAATCGATTTCTGAGGTCAGTTGTGTGGTTCGGGGTCAAATTCAGGGTCAAAGGTCAAGTTCAATGTCAT
Organism: Eptatretus atami; assembly: GCA_035128595.1. Lineage (NCBI taxonomy): Eukaryota > Metazoa > Chordata > Myxini > Myxiniformes > Myxinidae > Eptatretus > Eptatretus atami. Next base: position 71,595,242 of record CM068967.1, read on the forward strand.
TTTTGGACTATTGAGGGTTTAAACGTTTTGACCCTGCATCAACTGCAGATGACTCCTACTCGATAGTTAGATGAACGATCCATTGATTCTAATCTCACCTCTTCTCTTTCAGAGAAACGTATGATGGCTGACTCAAGGTGTCTTCTCCCAGTGTGTCACGGAGAAGAAACGAAATTCACTGAGATCGGGATCAAAGCTCCTCGTGCGCCAAATCCCGTGGCGATGGGACCTGCAGCTAAGCTACAGAACATTATTGAGTTGGTGGAGATGCGGCAAGCATCGCCTGCACAAAGGTTGCTACTGTACTTGTACATCAAAAGAGAAATTGAGAGAGTGAGAAAGTCACAGAAAAAAAAGCTGAAGATGAGGGTGAAGGACAACTACAAGGCCTCATACAAAGGTAGCTGACAAAGGTGTGTTTAATACAAACGTGATTGTATGTTCTGTAGTGAGGAATGTTTACCCATTGATGATAGACACCCAGAAAGATGGGACCACGTTCGTGAGTATATGACACAAAGAACATTTTGACACAGAACGTAAACCACTCCAACTATGAAAGATATGCTCCTTGATGTTGCTGAGCAGCGTAATGATGATGTCGCGAGAAGGGTCAAGTTGCACCTTGCTTTTGTTTCTGATCTACCTTCTGCTGAGTGCAAGTACCATGTCCGCTGCTGTAACAGTTTCACGAAAGTCCCCACATATGCCGATTTGCCACTGGTAGTGCAGATGAAAATGCTCTGAAGGAAGTCATTGAGTACATGAACCGAGACAGGTCAGAATATGGAATAGTGTTGAACTGCATTCCCTGTACTCGGATTGAGGTGGCAAGCTCGCTCGACGTGACATGTAAGCAAGTTGACTGACTGCATGAGTAAGGATGTTACTGTTGTTCGGTAGATGGCTGTGCTGCCATTGTTGGTTTCCGTGAGTCCGTTGCTAAAAGTCTAAGTAGTTAAGGTAGATGATATGGATGAGAGGGCATTGCTTCCGGGTGAGGCAGATCAAGCATGAGGACGGTCGGTCAAGTACAGCATGCCAATTTATGACCTATCAGAGTTTACACAGGCCAAACAATCAAGGCGACAGCCCAAGTTTGTGAAGTTGGTTTCGGACCTGGTCTCCGGTGGTAAAGTGACCAAGAAATCCTGAGCCGAGCCGTCAATTCAGAGTCACGTTACAGGAACCAGAAATCAGACAACATTAGGACTGGCCGTCAAACTGTTGCACCGGCACGGCAGTTCGACTTCTCACCCCTTCATGAACATGGCTTCACGACCTCTGACGATGAGGCCTTGAGATTCCGAAAATTGGCCGCTCGTCTACTAGGTGACAATGCACAAGGTTCTCCACCAGTTCATGGGTTGTGTAGAACCGCGTCGGCGCCATCTTCGCGTGGTTTGACAAACCGAGCGTAAAAAGCCTATCATCTACAACCCACCCGCGACGAAGCCGCCCCCATGAGATACACAAATCTGATCTATCGATTCGCAGACCACCCATTCTGTCGGAGAAGCAACGAACCTCCTCAAAACACAACCATAAAAACCACGCTATCGCCACCAATCAAGACACACCTCAGTGGAAGCTAACTAATATAGACTTGCAGAAAATCAGGTAATGTCGCAGTATACTGACCTCAGCCCTACCGTACACCATCTCACGCCGCGGTATGACAAAAAAGAAACCACTGCAAGAGACGAACACCTCCACGTACCCGACAACTAGACACAGATATCACCCCGGCCTTAACTAAACTGGATGAACATAGCTCTCAAAGCCAGCTCCGTCCGAGATATTATATTATCCAGAAGCTCATCGGGAACCTATAGACCCCGACTGAGAGAAAGAGCTATCCAGATCGTAAGCCATGAGTACCCATTGTAATTTTTCGAAGCAAGCAGGCAACCACCAACCGTAGTACAATGGCACGAACCGCATGAAATCAACCGCAGACAGCGAAAACAACCCCCCCAGGACGAAAACAAACCCAGAACGCAGCAGAACATACTACAAGGATCTAGAAATTCGATCTCCAGTATTCACACCCAATGGCGACGCACCTACCCCATGTCCTCTCACATGAATTCCAGCAACCTCATCCCGCAGGTATGCTGGAGTATGGCCCGCTAAGCCAGGGATGCAGACCATACTTGCAAAATCTGCTGACCAGCAGGCTCTCACCTGAACTTACATCACGAAAGTATGGGTGGAAATAAAAGATGGCACCCCAGTACCAGAACCTCCGATCACCCCCAGGACCCAAAGATCTCATGGATGTAGTGCGGTGCGGCTGTAGAGGCGGCGTGAAGCGTGCGGCACTGAACGTTGCAGCTGTCACCATGGAAAGATATCATGCACTGTGTATTGCGCTTGTGTTTGTCGTGACGCCTGCTTCAGACCCGTTCAAGACAGGAGACGAAGACAAAAAATGGAAGAGGAAGGAGAAGCAGATGTGGAAGATGACGAGGAAACTGAACATCTTGATCTTGCATTCGGTCTCGATGATGAATGAGTGATCGACGTTACTGAATAACGCTTGACCACCATCGCTCTGAAAATGTCATTTATTATTATTATATTCATTTTTGCCGAAAAGACTTGAACTTCACCTTTGAGCCGCTGAATTGACCCCAAATCACAAATTTGACCTCAGAAATCGATTCCTCAGGTCAAAATTATACGGAAAAGATGCATCACACGTGATTGTAAGTTAATTGGTTGAAAAGTTATATTCCACTCCCGTCCATGTTGGCCATCTTGGATTTATGCAAATTAGCGGAGTTCCCCAAGGTTGCCGCCAAGCCAAATTTTCTCTATAGACCCATGTGAGTACGAAACCATCAAAAAACA
>CM068967.1:71622925-71642351 GCA_035128595.1 Eptatretus atami
TGGAAAACAAGGTTCAACTGTGAGGGGTGAATCAAAGTATTTTGATAAACCATTAGATATGAAAAATAAGGATGATGTAGTATATATTGATCTGCTCGACTCTCTTAATTATAAGGTTAGTCTATCTGTTAAAAGTAGGAAGAATGAGAAGGAGAAACATTATTCAGGCTTTAAGTAGCCTTGGTTTAGGTGTTAGTTTTCTTCCAAAGAGCTACTAATTAGTTAAATAGAACTGTTTATGCTGTTCGTAGTAAGTAAGCTGAAATACATTGTTTTTATTGAAGCATAAGCCATTTTAACTGGTTAATAACTTGAAATTAATTAATAATGCAATACGAACACATTTTATCCCATGATTAAATAGCGAACATCATATCCTTTTTTTTTAATTTTCACAGACAAGGCGCAATTCTTCTTTCCAAGCCACTACAACTGCGTGCAGACAAGATATTGAGGGCTTCTTTTTTCCTATTGGATAACTTATATACTTGTTAATTAGAACGCGTAGAAAATTGACATTTTAGTTGTGAGGATATTCTGGGAAGTGATACAAACATAACAGTTCACCGAGCATTAGTTATCATTCTATAGTCATCGGATCCGAAAATTGTCGCCTTATGAGAGGTTCTGGTTGATGGATCTAAAAGAATTGTAGTGAGATTTTCAAAAACTTTTGAATATCTTCGATTAGTAGAATATAACTACAGGATGGTTGATGTTTTCCTAATTATAATTTATTTAGAGTGGGTTATTGGTGTTCTCCATAAAAAGATGATAAATAATGGTCTTTTCAGTATAATGCATCAATTCTTCAGCCTAATTTTTTATTAATTCACTTATTGTTTTGATGGGCTTATAATGTGGAATAAAACAAATACAATAATTTACTTTTAGGATACTCAACCCGCAGATTGTTATTATTCAATGTTAAACACAGAATCTGTTTATTTTTCGTTCAGGTATAAAAGTAACCCCCATGTTGTGTTGTTTTATTGGTAGTTTAACAATGTTTAAGGGATTTTAATTGAAAACCCGCCCAAAAGTATAATCTATGATTTCTTTTATGGGAGAAATTATATCATCGAGTTCAGCCTCGTGAATTTTCCATAAGATTACGATTGTGTTTATTGTGAGGAAACTCAGTGGTTAAAATTATAAATGTATAGAGTGGTTATGTATTTCCTTTCCCATACTGCACAGGATAGTATGTATGTTGGTTGTAGGATACTATTTAAATACCTAAGGCATAAGGTGCGGACAGTCAATTTAGAAAAAAGGAATATGGGATATTGATACTTGATTGGAATGTTGACTATTCTTACATAAATCTAATTTGGTTAAACTGTTTCTCTTGGGAATTAGCGGACTATAGGTATAAGATGCAAAGGAATCCTTAATTTATCACTAGTGATAAAGAATTAGAAAGCAAACTCATTCTCCCCAGATACGGTACAGAATAATTCATTCTTGGTCCGTTCAAAATTTTACATCTTTATTCCATTAAATACAATATGTGGAGTCTAATTAGAGATTTTATAATTTGGGGATCGATTCCATCTAGTCATCTCAACTCTGTCTAAAAGACTTACTCAAGGTAATGTCATATTATATTCTCAGTTCTTATGTTATATTTTCTATATATTTTGGGTTTATGAAGCTTTTATATATTTTTGTTAACACATTATAGCGCCATACAAAGTCAGAATAACTATTTGTGTTCTTATTTTTCTAGATTTCCTGCTATGCGGAATCTTGCATTTTTTAATATACTGGCGACCGAATCGTAGATTCCTCATTTGACCGCAATCTAGCGTGGAACTAGAACAAGATTCCAGTGGCAAATCTGAATTTTCTTGGGGGCAAGATTCCTTAATGTGAAGAATTACAATAGGTCATAGGCAGCTGCGATGTGGTGTCTATCTTGCATATTTTTAAAGTATGGCTCCGATACACAGAACAGGAAGTAATGATGAATATTCGAATTTACCAAGTATCAACTAGCAACACAGGCGAGATGTCAGATCTGTACATCGTCCCTCGTCGTAGTGATCTCATCGCTGTGACTTCGCAAATGTCACCTATTCGGTAAGTTCTTATGCTTCTGGCTCGTGCTCACTGATTGGCTCTTGCAGGGTAGCTCAATGATGCTCCGACTCTGTTGGGATCAGTCGGCTATGCGATTGACATGTGACTCATCTCAATTAGTGGGCCTCTGGTCTGGCAGGATTTATTCATTTGTTTCAGGGCATGCCTCCCGTACCTTATAGTAACCATTCTTGTGGGAGCACAGACTTCCTTCTGTGTGCATGTTGCTTACCCCACTCATGCTGTGGCCTGTTATATGTTGCTCTAGGCATGTTTGTGCGCAGCGACAGATGTAGGGTGCAAGTAGTCACTTTCTTTAATTCTTTCTTGATACGTAATACATCTCAGGTTCGGTTATGTCGTTTTGATCCCCTTGGTGTCTTCACGTTGCTATACTATAAACTAGCGCATATAGATAGCAATCCCTGTTCGCTTCATCTGTTGTGGCAGCATTTTTCCTGAGGCCTCTTTGTGACAAACTTGAATATCATCTTTGTTTTTTTGTAGATGTTCGAAGGTAAGCTATTGCCATTTCTAGAGAAAAAAAGCCCTATTGTTGTCTGCTTTCCTTTACATATGCATGTAAATCGCCAAAGCCTGTTCTCGATCTCACTTTGGAGCTTTCCTATATGTATTTCATTCCATAATTACAGATCATTAAAATCAAGTTTTTTTCAGCAGATTTTTCATATTTCACACCAGGCCCAAGCACATCTGTTCGTGGAATGACCTATTTGTAGTATGACTCCAAGCGTTGTCGTAGAACAGTAACGTTTCTTGCTGTGGTCAAAATTGTGTCTGACTTCTTCGCAAATGGCCTTGTTGCCTTCAAGCCAATGAGTCTTGTTTTGGACTTCTTCTGTACGTTCTGCAACGAGAGCATCAGATTCTAAGCCTTAGGGATATTCTTTTTCTGTATTCCCAGGTCGTTATGCCGTTCTCATCGTAGATTCAGCCTAGTTCATACATGATGTACTTTTTTCTTTTCTTTCTGCAGGACCAGTTACTCATACTGGTGAGTTTTCATTAAGATCTTCTCCTTTAACACATTCTGTGAATTCCGTTATGGTTTTCATACCTGTCCTTTGGTCATAGGGATTCTTTTGGTGTTGCGTGATTGAGGCTTCAATTGTCATCAATGAGGTTGCTTGGTTTGAGTTATTGCAATCAACAGGTTGATCCCAGCTCTTAAAGCATGCAGTTTTGTAGCGTATGACTTTTGATAACTCTTTGTTGTCCCTTTATTCGCTTGCATGAATATCTGTTTTTGTCCAAGCAAGATTTGATATAACTTATACATCATACTGGTAATGGCATAACTGTTGTTAAGCTATGTGTATCAGCTCCTGTTTTTGAATGCTGGATTTTGTGAAGTTATTAACAGCTATTTGTAGGTTTTCACATTTGGTGTGCAGATTTGAACAAACTTTCATCAGTTCTTCTTGCATAATAAACACATTTTCCTTGTCTTCATGCGCCACCGACTGATGACGTGTGAATGGAGTACTGACCAGATGGGATTGGTTCATCCATATCAGGCTTTCCTCCTTTCTGTCTGCGTCTTATGCAGTGAATAGACCCGTGGATAATTGCATGTTCAAGTAGCTGGTCTCGGGGGGCCTGAGATGGGTCCTTGTTAGTCGCGACCATAACTAATGCTGTTGATCGCCAAAGTGCTGCTCTTCAGCTATGTGTTTCTTATTTTTGTGACGTGAGCCACCTTTTTGCATTTCAACATTTTCATCTTTCAGTGCTTCTTCGGTTTTTACGTTAGTTCTTTGATCTAGTTCTAGGTTGTTAATACCAGTTCCTTACTTGGTATTTAGCCTGACAGATGTATGCATCGCTTCCAGTCTTTTTCCTGCCTTGTCTCTTGCCCAAGCTTATTTAGTGAGAATCTTCTATGTGCTCTAATAGTCTGCAGAGAATGTACACACCCACTTTAACCCATAGCAGACACCCAAATACTACATCTCAGTATGTTATGTTATAATTAATACAAATTATATCGTTTGGCTTTACAGTTGAACACATCTGTAATAATCACGTATAATCATTTGATAACTAAGCTAAACATGGGCTACCCAGCCACTGTAGAAGACTCCAACTGATACACTGGATTCTTCGTTATTTGGAGTTCTCTTTATACTGCATATATGATTATAACTCCATCCTCACTAATCACCATCCGCAGACTTTATAACCTACAAATTCCTGCACTTAGATTATTGATACCGTACCTGACTGTTTTCCCTTGAAGATACACTTTGTTCAGATTTACCACTTGGATCAGTTCCTATGTCACTTCGATTCCATGAATACAGTAGTTTGGATAAACTTTCAGGTTTTCGCTCATTAATGAAATATCAGATGTACCTAAACTGTGCATGTATCTGTATCTGATTTCTAATTATCACCCATTGATTTTCATTTCCCCAAATGTAGGAGAGGATAAAATCTTAGCATGATCTGATTAGGTAATCCAGAGTCAAATATTGAAAAAATAGTATTGAAGCTCCAATTTTAAAATCCAAGTGACTCGCATATTTTCTTTCTTTTGTAATTGAATCAATGCATTTCTGATCTTTTCTATGAGTTTCCAAAATAATTATTATTTTCCAATCTCCAAAAATACAACTGCTATTTTTGGCATATACTGGACTATAACGGACTGAATGCATGGACAGAAGTTTTGATATACAAAGGATCACTAACTTATAGAATCTGCCGAAGTTTCTTTTTGTAAAATTTAATGATAGGCTGGATAACACACAACGCTACACTCGTAAATATTCTTCTGGAAAATGTTTATAGTGTTATTTTACTTGGAACACAGAAGTGAAGCGTTGATTATGCTTGCTCCTGAATGATGAAATTTACATCTTATCCATCCATGATGACTATGTAAGTATCTGATTCATGTTTTATTCCGTATGGCAACGGACAACACGACTCTGGTATATCTCAAGAAAGATGTAAATCATGATACAATGCAGTATATTTTGCTGTGTCGTTCCTTTAAAATGTATTTGGATTTTTGTCATGTAATTATTCTGTATGGTCTTAATTAGATTTCACTCAAAGGAATATAATGAAATAGCATTCTTTTTGTGTTGTAGTGATCTCTGCTCCCAGATAATTTTCTAATGATGAATTAGTTATATTTAGTGCTATACTTCTCTTAAAACAGAAGGATGTTTATAGAGATTAACAAAGAAACCGACTCAATGTTCATACCTTAAAAAGAAGATGCCACTTGTTAAACTGAACCAACCACTTACACGTGGAATTCTTTCTGGAGGATAAGCACGTTATTCTTTGTGGGCTAGTTAAAAAACAGATTGTGAATCTGCTTACTCTAGATAATTCACTGTATTGATATGCTCAGGTAAACAACTTGCGTTTTTCTGGAGAAATTTATCCATTGAGATATATTGAGAATTAATGGGAGAAAAAATGATTATGCTGAAACATACAAGTCTTACAAAAGGTGTTGAAGCAATGGAATAAAACCTATTTTGGATATGGACAGCATGAAACTCTGTTTTCAATCTATCTCATGCTGATGCTCAAACGACTAGTCTAATCGAGTGGATTATTCACCATACATTGAAGGAAGAGTGAAGTAGTTTGATACATTTGTTTGTTGCAAAACATATTACATATATACGATTTATTGTATTATGATAGTCTCACATAATTTTTAAGTAAATGCGTAGTCAGTGTGATTACGGGTATATGTTATCAACAATTCTAATCTATCATTTGTATCTAAATCAAGCCTTTTTGATTATAACCCAGTCACCTTGACGTTTTACCACGTTATCGATTTTTTGAATATTTGTCTAAAAAATGCTGGCACGTTGAATACGTTATGGTAAGTTTATAACATTGAGAGCACGCTGGTAACTTCTTGCTACTCTGCACTGCTTTAAATCGTTGTACTTTTCGGTTGTCTTCATTTTGCATGCTTGAATTTCAGACGTTATGCGGCTGTGAGACTCACACGTTCCCCGCTGCCATAAGTTTGTACGCAGTTATCGCTTCGTTGCCAACATCCAACATGTTCTTGTATTAATATCATATTAGTTGAGACACTCAGTATGTTTAGTTACCCTAACTTTATTCCTTATCAATGGAGTAAACGTTTTGGCACGTTTTCTGCGATCGTTCGACACTTTCGAACCTTATTTTTAATTTACTGCATATGGCTGAAAGACGTCTGGTATAATGTTTGCTGTCCCCTGGATACTTTATTCCTGTACCTTCTACTGAATGTTTGCTACACGTCGCGATTTGACCAATTCAGAGCATCTCCTTGCTTGCAATTTACTTAACGTTTCGCATATGCCGAGTTATTGTTTTGAGGGCAAAGGCTTTTATCTAACCTATAGTGCTGCTTTGACCTTGTGTAATGCATCCTCCGCCTGCTTATGTGCTATGTGACGTATTTTACGTCGCGACGACTACGACTTAACGAACGACTTCCAACCTACATGAACCATTAATGATGTATGGCAGATTAGGTGTATTGTAATTAAAAAGAGGTTCACAGGCGAAACCCGCAAGTTTGCAGGTACTACATAGCAGTACATTGTCCATAATATTACGACGATGATATCCGGCACATTACCATTTACATATCTACCTTGTCGTATTGACATGTTCAGCATGTACGGCTATTGCGACTTTGGGCAGTTTTGCGTGCGTGTGCACGTTGCATACACAAAGAAGATACTGTGGTTAAGAGGCTAATGTTACACATGGGTCGGACTTTGATTTGCAGCCTAAGACACCGTTATTTTGCCCGTTTAGATACCGTTATTTAACATGCATTTTGCGCAAGCGTTCTATTTTCATGTGGAGTTTAGCATTTTAGCCTTATAGAAAACGCTTCAATTTCCTGCCCCAGCGTCAAAAACAAAGCGAGTGACAGCAATTAAATCTTTCTTGTTAAATCAATAATGTTTGCACGTTTTAAAAGTCGTTGGTTGTTAAAAAATCATTGTTTGAGCGCAACTCTCTTTCATGGTTGCACATTTAATCGTGTGGCAGCCTATGTAGCAAACCCACTCACCGCAAGTAAACTGCCGCTACGATGATATTAGCTTATCTTGTCCTTGAACCGCCGGCTACCGATATTATTCGTTTTGTTACCGCTATCATAACGTTTCGACGCTTTGTACATATTATCTTGGCATTTAACTCGCTTTATGTATCACCCTAAAACGTTAAAACAGCAGAGCTCATGTTGATAAACCCTCAAAAATTTAGCTCGCGATGTAACTTCGAAACACTGGGCAAGATGTCTCTTACCGTGACACGCGGATCACAAGAGATCGCATCATGTCTCCACGCTCCCATCCTCTCACCTACTACTGCAATCAATGCCCAACGAGTACAATGTGACTTTCTGTAACTGTTATCTGACTATGGGTACATTGACTAGAAGTATCTGAGCTGATGGTTCCCCTTGTTGAAGACATTATATACAATTCCCCACGCTGGACAGTCATTATGGCCGTTTGTAATAGAAACAGTTCATTTAGTTTTTTTGCGTGACCGAGACTCAATGCTGTACGTTCCATACTTGTCAATGTCGTTGGTTGTAAAAATTGGTTCATAAGGTCTCGTCTCAAAACTAAGTTGACAATAAGTTGTCTCGTAAAAGACAAGACATTTACTGTGTTTCGAATTATGAGTAGCTTAAAGTAGCCTTTTCGTCGTGTTTAAGCGTCTGCATTGTGTTACAATTATTCCATCGCTGGAACGCGGCCGTGTTGTCACTACTCCTGGTATGTGTCGTTAATAATTTTGACTGTGTTAAAATTACTGAGTTATCCATTACTACGACGTTATGACTACTACTTACGTTCATTCTATACCAACTTTACCATTACGTTATCTCTACTGTCGCCGTTTAACCAATTTTTCTATATGTCGCATTCGTGCAGATCGCCAAGGTTGGCTGCATGTTTACACTTGTCATCGCCGTGGCATTCTGTATAGTGGCCTTCAGCCTTTTAATAGCTACTCACGTTCGATCGTGGCGATACGTGACGCGCATGCATAGTGGACTCGTTGGGTATAGGTTGTGTAGGCGACAACAGGTTCGCATTCGTTGTATAATGTAAAACAGAAACGAAATTTCATGTGTCCGTTATAATACGTTTATTTACTAGCCAAGTCGTTTAATACGCCGAATCTTTTAAAAAAACTATTCAGCGTTCAACGTACAGCGTTTTATAATTTATGCGGTTGCCTTCCTGTAAAGTTCAAGTGGTGACCTGGGTACATTCAACAATTCAGAGAAAGAGCATGTAAATTGATGTTTCCTACAAGGACAGTGAATCTTGAACATACTGGTTCACTTAAAATTAAATTCCAACCATGTTTAGTTAAATATTCATAACGATGGGACGGTGGAGGATCTCATTTCTAATCCTTTTTTGCTGTTAAGTGGTGGTTTAAGTGCGTGCCATGACGGTGGTGTGTTTCAGGCAGCGGTTGAAATGCAACGAATGAAAGTCACCGGTACTCACAAAGTTGGAAATAAAGGGGAGACAACAAATTTGGATGTGGTGTATTGTAGATTTTTCTGAAAAACTTAAGTTGCCTATAAAGCCGGTGTTGTTGAGTATAGTGCTTTTTCTTATCGCCGAGTGTAAATTACAAAAGGGTAATGATTATCTCTTTCTTAATAATAACATGGATTGATGAGTGTTTAAAATTTGAATCCACAATTTAATTATCATATGTAAAATTATTGCATATGTGTTATTTTAATGGTAATTAAGTGTCTAATACAGAATATTTTACTTAAATAATAATCGGGACGTTTTCTTTTCGTTTGTTTTTTAATGTCAAAACCAATAATTTATTTGTCTTCAACCTTGTATAAATTCTTACAGATTGTGTTTATCAAACATTTCCAGTCATAAATTATCAAGTTTTGGTCAATTTGTATATGTTTAATTTCAATCACTCATAAATTAATTTTTTAATGATTATTTTTATTAATAAATAATGTTGAAGTGTCTTCTTTGTGTATCCCACTGGATTATTATTTATCATTATACCAAGGCACGGCTAATGACAGAATTTATAGCAAAAGTTTAATATGAAATGTTATTAAATTTACACTGGCTGCATTGGAATTTTTTAGAGGTCGGTTTTTCCCAACGCTCTTATGTTTTTTGCATGCTGAATTCAGGAATGTATCTAATTTCGCTCAATCGGTCAATTTTTGATCTTCTTATCTCAATTTTGGATTTATTTTATTATCTTATATTATGTTTTTTTCTGTCTTATTTAAAATCTATTTCAATTTTAAGAAAAATATCAAAATTATTGTTTTTTTAATTTGATTTTTTAAAATTCAAATCACTTAGTACAAATACAACTATCATATTAATGACACAAGTAATTAATGTGAAATGGGTGGTCCCCCCCTTCAATTACTTCATTCTCAATTTTCAGAACACCTATAGCCTAATCGTATTCTGTAAGCCTAGACCAATTCAGCTTCCCCCCTACTCCTTGCCTTCGTCTTTTCTACTGTTTGATATTCACCCTCTGTGTTGCCGTGCTCTTGAAACGCCCCGCCTGATCCCACCAACCTTCCACACAACGGGAGAGGATGTGGTGTGTGTGGGTCATTGGGAGCCACTATCTCCCGCCCCTTTACAATCCTTTTATTCTTTTATTGTATCAAAATCAGATAATTATAGAAATGTCTTTATAATTAACATTTAATAGACTGACGGATATTTTCCAGCAGTCTGATGGTTTTTTTTGTTTTAAACTCGTCTATATTCTGTTCAACAAAGTGATGACTATGAGGTTATTTTTAAGATGATTTATATGTATTATTAAATAATATGACATTTTACCTCCCAGAAAATAGATGTCTGTGTCAATTCCTCCAGAGTTTATTTGGTGTGTTTGTTATTTTTTTTCCAGACGTGTTTTGACTGAAATAAAAAAATAATGAGTCAGCAGCCAGCGCACACACACACCACCATACGATGCACCACCACGCAGAACAATGCACACACACGCATCGACAACATCACATCCATTACATCACCACACACCACACACAATTCAACACACAACTGACCCCACACTCCAATACACACGCACCACACTCACATACCAATAACACATTCACCCAACCTAACATCAAACACTTTGATCCAACACAACTAACCCACCTTGAATGCCAACATATCAACACATGCACACCACTGAATAATATAAACCACATGCACACAATACACATACACACACAATAATTACAACAAATCATATACACACACACATCAACCAACCACATCACTTCAAACAATAAATTCACACAACAATCAACTAGTATACAAAAATATACAATTACCACACACTACATTACCCAAAACATATACCCTAATCACACAGCGAGGAAGGGAGCAGTACTAGAACAAGGCGACTATGTGATATTCACTTTGATGATCGTTCAAGTAAGGTGGAGATTTATTTTCCAACACTTCATCATCTCTTCTGACATTCAAATTTCTTCAGGGATATGCCATTTTTATCACTCGTTGGTGTATTTGTTCAAAGCTCTGTCCGTATGTTATTTACTATTTTTTTATGTAACTCTTGAAACATACAATTTTGTATATATTCTTGATATATCACATGATCGTTCAGGATCAAACGCTCTCATCTTGTGCAACATTTATTCTCAAGGTTCACGTTTTTCAAATATCTATTTCTATAGTGAAATAGTCGAGTTCGCTTTGCGGGTATTCATAGCTCTGTGAACATCATGGATTGCAACAAAATGATTTTTTCAGGTGTGTTCCACTGAGATCGCAATTTTTGCTTGTGCGAGCTTTCAGCCCGTCTGATCATTTATCCGAAAATTTAACAGCTTAAACCAGTTCCAAGTTTTCTTTGTAATTACTCCAGGAATTTATAAGATAATCTAGTTATCCCTAATTAGAACATGGGCACTATTCGTTGGGTTCCTCTTTTAGTGGATGATATATAGGACAGTGTTTATTTGGGGAGAGTGTATTCAAATCTTCATCTTTCATAGTTCAATTCTACATTTTGAGCGAGGGGATAGTGTTAAGTCTTCTCTTTTACATTTGTTTGTTGGGGAAGGGTAGTGGGGATACTCTTCATTACATAGTTGTACGGGAGGGAGGGGTTATGGTGGGAGAAATTCATGTCCATTATTTCTTGCTTGTAGGGTCAAGGTCGGTGGGATGAATCATTCTCATTCATTCTGTATGTGAGGAATGAGAATCGTCTCCATTTTGGCTTTTTGGTTTGGTAGAGTTTTTTCTTCCATCTATGAAGGTCCGACCCATTTTTCTATGCTTGATTGAGATCCTTGTGAAATCTAGCTACGTAATTTTTTTACTTGTATGATTCTTACATGGAATGAGGTCAAACGTACAGCATTTATTTCAAGTGGTCGGTTGTTATAAAAGTTACGGAGAGAAGTGGTGACAGCCAGCGTATTTGTTCGCGATCCAATATGGCTTTTCTGCGGCCTTCAACAGAGATTAACCCCTCCTGAGTCTTATGAGTCGCTGGTTTTTGACATGCCCGTATTCTTTGAGCATAGCTCTCTGTCAGAGCCTAATCACATCATATGCTTTTGGCATTCAGTCAATTAAGAACCAAACTTGGAATGCCTCAAGTCTATAGTCTTTCCACTCGGCCAACAACGCATGCCTGTAATTGCTTGTAATTTATAGATTCCATACTTGTATTTATAGATTATTGTAATTGTCTATAGGTTTTCTTTCTGTAGTTGTTTAATACTTTAAATATGAGTCCTTTAGTTCGTAATGTACGAAACTAAATGTATGTGAAATGCAATGTGTATGATTGTTCATTTATGGCTATGACCTTTGTTTGGCATTCATATTTGAAATTTTTTTCAGCATTATCATATTGTTATTTTTTTATTTTCAACTGTTGACAGATTGCTATCGTTTAGCAAGTGTCACTCAACTGCAATAGTTCTTTTGCATTAGATCCTGTTGCTAGACGGCTTCATCCTACTGTGTCGCACCATCTGTCTCGCATCGGGGTTACTAGATATATAAGTAAAACCTTTGCATCTCCTCGTAGATCATGAAAATTTCTACTTGATTCTTTTTGGTTCGCGTAGTATAAATCTTTTTTTTCGGGCATCATTTGCACACTTCTTGCCATTATTTCAATGAACTTAGATGATAGGTGACGTGCTCCCGAGACCGTTCAAATTTTGCTCTTGGTTCGTTTCTGGACCTACCCTACCTTTTGTAGCTTCCGCAAAATTTCTTGCTCACTTCGGGTCATTCTTTTGATTGACTTTTGTTGGAGTTCAAAAAATCCCATCAGCTTAATTCATAATGATTGCCTCTTTACTTTCTCTTTCTATTTCCCAAGAATTGACTGACGCCATGCGTACCTCTATTATCTTTCTGGTTATGACGCATATGTGGTCAGCTTAGAGAGAGCAGTCTCGTAGCTCCTGACGTTCTCGATCTTGCTGGCCTTCGTGAGCCAAATATGTCCTCCAACTGTTAACCAAAGTCACTCGTTGCTCACATTGTTCGGGGCTTATTCCTTCCCTCCGCTGGTGTGCGCGTGGCATCTAGTTCATAATATGGTTCCCCACTATGAGCTGTTGCTGCTTGAATTATTGAATTGAATTCTCGTATGCTGGTTGCAACTCACTACTTCCCATTTTATCTCAAAACTCTTTCACTACACTCATTTCCAGAGTGGTCTATCGTTTTCTTACGCTTGGTTCCATTTATTTCTTGAGATTTGTTTCTTGTTGATGCGTCTTCGTGGTAGTTTATTGGCATCAGTTCAGCATTTCTTACTTTTTGACATTTCAGCAGGATTGGTTATGGCAGTTTGTTTTTCTACTCTAACTCTTCTTCATTCTGTCCGCTCATCCTGTCAGAGCTTCTATTGTTCACCTCCCTTATTTGCAGTGCACCCAATTTTGGATCTTCAACTTTGCTCGTGCTCGCAAGTTTATATCAGGGATCCTTCCAGATGTACTACCCTAGTTTTAGCTTAAGCGTCACTTCTTTCTTCTCTTTCCCTTTGCATTCGCGACCATTTTCCAATCTGGCTTCCCTCCTGGATTTCTTTGCTGCTCCATCCCCACCTCTTGTCTCTCCAATTTCTACCTGCACTGTTACGACCCATTGGACTTGTTCCCTTCTCACATGCTTTCCTTCCAGAATTAGTTGTACTTTCTATCTGTCTACTCTTTTTGTTACCTTCCTTGTTTTTTTTCCTGTCTTCTTCGATGCCTCAACACCATTGAAGCAAAGTCGAATATGAAGATTCACTTGCTATGCCTATCCGTCATTGTTACTCTTGATCGTTGCTTAGGAGTGGTGGAGTTGTTTTGTTTTTGACCCCATTATCATTTTATTTGGTAAAAGATTTCGACGCCTTTCTTGTGTAGTTTTCAATCGTATTTAAAGCTAATAGGTGTTGACAGTGGTTCGTTCTGTTCTTTTGTGTCTGTTTTCTATCTTCGTCTGTATATTCAGTTTTACGTACCTTGTGATCTTGTCTAGAGCTATGTAGTGTCAACATTCTTTTTATGCTATCGAGTGATATGAAGCATTGTATGCGTTATTACTTGCTGTCCTGTTCTTGTGTCCTCGTGACTGTTTTTTTCAAGTTGCTAGTTTATTTTATCGCAGGGGAACAAGTTTGATTTCTTTATGGCTTATATTATGGATACCATCCAAATGTGATCTTGCGCGTTTTAGCGACTTTGGCATTTATTTGGCGTGATCGCAATATTCGCAGAGGAGTAGGATTATCTTTACTCTGTTTGCTATGTTTCGTGGTGTGTGGCTGGAGTCATAAAGTTGAAAGTCAGTCCGAAATGTAGCTTTGGTTAAGAACTTCATAAAAGTGACATTAATAAAGCAGCAATGAATCTAAGGTTTAACGGTTAGTAAGTCGTCGAAAGACTCTGTATCAATGTTGTAACTTCTGAATGTTTTTGTTCTTGATCCTCGGTTAACTTTTTATGTTTTATTTCAGTGCTTCTAATTGATTATCCCTTGATTTATCACTTTCAGCTTTGTTTGGCTTGATTGAAAATTATCCGTGGGGTGCGAGCGAGTTTATGATTCAGCATTTGATACTTCCGGTCAAAGCCTTTTGAGGCAATATTTTTATTTTGCTTCCGTCAACTATGGTGGTATGTTGCCAGTTGTTGCCATCAGTGTGTGCAAGTCTGAGAACAGACAGCGTATGATCGTGCTAGAACACCCATGCCAGAGTTAAATATTCTTCCCTTATCTTTATTCAGACTTGTGAGAAGTGTCTATGAACTCTCTATTTATATTATTTTGTATCCATTTATTTGTGAATATCCGTTTGTTCAACTTCTATCGATTCCAAACAGATGTTTGCTTGACCAAAAAAAATTTTTTTGATTACTGTTAAGTTTCCACTTAATAGAATCAATGGTATATTGCTCGATGCGTCATTCCTGGGCTATAACCTTTCCTCCTAGTGAAAATTGATGTTAATGTAGGCCTTATTATGTTCTCCAGATATATTTCCTCTGTACCACTTCTGTTACAATGTGTGTTGGACACAATCAATGAGACGTTAATTCTTCATGCCTTGTATCTAGGTACATGTGTTGGAATTTGAAGCATTGATCGTACATTCGTTTACTTGCGATCAGATGTTATTTAGGTTGTGTGATTTGTTGCAGCCCTTGCTTTACTTATCATAGTCGTTCCACAATTCCTGATCCTTTCTTGCACTACGTTTTTGTGCGTTAACGTCCGGACTCTGTGGACCAGGGAAAATCTGTGCAATTCATCTTCTCCAGGCAGAGTGTTCGATTTGATGTGGACCTTGTTGTTCCTGCAGCAAACGTGTTCCATACTACAAATGATGTCGTTTAACCTTGTATGATGGCAAGTTACAACCATGATTAAAAATGTTTAATTTAATTCCTAAAAAAATGCCGACCAAGTTGATCTTTGTGGTCACAGTGCATTTTCATTTATATTTGTTTTGTCATCACCACAATGTCTGTGCTTTCTTGATTTCAAACCTATTTTTAAGTCCTGGAGGATCTTAAGTCTTCTCAGTGTGTTTTCTCTTTTTTGTGGATTTTTTTTCACAGCTACCGTTTTCTCGGACTTCTGAACTGCATTATTAATTCCCGTGCGACGTAACCTTTCCGAGTTATGAATTCTCTAGAAAAAAATTTAATATGTCAAGAATTCTCCGCTAATGGAAATCTCTAAAATTTTCCGAACTAGCACTTTTTGAATTCGTTGCGGGGGAATCAACAGGTTAGCAGATTGAATTACGCAATATGATACTCTATGACGTCATCATTTTATTACTATCCTATTGACATTTTTGTTTCACAACCCATAGTTTATATCTTCGTGACTTTCTGTATATGCAAAAGCCACTCGCGCAGACATGTGCCATTTTGGAATCTTCCTAGAAAAACTTGACGTCTAATATCGCCGTTATGAATCGCCTTACCATTATCTCCGATCTAGGCACTGTTTGATTTGTTTGTGGGATCAGCCTGGGATTAGCAGTCATTTTCGCAAATGATCCTAAATGCGTCTATTCGTTTTTATCTCTCATTAATGAGATCGGTCTTAGTATTTGGTTGTTAACTCTTTTGTTTTTTAATCTTATTACCTCATTTTTTCCTATTTCTTACTTCAGCAGCCTTATGCAGTGGCTCCAACTTTTGCCTTCGAGACCTGCTCTTTCAATGCAGGAAATTAAATATGTAAGCCCTTCAGTTATCACATTATTCCCGAGTTCATACACTCCGTTGTGAGCTAGCAAAGGCTCAACGTGCAAATATTACCCGATCGGAGCATTATTTTTTATTGGACCTAGCCATATTTGCTTTCCAACAAGTTTATTTCTTCCTGCGGTTTACTTGTGAGTGTTTCCTGTGCGCTGGGGTCGATCAGTGACCAAGAGGCATGTACTCTATCTCGCAGCCTAGCTGGGTTTTGAATCTCCCAGTAATAAACTCGTCATCCTGGTGGTTGATGCAGGACGGGATCAGTGTTGTCTTACATTTTGAAGGATTAGCCAGATGTCGTGTTCAGCACAGTTTGTTTGTCTGTGTAAGTCCCACATTGTCTTTCGCAGGTTAGGTTCATCACCGCATCCTATTTATATTAAAATTCTCGAACTTGAGTCATACGCAGGGCCTTCCAGGCTGTTCTTAACGTAGGCTAATCAGCAGTTTGTGAAAGGCTTGGGTCAAAACTTTTCCCGTCTGACCATAGAAGTGAATTGAGGCTTAAGTATTGGATTTTTTTTCCCATCTCTCTATGTGCATGTATCAATATTTTATTGGTATGTCCCTCTCTTTCTCTATAATTTTATCACTAAATCAGAAAAGATTTACTCACTTCCTCTCACTGTGCTTATTTTACTTCCTAACATCATCACTTCACCTTCATGCTGTATATTCAGGATTTATGGAAATGTGCAGACACGCACACACATCAATTCCGTCGTCACGGTGAATGAGCATTTTGTCTTGATGACATACTATTGCCTGACCTTTAGTATAGAGTGCTGTTTGCTCACTTCTGATGTCAGTTCAAGTCTCTTCTTTTCCTGTGTTATTTTATTTACTCTGCAACGAGGTAGTAGGTTAGTTTCTTCCATGTTGGCTGTTTGTCTGTTTTGTGGTAGGACAGGTGTTCCAAACACGGGTGTTATAACTTAACCCCCGCAATCTCTTTTTGAGGGGGGGGTTCATGTCAAAGCATGTTTCTTGACAATTTTTCATAGTCATGTACCATTTTTGTTGGCAGAATTGATTTCAAATTTTGTTCATGGACAAATGGTTGGAACCTGGTTAGATATCTAAAAGTTGTTTACGGTTGATGAACTTGATTGACACAATGGGTGTGTGCCGGGGATTTTCATTGTTGAACCCGACATGATTAATTTTTACACGATCTTTCATTGAATAGGTAACATTTCACATATCTCTAAAAGTTTGACGTCGGACGAATGGGTGCATTGTGTGTGTACAGGACGATTTGTTTCTGTTTTTGGTGAAGTCCATCAGTATCCGGATTACAAGACTTTTTTAATCTATAAAGAAGATCTTCACTCATTAGAGATAGCAAACGATATTTTTCACATATATTTCAATGTATGCGCCGATATGTCTTGTGATAGCATTGCATGTCGGAGTAGCGCTGTTCTACCGGTGCCTCGAGTTTAATTCATTGTTTTGGTTTTGTTGTGGTTTTGCGCTTGTCTGCCATTCGACTGTTTATTGTCCAATAGTGTTTAGTTTTGATCGTTTTAAATCATATATTGTCTATCTTCAGATCTAGGAGCTTTTTTCTTGTTGTATTCTTGTGCTCATTTCTGCATTCTTTTTTCCTCATTCTTCCGGTTTGATTTATTGCTACTTGGTCCATAAAGGGTGCTTCACTCGCAATGGGTTATCTTGTTGGACCAGTTGGTCAAGTGCAAATGGTCAAGGTTTTCCCTTATGTGTCTAACATAGCCGTTCTCACCGCTCCTAAACACCGCACAACTTCTTTGCCTGGACTCTGATCATGACCACTAATTTAGTTTCGTTATCCTTTTATAGTTGGTTTACGTCATTTTCAGTTGGTGTTTTGCATTTTCCTCGTTCATATTATTGTACAGATCGTTATCCATGAAAATGTGCCTCCGTGTGTTTTCATCTCCCTTCTCATGGCCACAATCCTCTTTCAGTCACTCAGCAGGAATACCTCCTGCCAACAAGAATTGAGTGCACAGTCCAAAGTGCTCACGCATCCTTAGCATTCTATATCGGTCTAGTTTTTTTTGTTTTTTTTTTGTTTTTTAGCAATTCCAGTTTTCGATTCTTTTCCTTCAAGAATTCTTGGATTCTGACATTTTCAATTTACTATTATCTTTGTTCGCTTGCTTTTTTAAATCACTGTTGGACAAACCCCCTTTTTTCTTGTCTGTCTCTCAATTGGCTATACGAGCTGAGTTTGTCACTGGTATTGTGTTTTCTATATGATGGATCAATCATGTGATTTTGTGCACTAATCGACAAGAAGGTAACAATGCTGGCCATTGGTAACACCGATGTTTTTTTCAACAATATAATGCACCATCATTACTCCCACCAAAGTGTGGAGGTTTGATTTCACCCTGTTTTCTGTCTGTCTGTTGTAATAGTATCTCAGTGGATGGATTTGACTAATCTTTGGAGTTGGGTGTCTGCAAGGCTGAATGGATATTTTGTTGAGTCCGGCATCAGATTGAGATTTTTGTTAGTGATGCATTTTTATTAATCTAAAAAAACCTTTTAGTCTGCAATCTCCAATCAATTTGTTGTGTCAAGTTGTAGTTATGTCCTCTCTCAACGACTGCAGTCACGAGTCGTGTTTATTCCTTACTGAGTAGTTCGTTTCTGGGTGGTTTAGAAATCGGAACAGTACTCCTGATTTGATGGAAGGTTCATTGTTCGTTTGTTTAGACCTAATGGAATTGTTGGGATTTGTCTGTTTATGGAGGCTAGACGATAGGGTGATTAATTTCTAATGTGCAAATTGGTGCATTTTAAGAAACACTATCTAGTAATTTATGCCTTTTCATTGAAGAATGTTCACAAAGTGTCCAATCATGCACCATAACTGCATGATTCCTTCTTGATCCATATCAATTCGTTTCAGACTTCTGCATGGTTTGCGTCCTTTTGGGTGTTTGCTATGTGCTCTGATCAGTCCTTTTAATTAATTTTTTTTATCTCTCCAGTTATCAGTGGGGTTGATAATTTGATAGTGAATGTCTTCAGTGTTTTTAAATCCTAATGGAGCGTCATGAACAATCGAAGAGTTTAAGGTACAACTCAGCTCTGAGTTGCCAAGCCACAGATCTGAATCCCACCATTGACATCTACTTGTCTGGAGGAAAGGAACCTACATTTAGAGGAGCGGTGCCATCATTTGAACAACCTTGACGAGGCCTAAGTTCTTGCTGGAAAGGCTGTCTGAAAGGTAGATTAGATGTGTTTGGGTGGATGCCAGAAAGTCATTTCTCTCATTTTTTCATTCAGTTGGAGGAGTGTATATAGACGTGGTATTTCAAATTCAACCCTATCAGCTATCCCTTGAATGGTGTCCTGAGAGGTAGTTGTAGAGACTAATTTGATTGTCATTGGAGTAGTTGCCCTATTGAGTGTCGCCTTACTTTTATGGTTTCTCTCTTTTTTTGCTCCAAGTGGCCGGCGTTACGCCCTCTAATTGGACAGAAACGGGTTCGGGCGGCCGCCGGAGTTTCT
>CM068967.1:71649830-71669948 GCA_035128595.1 Eptatretus atami
AAGGAGAGATCCCACCACATTTCCACAGGGCGCTCAAGGTCCGCCAACAACCCCCTTCTGGTAAAACTACCAAATCACGAATCACTGCTCACCTTCACTCTTTCATTCCTCTTTTTTCCCACCTTTGGAATAAACTCCTTCACTCTATTCATTCCCATTCTTCCTCCAGGCCTTCAAAACAGCTGTTCACCACCACCTCTTATCACCCCCCATCCAAATCCTCGATCTTTTCTACCCCGATAATCCACCCAAGCCCACCTCCTTCAAATTCCCTGCTTTCCTTCCTGAAAGTCCCTGTAATGTCCATCTTCTATTCCCCATGTTCCCATCCCATCCCTCTCCCTTCCACAGATCTCCAAATGTCTCTGTTCCCCACTATTTTGTCCTTCCACTCCTTCCCCTCCTGTCTCATGCCCCCCCCCCCCCTGATGTGCGTTGTGTGTTAGCTCTCATACGAGCCTCGACAAGGTATACAAAAAAAAAAAAATTTAATAAGGGTAAAATCAATAATGGTTTTGCCATAGTTATATCATGAAAACACAAAGAACAGGATTATATATAATAAGTAAGGAAATCCAAAATGATTTAACTATGGGAAGATGGGGAGGTATTTCCTGTCATTATATTAATCTGTCATATACTTCTAATACATAAATGACAGCAAGAAGGCTTCAGGAAAATTATCATTTCTGTGTCCAAGCATACCTTCAAGAAAAGGGTATTCGGTATTTTAATAAATATGTTCTACAAACATAAGAATGATGCACTTTCAATAAAAGATTGGTTTATACTGATGTTAATAAACCAACAACTTTGGATTTAATTAAATGTTAAATAATGAAAAAATGTTAAAGTTAAGAAAATGCAAGGCTCTTTTAGAAATCCAGAAGAAATTTATTGGTTTCCTGTTGTAAAAAAAATTATTTTGGATACAGGAATAACAAGAATCCTGATGAATATATGTATGATATTCTATGGGGTGAAAGTGATTCAACGATAGTAAAGGACGAGGAAAGAGTTGAAGAAACTGAGACAAAGGAGGAGAAGGAGAAGAGAGAGCAGGAGGAAAAGAGAAGAGGGAGAAGAGAGAGAAGGAGGAGAAGGGGAAGAGGAAGGAGAAGAGAGAGAATGAGGAGAGAGAGAGAAGGAGAGGGAGAAGAGAGAGAAGGAGGCAAGGGAGAAGAGAGAGAAGGAGGCAAGGGAGAAGATAGAGAAGGAGGCAAGGAGAAGAGAGAGAAGGAGGCAAGGGAGAAGAGAGAGAAGGAGGCAAGGGAGAAGAGAGAGAAGGAGGCAAGGGAGAAGAGAGAGAAGGAGGCAAGGGAGAAGAGAGAGAAGGAGGCAAGGGAGAAGATATAGAAGGAGGCAAGTGAGAGAGAGAGAAGGAGGAGAGGGAGAGGGAGGAAAGAGAGAGAATAAATAGATATAAAATATGGAAACCAGTGACATTAGAAAAAAAGGTATTACAGAAAAGAAATAATCTCAACGCACCGAGGAGGAAAATAAAGAATTGACAAGTCTATAAGAAATATTTGCGTCAAGACTATTAACATCGGTTTCAGGGAGAAGATATAAACGAAAAAGTGGAGATAAGAAGAGAAAGAAGGAAAAGATTATATTATTGATGATGTTTGTGTGATTGACTTTAATTAAAGTTTTACATTTTTTTTCTTAAATAAATGGAGGAGAGAGTGAAGACATTTCTGAGGATTCTTTATGTTTTAAAAATTAAGATTCAAATGTGCATGTTGGAAACTAAAAAGGTTTTCGCCTCTGTAGGAATTTTTCTCAAAAATAATGAGTTATTGTCTAAAATGTAAAAAGAAAACCAAGAGTAAAAATATCTCATATGTTAAAAGTAAAATAATAGGGTTATACAAAAAGGTACATGTTCGGTGTGTGGCTCAAAAAAGAGTGAATTCCCAAAACACAAACGTGGGGGAGATATACAAAAGTTTTTATCAGGAAGTAAATTTACAAAAACTGGAATACCAGGGAATTACATCTACCAGGGTATTCTTTCTGTGGTCCAGGAACAAACTTGAATAAAATGATTAGATGAGGCTGAGAATCCTAAACCGTGGAGCAAACCTATCAATAGGGTTGATGAAGTGTGCATGAGGCACGATATTGATTATGGAAATACCATAACGTTGGAAGAAAAACATGAAGCTGATAAAGAAGATCTACTGTAATCTAATCTACTGTGATGTCTAAAATATACTGTGCACTGGTTCCAAGATCTACTGTAATCTATATGGTCACGTCTGTATCTATTGTACTATAATCTATATCTGTCGTAATCTATGTACCATATCCACTGCATTAAACAATGGGGATCCTCACAGTGAGGATTTACATTATTTAATGCTCCATCTTGTTACCCCGCATACGCGAAGTACAAAGCGGGGTTAAGCAATTGATTCACTTCTGTCTGTCTGTCTGTCTGTCTGCCTACAAATATCAGTTTATGATTGAGGAACAACTTAATTTCAACTGAATGTTATATTTTGAACATGAATCGGAAAACGAACTCTGCAGTTGAACAGTACTTTGACTGAATTCATCCCAATCGTGCATGTGCAGAGAAGAGTGAGATAATCTATTTACTCTGTCTGCCTATCTGGCAGTGAAACAAAATGGAAAATCATTACAAACAGGAAATTTCTGTTTTTAGGGATGTCATAAAGGACATAACCACCAGGCAGGAGTAACTAATGTAGTGTGTTAAATAAGGCAGTGTCAAAGACGTTGCATCAAACGCGGTAAACTTCCAAAATGTTTTTTTCTTTGACTTTTAAAATCTTTATTTTATTTCTATCGAAGTAGACACTTGAACACTCACTTTAGAACACAAATCACCTTTGAGGCACTTTCAAAACCCTTCCGTTTAGCAGTACTTGGACAAAATATTATGGCATTTAACGTCATCCCCACCAATCAAATTTGCCGCTTGTAGATCCTGCCCATGTCATTGTTTTTCAAGACAGTGTGGGGTAAAGTGTTCTATGAACTCTCTAGTTTTCTTTGCACTTGTTGGGGCTATAAAGACTAGTTTTCAGTTGTGCTAAAAATTTACTTTACCCCAAGTAACAAATTGAAAAACATAAACCAGCTAGCAGTGGCAATATTTTATAGAGTTGCAGTATCTTACAATGGCCTGGAAACCAGAAGGAGAAAACTGTTTACTTTTCATAAAATGTTCTATCAAAGACAGAACATTCCTAGACTAAGTGCCAAGACATGAAGGTAGGTGGTGGCCTGATCATATCGAGTCATGTGCACTAAACTACAACTGTTGGAGAGGCCTTGGATGTAAAAAGCTCAATAGGTCATCAAATCAAATTTGTACATCAGCATGAAGAAAGCAAGCAAAAAACGTTTTCCCTAACTCACCTTGCTAGAAATTACCAAGAACAATACGGTAAGAAAATGTACCACCTGAAAGAGAAATGATAGGAAACACAGCCCCAAGAAGTGCAAAGGAGACAAAGAGAAATGATGAAACATCAAAAAAAAAATTCAAGTCTGGAGATTAACAAAAGAGCAGACAGAGAGAAAAACAACTTGATAATCTCCGGTTATTCACAGACTGCACAAAGCAATTGCTAATGCCGCTAACCACAACCTCCTGTAGGATATGTATGTCACACTGTATCACCATTGACACAAGAACATTATTCCATTTTCAACATGTATTGACTATAGTTCCCTTGGAATAGGGTCTCAATCCATGCTGTCAGCATAGAGCAGATACAATTTTCCAAGCTACCTCTCCAAATCTGTTTGTGGACCAGGATGGTGTGTGGCCAACAATCCCAACATGCACCGTTGGTATAAATACCGTGAGATTTGTCTTCACATCCTGAGTTCATCGTGTCTTCATGTTGCTGGCATGGTACGTCCTCCTGTGCATCCAGGTCCACACGGGGCTCCTTGCTGTGCCGCATTGTCCAACACAAGCGATGTAGCTACACAGATCCAAGAAACACACGCTTTAACACTCAGGGAATGAAATGATCCCATGCTCAGTTGTAATTCCGATGAAACAATCATATCTCAACTCTCTCTTAACACAGCCATTACATTCATAACCTGGGCTCTGCTCATCTGTCTATGATTAAACAAATTAATACACAACCACACAAAATAACGAGTAACACTTTCATATCAAGCTAAATAATTTCCTAATTCGAGGATCTTTCCTTCCTAGTGTTCCACTGTGATGAGGAAATAGGATGGAATCAAACTTTGATGTCTAAAATATACCGATGTGTCTCTTTTGCAGGGCACAGCAAGGGAATTATGCAATACATACATGTTTGTCATCAATAGGTGCTGTCATCAGTGAAACCACCACAGTGATGATGCAGGTTATGACGAAAAGAATGATGGCAAAGTACAGATAATGGACACCACAAATGATCGTCGGGCAGTTTGTTTTTATGGCACAACTTCCCTTGCTGTAAGCGAACTCTGTGACCAACCGAGCCAATCCAACAAGTAATCCCAAAAGGAGGCCCCAAAATGCACCCTGAAAAACAAATGGACAAAACCAACTGTGTCAACAGAATATCAGCCTGTATTAATAAGTCCACAAGCCCAACACTACCTGTATACAATGTCACCATACTCAAATAGTGGCATCCTACTACAGAAGGTTCCTCCTTCATCGGTTCAAACAGGCCACAAACATATTACGGATGCACATATGGAAAAAGGGAATGGGGGTAGAGGAGGAAGGTAAGATTATTACATATTCATCCGTTTTATGATGGGGTGGGAGAGAGAGTTCAACAGGTGGAACGGCATCATTGATTGATTCCTGTCATTGTGCTGCAGCTCTGTGTGGCACTGCCTGACTTGTAACCCATCATGTACCTGTAGCCACCGTGCTCCACATAACAAAGAATTGACCTCTAATTGAACTGCTGAGCCCATTTATTTTCATATTGGTGGAAATGGGTGCAACCATTTTGACGATCTTTGCAAGGCATGGGCTGGAGTCACCTCTGTGGTGCTGTGCTTTGGAGCATAGCATAGCAGAGTCATAAGGCCTGTATCGTGCCAAGCAATGGATGTTTTATGGAAGGAGGAACAGGCTGTGCAAAGAGGCACCAGAAAACTTCATTGCCAATATCAGAAGTAAGAAATGGAAACTGCCTTCTTATAATTAACAAGGCATTGGTTCAACTGATGCTTTGTTATTTTAAAAAATTTCATCCTCCGTTGATCTAAGTCTTTCATGGGAAATCAGAGCAAATCAGAGCTCCTCACAGTCGACAAGGCCTTTGTCAGTAGCTCAATGGATTACTGCTCTCTGTCCGTTATGGGCTGGCACTCCAGCATCACGTGTCTCTCCTGGATTCTGTGGAATTTAAAGCTCTCAAAATTATCAGAATTTCCTTTGACGATGCAGAAGCACAAGGTCTGTTGCTCTGTCATTGCAGGCAGGTTGGGGTTATGCTGGGTGGTGTGCCATTACCTTCCCAGCATTGTTTATTCGTGTTCTATCCTTTTTGTATGCTGAGTGTCAAGCAAGGAAGCAGCACGTACCTTTTAATTATTTTTTTAAAAGAAAGTCTTTGGTCTGACTCGGCCGGGGTTTAAACCACCAACCTCCCAGACTCAGAGTGGATACTCTAACCATTACTCCACTGAGTGTGGTTATACAATTTTATAGTGGTCACAAATAAATGATTGTGTGATGTGCCATCCTGAAGAGCTCATAACAAGAGTGAAACCATGGTCGGTGGCTCCACTGCCCTTTATTTGTGACCTGTAAATCTCAGTTTCTAATTGATATGAGTGTGCCGACAGAAGCCATCTGGCTTTGGAGGCGATGTGGTGCGCATGCGCAGCATGACGTCATTTCATGCTGTTACCATTATTAGGTCGGAAGAGCAATTTATTGTTTCTTTTTTATATTTCCAACCGCATTCCACTTCCAATTTGGTGTTCGGCCTGGTGTTGGCATAGCAGTTAGGGTGGTTGGCTTGGGATCTTAGGGTCCTGAGTTTGAGCCCTGTTGGTTACTGAATTTACACCAGGTGGGGTTGACTCAGCCTGACATCCTTCTAAAGTCAGCGAAATGAGCACCAGTGAACTGGTAATAGGGGTATTGCATCAGCGGCACAGTCGTGCCCCCAACAAATGATAGTTACCTGGCAGCCAAGCTACGAAGAAGAAGAAGAAGAAGAAGAAGAAGAAGAAGAAGAAGAAGAAGAAGAAGAAGAATTATGTTGTTTGGTGTGCAGCAGTTATAAAGACAATGTGTTGGGTGGCAGATGAACAGTGTTGCTCACAAGTTGTGCAGTTTTGGCTGTTGTGAGACGGGTTCTGTGCTTTGCTGCTCCACCAAGTCAGGAGGTGTTTTGAGATACATATGTACACATACAGTGCCTTCAGAAAGTATTCACACCCCTCAACTTTTATCATATTTTGTTGTGTTACAGCCTGAATTAAAAACTGGATTAACTTTAAAAAAAATTGTGACTGATCCACACAAAATACCCCACAATGACAAAGTCAAAACGTGTTTCTAGAAATTATTACAAATTAATTGATAATGAAAAGCTGAAATGTTTTGCATCAATAAGTATTCACCCCCTGAGACGATACTTTGTAGAAGTGCTTTTGGCAGCGATTACAGCTTTGAGTCTTCTTGGTATGTCTGTATCAGCTTTACACATCTGGATTTGGAGATTTTCTCACATTCTTCCTTGCAGATTTGCTCAAGCTCCGTCAAGTTGGATGGGGAGCGTCGGTGAACAGCAATCTTCAAGTCTTTTCACAGATTCTCAATGGGATTCAAGTTTGGGCTTTGGATGGGGGAACTCAATGACTTTCACGTTCTTGTTCTGAAGCCATTCTGGTGTTGCTTAGACTGAATGCTTGGGGTCATTGTCCCATTGGAATGTAAATCTTCACCCCAGTCTAAGGTCTTTTGCACTCTGAAGCAGGTTCTCCTCAAGGATTTACCTTTATTTGGCTCCATTCATTGGTCCCTCTATCCTTACAAGTCTCACAGTCCCTGCCACTGAAAAGCATCCCTGGAGCATGATGCTGCCACCACCATGCTTCATGGTGGGGATGGTGTTAGATGTGTGATGAGCTGTGCTCGGTTTCCACCAGATGTAGTGCTTTGTATTCAGGCCAAATAGTTCAATTTTCGTCTCACTAGACCACAGAATCTTTTGCCTCATGCTCTCAGTCTTCCACGAGTCTTTTTGCAAACTCAAGGCATGCTGTCATGTGCTTTTTTCTCAGGAGTGGCCACTCTCCCATAAAGCCGAGATTGTTGTCCTTCTGGCAGGTTCTCCCATCTCAGCCGAGGAACTCTGTAGTTCTGTAAGAGTAGTAATTGGGTTCTTGGTCACCTTCATGACCAAGGTCCTTCTTGCCTGGTTGTTCAGTTTGGTCGGATGGCCAGCACAAGGAAGAGTCTGGGGAGTTCCGTAGTCTTTCCGTTTCCTAATGATGGAGCTCACTGTGCTCTTTGGAACTTTCAACACTCTAGAAATTGTTTTATACTCTTACCCAGATCTATGCCTCCTGACAATTCTATCTCGGAGTTCTACGGACAGTTCCTTGGACTTCATGGTCGAGTTTCTGCTTTGATATGCACTGCAAATGTGGACCTGATGCAGAAAGGTGTGTTTCTTTGTAAATCATGTTCAATCAATTGAATTACCCACAGGTGGACTCCAATCAAGGTGGACAGACATCTCAAGGATGATCAAAGGAAACTGGATGCACCTGAACTCAAATTGGAGTGTCATAACAGAGGTTGAATACTTATTGATGCGACATTTCAGCTCTTCATTTTTAATTCTTTGTCAAAAATTCTAAAAATATGTTTTCACTTTGTCATTATGGGGTATTTAGTGGAGATCAGTGAACAAAAATTTAAATTTCATCCATTTTAAATTCAGGCTGTAACACAACAAAATGTGACAAAAGTCGAGCGATGTGAAACTTGAAAACTTTGATGCTAGCTTGGTGATATCATCCTCCCATGAAAGATCATGATCATGAGGCCTAACAGATCATGCAGTTACAGCAGATCATGAGGCCTAACATTTCCTGAGACTGCAGCTCTTCCATTGGCTGTTCAGGGAAGTGAATTGGATAATTTGGTTGCTGATCCTTGTGGATAGAGAGAGTGTGAGAGCATGCGACTTGCCAGTGATGAACATCACATTCCAAGAAATTGACCAGCAGCTTAACTTGTGCAGGTCTGATGAAAGAGATTCAGCAGCAGCCAGCCTTTCAAAAATGCGATGTGTTGGTCTGCATAGGGTAGAGTCATCAGCAAAATGGTATAGTTGGTTTTCAAAAGAATCAGAATGATCATTGATATACGAGTATATCAAAAATAATATAGGTCCGAAGACGCCGCCTTGTGGAACCCCAGTCTGAAGGGAAAGATCATGGGAAAAGACACCATCAAGGGCCACCAGCTCTTTCCGCTCATGGAGAAAAATCAACCAACCACTTGAGCAGGGGGCCCAAAATACAAAATGAAGACAACTTACTGGATGACAGACATTAATTATGAAAGGCTCGAGAGATATCCAGAGGGATGGCCCTAAGCTCTTCCTTGTGATTCAGGACATCCATCCACTACCTTGTCAGAAGGAATAATGTATCCAAGGTGGGATGGCCAAATCAGAATCGACAGATTAGCAAGTTAGACAAGAAACAGTATCTGGGGTCAGCTGCAATGTTAAGGTGGAAATGCAGTGCAGGTTAAATTTGGCAAAGTTACTTTTTACTGCGTATTTCCTTGTTTTTATAAAGAAGACATCATGTACACTTTAAAACTGCAATTTTACAAATAATAATTATTGATAGGCCTGCAATATTTGTTGGGAAATCCAACACTTTTATGATTAAAATATCTCTCTTGTTGACTCACCGCTTCATTAACGCGTTTAACAAAGATAGCAAGCAAGAAGACAGCGGCAATAGGGGGACCGAGGTAGCTGGTTATGGACTGGATGTAGTCAAAAAGCTGTCCACTTTGAGCTTCTTGGACGATTGGGATCCATGCGATGCTGATACCAATGAGTACCAAGATAAAGACACTAAAAAAACATTATCAGAGACAAGCAGCACCATTCAATGTTTAAAATAAGGAGATTTCATAGTTTCTCTTTACATCACATGGATTCCAACACAGACAACACTATATACCATGCAGCACAACAAAATTCCAAGCACACTTGGCAGTAATATTTTGATGGGAGTAGAGACATGGGATGGGAGTAAAATATTTTTTTAGTAGAGACACATCGATGAAAAGCAGAAGAGAAGGCAGATTAAAGGGACCAAGGAGGTAAATGCAGACAAGGAATGCTCCCACATACCAGTGGAGGTTGGAATGCTCCCAGGACTCAGCCTTGTTCCTTCTCTAGATAAAGGACCTCTCCATTGCTTTTGAAAATACCCTCTTCCTTTTTGAAGATAATTACAAATCATCATACAGTATCCTACTCCACTTCTTCATTTTCTTCCATATGGCAGCTTCGCTGCCGGGTAGTTATCATTTTGTTGGTGCACGGCTGTGCCGCTGATGCTGTGCCCCTAAAGCAGTACACTGGTACTCATTTTGCCGACCTCAGAAGGATGACAGGCTGAGCCAACCCCACCTGGTGTTAATTCAGCCATCAACGGGGTTCGAGCTCAGGACGCCAGGATCCCAAGCCACCACCCAAATCGCGAAGCCAACACCAGGCTTACATCCTTCTCCATTAACAGAGAGTAACTATGTGATAGCTGCTTAGCTCTCTGTCACTGACAGCTGCATCACTCTCCACTGATCTGTATTCGATTACATTCTGGTCTGATGTATGGAACTTATTTTTAATTCTAGCAAATTTCACGCTCTCATCCAGCCCCTCCAGAAGCATCATCAAATTAACTGACCTTTCTGTTTTCATGGTCAGCCACTCCTGGCTCTTTAGCTTGCCAACTTCACCATCAGCCTTGATCTCTCCTGGATGATCATATAGCAAAGCTGGAATCCAAATACAGCCACAGATATGGTACCCTCCATCTTTACTAATCATTCCTTGAAAAAACAGAATTATTCAAAACCTACAAGACCTATGTAGGAAGCTCAACCCTATGGGCTGGTTTCTGTGGGACATAAACCTCTCAACATGATTAACATCTCCTGTGATGAGGCAGAAGCACAAGGCCTGTTGCTCTCACATCGCAGATAGGTTGGTGTGTGTGTGTGTGTGTGTGTGTGTGTGTGTGTGTGTGTGTGTCTCTCGAAACATGTGGAGTGTGATGAGCACTCCGCTGATCCCCATTGTACACAATCCCATACCAAAGCGTCGCCTCGAACACAGAGGCCTCAGCACAGTGACTCTGTCAAACAGACAAAGATTATATGGTCAACATCAGTTAAGCATCAAACGGAGCCACCAATCCAGATTTCAGACTTATTTGCTCTGATCAAGATGGCATACCAATAAATATCCAACCAATGATGACCACATTTGTCGTTTATATATCAGACGCACCTCCTGACTGTTATGGTGAGCATCGCTGCAGATTATGTCTCACACGGTAAAACTGCATAATCCGCACAGAATAACTGTCCATCTGCCACCCAGATGATCGTTCCTGCTAATGCAAACCATTCAACCAGAAAGCACGTGATGTGATCGGTGGGAAAATCGAAACATGTGGAGTGTGACGACCCCTGGTTCATGCCACAGGGGGTGGGGACCTCAGGTCACAGGGGTTGAAAGAAGGAAAAAAAATTAAACTCAAAATTTGACATTGGGTCATTCCTGGTGGAACTTCATGCCATCTCTCAACTTTGCTTTAGGTGAGAAGCGCGGGGATTTGTGATGGAGTGCCATCGACTACGCTCTGGTTTATTTTGCCAGAACCACTTGGAGAACAAATCTGTCAGTTCATTCTTCAAAAACCTGGTGGCAAATGGTCAGGGAAGCTTTCAGAATATGTGTTTATTTTGTGCCTTCACTCAACATGAGGATGGTGTCACTGTGGACACAACTCATGACAAGGCAAAGTATTAAAATGGTTTTTTTAGACAGCTGCTCAAATAAACCCTTATTTACCCGTTGATTCTCTGTCGTCTCGTTTACATCATGTTCCCTGGATGAAGAGTTTGTAATACATTTCCAAGTAAAAATAAAAAAACATGCAAATGTAGGAATTAATAGTAACTAGTACCGTCCCACGATCATCTGTTCTCTCTCTGAGGCCTTCGGTCGAATTCTTGTGTAGATATCCATAGTGAATAATGTGCTGGCACTGTTAAAGATTGACGTCAAGGAGCTCATGAGAGATGACAACATCACAGCCATCATAAGGCCACGCAGTCCTGTGGGTCACACATTGCAGTCCCAAATTTATGAGAAACAAATGAAAATTTGCTCAATCCTGGCAATCTCAAAAGAGGCCAAACAAATATACAAATGCACAAGTTACATAACATCCAACTAAGTCAAACTTAGTTGGATGTTATGTTGCATTTCATTCATGTAAAAAAAGTCAACCAGAATACAGTATATCTTAGACAGACTGCAGCAGACTGAATATTTTGAATATACAGTAATCCCTCTCTTCCCCTCCCTATTGCTCAGCAGATGAAGCATAGCTTTTACTGAACTGTATTTGTGTCGTCCAAAAAAATGCAATAAAATATGACCATTTTAAAGAAAATATGCAAGTCCAAAGAAATAAAGAACATCCCACGACGAGGATTTATTATACAACAGTGCAATATATCACCATGAGCATTGGAATATGGGTCGATTTAACCTTTACACATCAAGTACAGGGTGGTCCATGGTCCATATTTTCCTTGTTACACATACAGCAGGTGACAACGACTGAAAAAGAGTAAGTAGGCCTTAACAATGGAATAATATAAGACAGTGACTACAGGGACTCAGGAGATGAAGCCACACAAACATACAAATGCATATGTTTCATTTAGAAAAAAAAAAAAAATATATATATATAACTATATATATATATATATATATATATATATATATATATAGATATGCTATTCGCACCCTCTGGCTGTAATCAGCCACAGATTATGTCTCACATAGTAAAACCGCATAGTCTGCAAAGAACAAAAGCCTGTCTGCCACCCAAACAATTGTTCCCACCAAGGCAAACAAAAAAAACCAGAAGGCAAGTGCCATCTGGTGGAGATCTTTCCTAGGAGAGCCACATCTCCAAGCTGGCCTCCAAAGCCAGTCGCTGACTGGGCATCCTATGTCATGTAAAGTCCTTCCTTGGCACACCTGAGCTTCAAACCACTTAAAAGCTTTCATCCACAATCTGATGGAGTACTGCTCCCCCCTCTGGGGTGGTGCTCCTGCCTCACACCTATCTTGACTTCACGCTGTGGAAACCAACGTTTTTCGGATCATTGGTATGTTCCGCGGTAAAGCTTAGTCTTTGGGACTCCCACTCTCTCACTGGAGGCAGGCTAGCGGTCTTTCTGTCTTCCACCATCTCCTCTTTGGCTTTGCCCCTCCCCTGCTCTGTCTGTGATGTCCCCCCCCCCTTATATTTCTCAGGGATTCAAGGTCCGCCAAAAACCCTTCTGGTGAAACTGCCAAAATACAGAATCACTGCTCAACCTTCACTCTTTCATTCCTCTTTTTCCCCACCTCTGGAACAAACTCCCACACTCTCTTCAATCTCACTCCTCCCTCCAGGTGTTCAAAACAGCTGTTCAACACCATGTCATATCTTCCCCCGTCCAAAATCTTGATCTTTTCTACCCCCGTTAATCCACCCCAAACCCACCTCCTTCAAATTTCCTGTTTTCCTTCCTGAAAGTCCCCAAAGTGGCCATCTTGTTTACCCCATGTACACACTCCATCCTTCTCCCTTCTAAGGATTTCCTAATGTCTCTTTTCCAAACTGTTTTGTGCTTCTCTCTCCCACCCCTCTTGTCTCCTGCCCTGATATATGTTCTGTATATTAGCTCTTCCACGAGCCTCGAATTGGTGAACAAAAAAATAAAAAAGATGCATGCCAAAATGTGTGGAGCATGACGAAGCGCTCCCACCTAATCTCAAACGGACGTGAGTCCTGTACATGTGCAGACCGAAGCGTCACCTCTAAACCGGAGGCTTCAGCCCGTCCACTCATGTCAAAAGACAAAGATTTAAGGTCATCATTGGTCAAACATCAAACGGAGCCGCCTATCCGGATTTCAAGCTTATTTGCCCTCATTATGAAGGCACTTTTTTATATATATAAAAAGGGTAAAAAAATCAAAGCATTTAAACAGCTTGGGACATGCACCTTAACCCCATGACCAAAGCACACAGTCCAACAAGACTGTCCCATTGGCATACACATGCCCCTCAGCCCAAAATCTGAAGCATATGGTCACTCAAACACACACATCATAACCCCAAGGGGCCAGAATGCATGGTCATACAATTGGACCCCTCTATAGGAGTGAGTCCCCATGACTTCAAATGGCATGCCGTCCTGAATTTGGGCTTATTTACCCTAACCAGGATGGCACACAGTATAAATATCTAACCAATGATGACCACAGTCATCGTTTAAATGTTATTAGCACCCTCTGGTTGTAATCATGAGCATCAGCCGCAGATTATGTCTCACACGGTAAAACAACACAATCTGCAAATAACAAAAGCCTGTCTGCCACCCAGACGATTGATTGTTCCTGTCAATGCAAACAAAAAAATTATGCCACCAATATGAAAATGGGATAAGATTGGGGCAGTTGGGATTATACTTTAAAGGAAAAAGGCACACCCAACCAAAAATTAACTAGATCTACTCTGCAAAACAAGTAATAAACAAGAAGAAGAGCAATCAGAGATTACAGACCCTCAGCAGGGCTTGTTTTGTGTGGTGTTTGTGTAGTTTTGTGTGGTGTATTTTGTGTGCCGTTTGTGTACTGGTGTGTTATGTAATTACTAAGACATAATTAGAACTGCCACTTTATAACTGCTGGCAGTGATGACCGGGTACCAAGACGTGCCGCTTTGATGCAACCCCACTTTGATCGGACACCTGACCCTGACCCACGACATTTTTTCATTATTCGTCAAATAAATTCAGAATGGGATTAAAATAAATTCAATTCAAATCAAATCGAAGACCAAATACGTACAGTCCTGCATTGGAGTTATCAGAAGGAACCCAAACAAGCAAAAAGCAAAGATGAAGTCATCAGGAGGAACCTGGATAGGATTCGCATTTCAGCTGCTACTCCTCTACCCCCAAACCCATCCAGACACAGCCAAGTGATCCTCATTCAAAAAAATAATCAAAACTTTTTTTTTAAAGAACCCAGATCAAAAATTAAATAATTCTGGCTGCCAGATCATGTGTCCGATCAAGTTGAAGTTTAAAAAGTATATTCCGCATCACTTCTCGATCATAATGTTGAAGTTTCATATCACCTGATTAAGCAGCTCCAGGAAAAAACATTCTTTTATAATTTTCTTCAATCCAATATGGCTGCCAAACCATGTGAACTACCAATTATTCCATGACAGACTTGTACAGTGTACACCCATGCCTTGGGGAACGTTTATGTGAAGTTTCCCCTTTATCTGTCCAGCCGTTCTGGAAAAAAAGATTTTTATAGGTTTTTGGGTAAATCCAATATGGCTGCCAAACCATGTGACCTATGATGTCATATGTGTGAATCATTGGTTCCTCATGGATTGGTGGTCATACCTGTAAATTTTCGCCTCAATCTGTTTGCCATATCAGAGAAGATTTTTGAAGGTTAAAAAAAAAAAAAATGGCTGCCGAATCACGTGACTGGTGACGTCATCAAAAAATTTGTACACCATTTTGTCCCTAGATGACCCTCAAAATTTTTCATACTGATCAGATGTGTTCTACATATGCGATTATGACGTCATAACAAAGGCACCTATGATGTCATAAAAAAAATCACACTCATTCCCCATGAGGAATACTTGCTGTGTGCCAAGTTTCAATATTTTCCTTGGTGCGGTTTCAGCGATACAGAGGTCCAAATTTTTTGGGGTTTTACCAACATGGCTGCCACACCACGTGACTTATGACATCATAATTATCAATAAAACATTCTACATGAGTAGTTGCTCCTGTGGTGAAAATTTAATCTCAATCCGACAAGCAGTTGCAGAGAAAAACATGAAAGTTCTGTGCGGACAAACAAACAAACAAACGGACCCAAATGCAATGCCCTCTCCTTCGGCAAGGGTAACATGCAAGAGCAGATCCGGTCTCAGGTGATGTTTCATCCACTTCCCAGCGAGCTTCCTCGGACAATACACTCCAAGCCTCGGCACGTGTCTGCTTTTATTCCCGAGGCGACAATTCTTTCCGGTCAAGTTCTGGTGCAATAGGACAATTGAGGAGTAATTTTATTTTGCCGAATCTTAAGAAACCAAAGCCAATCATCAAATAGATTGGCTGCTCTGCTGTTTTTATTATTCTTGTGATCCGATATTGTATGTATGGAGGTGAATAAATGTGTGTGTTCATTCTTGTGTTTTGTGTTTCCGTAGCATGAAAATGACTGGGTTCGCATCCAGGTTGGGCATGGTGAAGTGTGGATTGCGTGATCGGTGGAGTTTCCGTTGGGTGTTGTACATGTGTTGGCGAGGTGTTGGGGATCGAGTGTTGTTGTTTTTTACTGGCCTTGTCCAGCTGTTTGTTCCATCCAGTTTTTGACATTTGTATCAGAGGTGTGTATTATGTGTGCATGTCCACGGTCTCTCCAGTTTAGACCACCCTCTTGGCTGTTGACGTGCCATGCCCTCCAGTATCGATCTGTGTCATTTGTGTGATGTCATGTCTGGGACACAGGTCGCATCCAAGTCAGATTTCTGGCCAGATTGCAGGCAATGATGCACTTTGGCTGACTGTGTCACCTTTGCAAGCCTAACTGTTCTATCATGTTCATCCAGCCTTTGTTTCAAATCCCTTTCAGTTTCACCAATGTAGAATTGGTCATAGTATCTGCAAGACTAATGGTAAACAACTTTGGATTTGTCACCGGTTGATATTGTGTCCTTTAGCTTTGAAATTACATTGCAGATGGTGCATAGAGGCTTGTAGGCTACACCAATCTGTGTGCTGCGTACTGTCTTGCCAATCCTTTCGGAAAGTCCCACGTAGTATGGTAGTACACAATACCCAAGCGTGTCTGGCTCCTTCCCTTCTGCATATTTTGGTTATTTTCGGGTGCGGATTATCCCTTTGCCATATTGATTATTGAGCAGGACTCACTCCTCTAACTAATCTAATTCATTTAATTTCATCGGCTTTGGAAGAAGACACAGTTCAGGCCAGAGCTGCCAAGCTCAGTTCAACACTGCATTTGTGGGTGATTTGGTTGCACGAGTTAAAATCCAGTCATCTGTTTATGTGACTTGGTTTCCTGTATACTGACATATTTCGGTAGCCATCAGGCTTCTGGTAAACTTCCACATCCAAAAAGGCCAATTTGGCTAATGGAGAATATGGACTAATGAGATAGTTATCTCATAATTCATGTAAGAATAAGTTGTCTCATAATTAATTACCCCAATTAGTGCTGTCAAGATTTTGTGCAGATAGATCCGTGTCTTCCTGCCAGCCATATGTATCCTTTTCCTCCATTTGTGTGTTTTCCATTTACTTTCACCCCCTCCTTGGAAAGTGTTTTGGGGCCATGGCAGCTAAGTGGGCGAGGCTGGCACCTCATGGCATCATGCCCAGTTCTCCGAGCGCGAAGGGTCACGTGGCCGACAGCATGGTGAACGGAGAAGCGGCAGTTAAGTCAGGTGCAGCAATTTTAAAATCCACCACGAGGGCATGCTGATCCAGTTGGAGTCGAGTCAAGAACCCTCAGAGAAAGGAATTGCACTTGTCAGTTCTATCAGAGTCAGTTCAGCCGGGGGTGAGGCCGGTAAAGTATCTGCCATAAAGCAGCAAGCCGACCGTCTGCACTATGCCAAATGGGCACAAAACAAGCTCAACCTGGCCCAAATGATTCGCCTTCTGTGAGATCATCCAACCCGTCTCAGCTTCGGAAAAGTGTATGCCTCTGCCTCTCCTTTCTTCCTATTCCATATCCTGTGTTCTTCCTATGAGCCTGTTGTCTCTATGTTATTATTTTAAGGTTTGGTGTTGATTCTGTATTGTTTAGATAAGCAGGTCATCTGGTTTCGTCTTTGTATTCCTTGCACACTCAGGAACTGCATGATTACCTCCGCCACCGAAAGTGAAGGAGGTATTGTTTTCACCCTTTTCTGTCTGTTTGTTTGTTTGTTCTTCACCATTGAGAGATAGGGCCAAAAACTATATGTAGCACGATATCTCAAAAATGTATTGGGCCCGATATGTTCTCGTGGATCAGGCATAACAGGGCAGAGGTATGCGCTCTATCGAGTGCCCTTCTAGTTGCATTATTTTCTTTCTTCCCTCTTATGATTAAATTCACTATTTTTATTCAACATCGCTGTGGTTTTTGAGTAGCGTTGATACCTCCAGTGTTATGAAATTATTGTTTGGAAATAAGAGCATACTAAAATCTTGGTGTGCAAACTAAATAACTAAATTTTGCCGCGCCATGGCTTACCATACGTATACATTCCAGTCGAGCCAATCACTCCGGCATTCTGTGGAGTACGTCTACCTCCGGCAGGACTTTTCAGACAATGGCATTACAATATATTGGTGTCTTCAGGGGATAATGCAGAGGTAGCGCAATCACCTTTGACCTGTCTAGTTTGGGTTTGATAATTGGTCCGACTATAAAGTGTCAGACAGGTGCTTAATTGTTGTCGACAGGGTGTTGCAGCACAAAATTAGACGTCCTTCGGATTTGGACGTTAAGCTGGGCACCTGTTTGCTCGCATTATCGCTGGTGGATGTTAAAGATCCCACCAAGTCTTTTTAAGAAGAAGAGGTGAAGAATGTTAGCTGTGGGCTGAACTCTCAACTGACCTAGAGTAAAACACACACACACACACACACACACACACACACACACACTAAACTGTTCCAAAAAAAAGAAATACCAGTAAAGATGGATCATCACTTCCTCAGTGTATATCACCAGTGGCCAGTGGGCTTCCTAGTGTCCTTAAAATTATTGTAATAAAATTGGAAAGCTTTCAATTATCTTTCAAATTAAATAGAAAAAAAAAGATTATGTCATAACAGCAGAAAACCTTTTGCAATTGAAGAATTATATTCATAAATTCTGAAAAATAACAAAACCCGGATGATTGACTTTCTTATGGAAATTTCAGCGAAATTTACTGAATGAAAGCCCACACTCACCATTGGGTAGAAGATTCAGAACCAAAGTAGGATAAGCAATGTTTGAACATCCGACTGGAGTTCCACAATACTCTTTGCACTTTTCTGGTTCAACACAAGCAATTTTATCTGAAAGAAAGGGAATTATCAAAATTTAGCCATTGTGAAGATGATAAACCTATCGGAGAGTAACTATGACATGGTCAAGAAACTGGTGTGTGTGTGTGTGTGTGTGTGTGTGTGTTCTCAGTTCTCAAATTGTATTACATGAATGAGCAAATTAAAAGGTGCTTTTTTGACTTTTGTGAAAATGTTTAAAAGTTGATTTTAAACTCTATACTCTCCACCATTAAAAAAAAAAAAAATCGAACATGTAGGATTAAAAATGTAGTTGTTGAAGGATTTTTCCATTTGCCTCTTTGGCACGAGGGATGTGCAGAACACCTGATTGAAAGTTTCCACGTAACGTAATTTCCTTGTACCACTCTTGCACCCTTAGGTTTTTCGAGGTAACACGAGACATTCTGAGTAAATTAAAAAGTCTTTCCGAGACACCACCAGCATTTACATCATCCAAATTAATTGCATTCTTTAACAATCCATTACAATGCCACATCTGTCAGAAAATGAGAGGAATGAAATCACTGAAGACCTTCAATCAGGGTATTGACCCCATTTTCCAGAGACCCTGTAAGCATGAAATCATGGCACAAGGTGAACAGGGTGTTTCACATCATCACCACCACCACCACCATTTCCTGTTGATCAGGATGCAAGCAGCAATAGCTGGTGTGGCACTTGTTTCCTGGTACCCACAAAAGTAGGGGGTCTGATTTTTTTTTTCTTTCTACATTGTCGAGGCTCATATAAGAGATAACACACAGAACATATAATAAAGGATTAGGAGACAAGAGGGGTGGGAGAGGGAAGCACAAAACAGTAGAGAACAGAGACATTAGGAGATCCGTGTAAGGGAGAGGGGTGGAGTGTGTACATAGGGTAAACAAGATGACCACTACAGGGACTTTAAGGAAGGAAAGTAGGGAATTTGAAGGAGGTGCGTTTGGGGTGAATTAATGGGGGTAGAAAAGATCATGGTTTTGGATGGGGGAAGATATGACATGGTGGTGAACGGCTTTTTTGAAGACCTGGAGGGAAGAATGGAATTGAACAGAGGGAGTTTATTCCGAAGGTGGGAAAAAGGAGGAATGAAAGAGTGAAGGTGAGCAGTGATTCGTGATTTTGGCAGTTTCACCAGAAGGGGTTACTGGCAGATCTTGAGTGCCCTGCCGAAATATGAGGGGGACAGATCATAAACAGATCCGGGGGGGGGGAGGGGCAAGGCCGGAGAGGAGATGGTAGAAGACAGAAAAAGACAGAAAAACCACTGACTTGCCTGTGGTGAGAGAGAGTAAGAGACCCAAAGACTCAGCCTCATCGCAGGAGATACCAATGATCCTAAAAGCCTTGGTTTCCACAGCGTGAAGGCAAGCTAGGGGTAAGGCGGAGGCACCAGCCTTGAGGTGAGAGCAGTAGTCCATCAGACTGCAAATGAAAGCTTTGTGTGTGGTCAGGAACTCAGGTGTGCCAAGGAAGGACTTTGTACGATGGAGGATGCCCATTCGGCGACTGACTTTGGAGGCCAGCTTGGGAATGTGACTTTCCCAGGAAAGATCAGAGCAGATCGAGAGGTCCAAAAGCTTGAATGAAAGGACTTCAAGAGGATTGTTGAGAAAGTAGATGGGAGTTTTCCAGACGGTCCTTTTAGAGAGACATAGCGAGTGTGTGAGATTTGTCAGGATTGAAAGACATGTT
>CM068967.1:71682372-71694236 GCA_035128595.1 Eptatretus atami
AAGAGAGAGATAGAGTATTTGGCATTCAGCATTTTCACAGACATGTTTCGGCTGTGCAGCCATTTGAGGTAAGTGAGGGATGCAGGGGCACATACACCAGAAACAGACTTAACCAGATGCCACTATGATTTGGAGGAGGGAGAGACGTTTGAGAGTTTCAGACTCGAGATTAGAAGATGTTGTTTTCTGGCTCTCCAGAGGGTAGCACACCACTTGTTCCGAGCTTTGTGAAATGAACTGAGATTGCTCTCAGTTTTAATTTTGCCTTCCATGAGGAGAGGCAAGTTGTTTCAAGACAACAGCCTCTCCACACCTTCAGTGTACCATTTGGCAGGCGGAAGGGTAAGACAACTGAAGACGAGATGGGATAAATGTGGGCATGAGAAACAGCAAATTTCTTTTGAAAGAATTCCCAGGATGAGTTGATGTCAGAGAAAGTAGAGATGGGAGATCCAGTCCTAGAAGTTTGAATGGCTGCTGCTGAAGTCCCTCCAGTCGGCCTGAGTGAAATGTCAGACTCAGCGGCACTGAGCTGGTTCTCTAATAATGGCCAGAGAGATGTCCACTTTAACAAGCGCATGGTCAGATGAACCGATTGAGCAGAAGAACAGCAGCAGACATTTTCTGGGAAATTGGTCAAAATCAGATCCAGAAGAGATGGAGTACCGTTGACTGAGATCGGGTCAGGAAGTTGACAGGTTGTGTCGGGTCGCAATGAGTCACAGAAGTCTTTTGCTGAAGTGCCATGGCAGGTGAGAGAGGTACCCACACCCAGCACTGGCATGACACATTGAAGTCACCACAGATGAGGAAGAGAGAGCTTGGATGATATGACAGAAGTTGTCCATATTTTGGCGAGCAAGATGGAAATGGAGTCATCACTGTTTGGTGGACGGTACAACACAGATAAACAAGAGGTGGGAGCGGAGGGGAAGCCGTAGCCAGAGGTATTCTGGGGTGTGGGGGAGAGAGGGCAATGCATGGAGAGTGAGTAATGGAGTTTTTTGATAAAGAGAGCAACTTCGCCACAGGACGAGGCTGCAGGTCTGTCATACCAGAGGAGGAGTAACCAGGGAGAGAAACTAAGGAGTCAGAGATGTCTTGAAAGAGAAAGTTTCTGTTAAGGAGATTATATCTGGTTTGCCAGGGGCAACCTGTATGGAGAGATCTGTCAGGTTAGAGCGAAGGCTCCAGATGTTTGAGGTCCACACTGTGAAGGAAGAGGGAGGGGAGGAGGCTTCGGTGCAGGGGAGGGGAGAGGGAGGGTAGGATGAGAGATGAGAGGGGGTGTAGGGAGAGTTGTTGACAGTGTGTAGGAGATTGCAAAAGAGCGAGGTGAGAGGGGCCGGATGGGGAGGAGGACAAAAGGCTCGGTGTTAATGGGTTGAGGTACAGTGGGGAATAATTAAGAGAGGCGGCAGAATAAATTAGAGAATTAGAGAAGGTGGAGGAATGAGTTGGAAGAGAGGGGCAGGGGAAGGGAGGCAGCTTTGTGGATGTGAGGGGGGCAACTTTTGAGAAGGGGGAGTGAGGGGGAGATTGGAGGGAGAAATGGTGAGGGAATTAATTGAGGAAGAAAGGTGTGGGGGGAGCTTTTGAGAAAGGTGAGGGAAGCTTGGGGGGGAAGAGTGTGAAGTTTGCTTTGAAGAGGGAGTAAGCGGCTGATTTAAGAGGGAGGGATGAGAGGGAAGCTGTAAGAAGGAGGGGAGACGATGAAAGCAGGCATGGCCATGGGAGAGGAGGGCAAGGAGAGAGATGGGGAGAGGGGAAGGATGAGACTTGGTAGTGGCATGGTGATTAAGGGAGCAGGC
The DNA here is from genome assembly GCA_035128595.1 of Eptatretus atami. Lineage (NCBI taxonomy): Eukaryota > Metazoa > Chordata > Myxini > Myxiniformes > Myxinidae > Eptatretus > Eptatretus atami. The sequence continues at coordinate 71,684,184 of CM068967.1, forward strand.
ATGGGGGAGGAAACAAGATTTGAGGGGTTGGGAAGAGGGTATGGTGTTGATGAGAGGATAGAAAGAGCATGTTTGAGATATTGAGGAGTTTTCAGATTGAAAGAGTGAGATATTTGATCGGTTGTTTTAGGAGGCCACAGATGTTTGAAACCACACAGTTTTGGACACCAGAGGAGGAGCTGTTAGTAAAGCAGAGGAACAGTGGGGAGGTGCTAAGAGAGGAGGTAGGATGAGATGCAAGATGGAGTTGTAAAGGAGAGGGTATAACAGGAAGATTTAGGAGGTAGATTTAAGGAGGTGGGATGAAATTGGCACTGAAGTTGGAAAAATAGAACGATTGAATGGAGTACAAACATGCATTGCAAAACTGGAATTACATTTTTTTTAAGTCAGAGATAAGTTCAAATCATTAGGGGAAGGGTGGAACAACGGGAGTTAAAAGAATGGAGAAAGGAAGCGTAATAATTCACAATTGATTGGATTAACCTCGACATGAAGAAAGGAGTCAATATGAACAGTGAACAAAATAATCATACATGCACACGATGATCAGACGTTATCAATGATCGGAACAGCCACTAGCCAAGGAAGATCACACAGAAGTTGCTTGTTCAAGGTGACATGGTCATATACTGTGTATAAAATCTGCTGATCATTCCTGGCATGACCCATCAGAAACATGGGGAGCAATTTGAGGTATCCACAAAGAATACACCCAGCCTTCACGTGACTCATATTCTTGCTGCCAACATCGTTGGATAATCACCTACAAAGGATGAAAAGACAAAATTAGCAGTGACAAGTTCAATGGTTGAGATTTTGTTATCGAGTTTTTCTTTTTCAACAATGTCATTTTGAATTCATTTTGATCATGTTGATAGTAAATTGATGGAACAGACTGCAAACTGTGATTAAGTTAATAAATAAGTTGCCATGAAATATTGGAAAACCTTTTAAGGGCTTTGTGCTGTCAAAGTACAAAATGTAAACATTCTTTCATCAAGCACTTTTGGAATAGAGTTTGTTATCCATCGCTTTTTTCGAGGCAAAAGCCTGGTGTTGACTTCGTGGTTAGGGTGGCTGGCTTGGGATCTTAGCATCCTTCAGTTTGAGCCTTGTTGGCTGCTTGAAGTAACACTAGGTGTGGTTGACTCAGCCTGTCATCCTTCTGAGGTCAGCAAAATGAGTACGCGGTGTCGCGTGTATAGGGGTAACAGCATCAGCGGCGTCGTCCTGCCCAACAAAATGATTGCTACCTGGCAGCTAAGCTGTCATATTCAAGAAGATGAAGATCCAGGCAAAGGCATCAAGGCGCATATTACTTTGAGTTTTTGTGGGTGAAGACAGAAGCCCTGCTGTAACAATTTTGCACCACGTCATTTAGACATCAAAATCATTATAACTTGACCATGCAGCACCTGTTGCTGGAATTGTCAACAAAAAGGAAGGGATCATGTTTGTGTGGATGGTGATAAGTAACAGATGTTCTTGTGGAGCTGAAACAGACCACAAAACGTGTCAATATTACTATTATTATCAGATTTATATTGAAGAAACTGTTTTTAGTACATGGTATTGGCTCAAGGGAGAGTGAGATGACATAGGGTCGAAGACAACACACTGACATACATACATACATGTGGAATCAACAAGAAATGTGCAAAAGGAGGAGAAAGAAGATGGAAGTTAACACAACAACCTTTAAAGTAGATGAGGCTGAGGTAATGAGAGTTAATGTGGAAAGAAAACTTCACAGGTAATGATGGAGATGAAACTAGAATCCTTTGATTTATAGTTGACAAAAAAATATTTTGAGAAACTTCTGGCCAGATAGAGTGAGCAGGAAGGAGGTTAGAGAGGACTGGAAGGAAAAAGATAATGGAGGAAACTAAAATGAGGTGGTAATCCATTGGCCATGGACTGCAATATAGACAACATCATCATCACAAAAAGAGCGATATACTGGAAACCTGAAGGTCGATGAAGGGTCGGATGACCTACAGGGAACTGGCAGCGTACGGAGGAAAAGGACCTGAGGGAGATCGAAACCACCTGGACGACAATCTGTCAGTGAGCCCAAGGCAAACGAAAGCGGCGCGAGTTCCCTGAGAGGCTCCGTATTCCGCCAGGCATACAGGATCATAAAGCAAAGTAAGCAAGATGGAGGATGGTGGTGCACTGCCGACTTCAAGCCTTGGAGGGAAGAGTGGAATTGAATTGATGCAGGAGGTTCGACAAGGCAGGCGAAGAGAGGTACAAAGGAAGAGGTGGATTTAAAATTTCACATGGGCCGTGTTGCAAGAAGAACGTGTGTGATCTTGAGGGGGTAGAAAAGAGGTAGCGTGATGAAGAACAGACCAAGCAAAATCCGAGATGAGGCGATAGAATTCAGAGGCCCCTATCCTCTCTGTGATGAAGGAGTTGCAGGCTCGATTCTTCATTTTCCTTGTGGGAGAATACCAAGATGAGATCTTTGGATTCCAGAGCACGTAGGAAAGAGATGTATGTGAAGCAGGGAACCAGCTGATCAGGAAAGAAATACTCCATTTTGCTGTGGACAAAAGCCTTGCAGCCTGTGAGAAGTTCAGATTTACTAGAGAAGGATGGTATGATGGAGGATTCTCACTTTGCAGCTGTGTTGGAGGCCAATAGTGATATATGATCTTCCCGGGAGAGGTTCGTAGCTGTTGGCAAGGCCCAGAAGTTCTTGGATTGAACCTCTTTCAGTGGTTGATTGTGGAAATAGATAGGTGGTTATTTTGATGATTCTTCCAAGTTATTATTGTTATTCATGCTGTGGCCGTAGGCCAGGTGTGTGTGTGTGTGTGTGATGATCCCATTTATGTGTTTGTCTGTTTGTCGGCACAATAACAACACAGTGCGGGCAATTATAATTGCCAAATTTATCACAGAGCTTCATGGTTGGGAATGTCTCAGATGAGTTCAACTGTGAGCTAACGAGGACAACTACAAGCACAGGACTATGTTTCTCACCGAGCTCATGCGACAATAGAGGGTTCATGTCCTCTAAGGGCGCGTATTGCACTGCACTGAGAGAAAATCAGCATAAGTTTGCACCTCCATTGAGTGCATTATTTTTGTGATCGTATTATTGTTATTATCTACAATGCAGCGTTATTGCAGCATTTACGAAGTATAAATATAAGATTGAAAGTTAACAATTTGATAAATCTGCTTAGACACAATCAAGGTTGATTGCAGCTCAACGTGCAGGTATTCCACTGTTTTCTGTGTACATCTATTGTATTTATTAATTTAGGTGGTAGAATTAATTGGTCTAATATGTCATCATGCTAGCAGCTCTGTCAAAGCTTGGACGATGAAATGGCAGATGTGGTGAAATGCTCTCTGACATTGCAGAGTGCAGGAACTTTGGGCAGAATTGACAATGTTGGCCAAAGTAGTATCGAGTTCAAAGAATGAAAAGTGTTCTAACCCCTGGCCTAAAGAGATGTGATTGGGCTTACGATATTTATACGATGACTGTTACTGTGCTGCACGTGGTACATTTCTGGAGCCCTCGGTGTGCGCGTTTCTGTTTACGCTGTCACTGCTGACTCACAAATAAGCGATGAACTGATGACCTGGCATACAAAAAACTTTAAAGGCATTTTCCTAAGCCACATTCATGCAGTAAGAGTTGGAGTTGAGTACAAGAGTTGAGAGCTGGCAGTACAAGGCAATATGAGACGGAGCAAACAGCAGTGCGCCTGACCAGCGTGCCCACGCTATGCCTCCCAATGCCCCTCCAAATGAAAGGCCAGCAAGAACTTCTAATCTGTCCATCTGTCCTGTGTTCTTGTCTGAGTCTGCATGATAAGATTAGTTTAAGGTTCGGCGTTGAGTCCTTCTTTGTCTAGTTAAGTAGGTTCCGTCACATTTGTCTCTGTCTCTTCCCATCGATTATTTGCTTACTGCGTGTCCCCTTGTCCTTGTGAATAAATCCTTCAAGTTTTTTCAAACTCGAGTAGCTGTGGAATTTGAGACATGATCATGCCTCCAGTGTGTTAAATTACTCATGGAGGAATAATCGCACCAACAATCTTGGCACTTGAACCAAATGATGAACAGTAATACCGCCATTGCACCGGTTTACCACCAGTGTGCAGTAGCATCTCCAGTCAGTGTCTCGTGCAGTTAATCTCTTGTCCCTTGACAGGAGCGAGACAGGATCTGGTCCCTTGGGAAAGACCGGTTCTGTTACAATATTGTTCCAATAATTGAACCCCTGCCTATTACAGCCATGGTTTTATTATTAATTTGCAACCTACTTGCATTCTGCAGACCAGATATGGAATGAACAGCTTGAGCGATGCTTTAAAGACGACTGTCTGAATCACTCCACATGGCTGGCTGGAATTGTAGCTTGGCCTCAACAAGAGCAGTCAATTGTAAAATACTGTACATCTCATTAGTTTGCGCCAATAAGTAGAGCTTTAATCAGTCCGCGTACAGCAAGTTTTCACCTTGATTACTCATAACATGGAACGCATGGACCTTGTTTTTTGCCTCTCATTCATCCGTTTAGAATAGTTCAGTCACGATTGTGTGATGCCACTTAATAAATAAGGGCCATTGCACAAACACGAGATTTACAATAAAAGTTTATGCCATTAAACACGCCAATGGTTCGGAAGGATAGGGGTTTCGACGGTACAGCATTACAGGGTGACACAAACACTGAAGCTACATAATAGTTTGTTGTATTTAGTAGCTTAAATGTTTTGTTTCACCCTGTATGTTTGTTTCATACTCATAAATTAATGTTAGAACAGAGTACCCACCCTCGAGGTGGGTAGAGTTTGTGCATTACTTGCAGAAAAGTATAGTCTGTATATTGCAAAGAAGACTCTTTTGATGTTTGTGTTGTGAGTGTTTAAAGGGGTCTAACAGGTCCAAAGGTTTACAGGACTAAGGTGTCTAAGTGGTCGAAAGGGGTCTGTATGGTCTAAAGGTTCTAAGAGTCTCAAGGTTATGTTCCAATAATTGTAAGGGCTTAAAAGGTCTTTAATGGTCTTTGGGGTCAAAACGGTCTAAAGCGTCAAAGGGGTCTAAGGGTCTGCGAAGGGGCTAAAAAGTTATACAGGTCTAAAGAGTCAAATGTGTCGAAAGGGTGTAAAGGTCTAACTCTAAAGCGTCTAAGAGATCGAAGGGTCCAAAGGATCCAAGAGGTTATCAGGGTATTAAAAGTCTTAAAGGTCTTCAGGTCTGTTCCAATCATAGTTAGGGTCGAAAGGGTCAAACGGGTTTCAATGGTCTATAGGGTCTTTAAGGGGTCTGAAAGTCTAGGGGATCAAAAGGTTTAAAGGATGGAGATTCTTAAAGGCATCTAACGTTTATAAAATATCTGAAGGTCTTAAAAGGTCCAAGGGGTTTGAAGGGTTTAATGGTCTAAAGTGTCCAAAGGGTCTAAGCAGTCCAAGTGGTGTAAAGGTTTAAAAGGTACATTCTAATACGTAATTAATAGATGTGTTCATGATACAACTTATGTTTAAACAGTCGTAATGAAGAGACATAAGAATGTAGTCATTGAGCATCAAAGAACAAGTAAAGAGGAAGGCATTTATATCTTGATTGCTCCAAACATTGCCGCTTCTCAATTAAATTTAAAAGGTTCATGTGGACACGAGTCACAAGATAAGACAATGGAGACACTTCAACAATGAAAAAACTCTCACGACAAATGGCCATGTGGCAGTGCACTCTTGAAAGAAGCAATTCCTCAATATCCCCTTGACTTCAAAAGTCTGTCCATTTACTTAATTACCTGATCGGTGCACCAATACCATATGGCGAGGATAGTCAAGCCAAAGACCAAACCAGGCCAAGGAAGATCCCCAGTAATGGGGTCTCTGAGCAGATTGAAGGAGTCATTTCGAGGCATGTAGCATTCCTGGTTAATGGTAAAGTTTGGAGACACCTCAGGGATGGCGTTCATGTACTTCTTGTGCAATCCTTCGTTAACCACCAACATTATTGAAAGCTGCAGAATAAGAGATAGACATGACATATTGTTTGTCTGTTAGAAAAAAAAAACAGACAAAGTTTTGAACTTAAAGTAAAACTAAAAGCTAAAAATAGCCCTGTAGCCTTGGGTACTGATGGTTATTTCCCTAACAGGTGGTGTGAAAATGAGGGAATAGGGGTAAAGAGCCATCACCCCCCCCCCTTCCTGAAGTGGTACGGTCATGGGACCCAACTTAACTTAAACGACATGGTCCTGATGTTTCATGAAGAGCTTGGTCTTCATTTGGCCGTCGGTTTCTAGAAGTTCCCAACACCGTCAGTCATCCCCATCCAAAATCATGATCTTTTCTACATCCATTAAACAACGCCAACCTCTCCCAAAATTTTATTTATGTATCCTCTTTCCATCCCTTACGTTCTCCCCTAACCCTCATCGTTACCTGCATTCCTTGTTTGTCCATCTCCTTCTACCTTCTTCCTCCACTCTGCTATTGCTGTTTCCCCTTTCTCCTGCTGTTCCCTTGCAATGTTGTGTCCTGATCTGTTCTGTGTCCTGCTCTTACACGAGCCTCGACCAAGTAAAAAAAAACAATACAAAAAAATTCCTCAACTAAGAACCTCATTGATTTGTAACTAATTTTCTCATCGAAGATTACACACTTTCTGCCCGAAACTCTCCAAACTGGAGTCCACAACCTCGACCGTGAGTCCACATCATCAATACTCAAATGCAGAAATTGTCTTTTTAACAGACTGCCCACATTCTCCACTGCACCATTAATAATAACTGAAAATGTTTTTTAAAATGTATTTATTTCAGTCTTCATCGATAATGTTTTTTCCCATTGTGATTGTATTTATTGAATTAAATTTGGCATCGTTTTTTATGAACTCAAATAACATTTTTATGCCTCTGCAGATGAAGGCTTGAGACAAGATGTTTTCAGTTGTCTGGTAAGTCCTTCGGTTATCGGGTTTTTTTTTGGAACAAGATACCTTTGTGAACCTTTGAAGAGTTTCAACCAAGCTTGGCACAAGTTTGTCTGTCTGCTTGTCTGCACAGAACATGAGCAAGTGGATTAATTACATTAGACCCTTAAGAAACCCCAACACCCTTGAAGGACTCTGACCACCATTTCCACCTGTAACACCTCTTAAGATCCCTAAAACCATTTAGACCCTAAACCCTTATAGACGCTTAAGACTCTGTGATCATATGACCCCCTTAGACGCCAAGCCCCAAATCGACCCTGTTACACCCTTTAGAGAACCCCTAACCTCTACTAAGACCCTTTGGATCCTCTTAGACCCTTTAGAACCCCTAAGTCCCTTTTCGACCTTCACACCTTTCAGACTTTTAATACCATGTAGACCCCTTTGACCTTGAGACCCTTTTAAGACGTTTTAAGACCCACCCTTTAGATCCTTTCAAGACAATTCTGACCCTTTAGATCTTAAATTACACCCTTTAGACCCCTTCAAAATTTTAAGGCCCTTTTAACCATTTTGACCCTTTTAACCATTTTGACCGCTTTAGACCATGTACACCTTTCATTTGCAAACAAATGACCTTTAATTTAGTAACGTACTTCCATTTATTTGCCAACAAAATTACACCAACACCAAACAAGTCCTGGCGAGGTCTGCAATATCTGATTGCTCTTTCTAGTTTCTTAAGTATTTGTTTAGTGAAGTGCGCTATACCATCCATGTGATGGGACTGTATTGCATATGTAATAGATAGACACATCCCCTAATCCATGTAATGTTTCTCCAGATACCATCCCTTTTGGCTTTATTAAATGTTCCTTTCCTGAATCTGTCCTTTATGTTCTTTACAAAGAGGCCTCGGGGCCATTGAGTGTGACCACAATCGTGGTACGTATTACTGTAAAGGAAGGCTAAGTGGCTAAGGTGCTGACCATTGCACCAATTTGGAACAAGAGCGGCCTGTAGGCCAGGATGAGGGGATTAAAGGTGGTGCAACAGGGTCATTTCCTGTGTTACTGGTGGTTTTGGTTCCTATCGGTTGGTGCCTGATGGTTCTGGGCTGCTTGATTGTCCTGGTCTGGTGATTCTGTTTCTGGCCGTGGGTCATTTTGCTCGGGTGCTGGAAGTTTCTGCGCTTCTCCAAGAAGAGGACTTGAGCGTCTGGCTCGGTGGTTGGTGAATTCGCAAATGAGAATCAATATTGCAGTGCTGACACCGCAGCCTGACGAAACCCCTTGACACAACCAAGCGACCGCTAGACCTGTTCTTTGGAGAGCCAACAGGGCCATAAGGGACCTACCTCTGGCAGATTGATTGCCTCTTCTGTATGTCCTGTTACCCTTTGCAGAACTGTCGAATGTCTGTGGAGCCTAAATTAATCGATAAGGCAATCCCATGCGTCGCTTCTCCCCGTTGGATTGCAACCTTGTCGTGGTCGGGGAGCTTGTGTGTCTCAGTGACCCTAGAGCTATGTCGTGGGAGATTCGTCTCCCTGGTAGGGCCTTCCATGCTGGACAAGTCGAAGGGTAGAGGCGAGACGAAGAGCGATCCACTGGTCGCTCCAGGTTGGGGGTTGAGCACCTAGGGCTAACAACCGCTGTCTCGTAAAACAAATATGTTACGGAAACAGCAACTGAAGGAATCAACACTATGGGCGTGATGGACTTCCAGGGCTATCGACAGATGCTAGGATGAATGTCAATGGTGAAAGCCGAAAGGAAGCCACTGGCAGGAAGGTGGAAGTTCTGAATGCCAAACATAAGACTAGGATAGGATTTTGGAATGTACGAACAATGTATGACACAGGGAAACTAGCACAAGTGACATCAGAGATGAGACGCGCAACACGAGATATTCTTGGAGTAAGTGAAAGCAGATGGATGGGATCGGGAGACTTAGGACCAGCACAGGGGAGACAGTGTTTACTCAGGAAGGGATGACGAGAATCACAGAGGAGGGTAGCCATTATTTTAAAGAAAGGAGTAAGAATCGTTTGATAGAGTGGGAACCTGCAATAGTAGACTCATGAAGATCAGAAGTGAGGGAAGCAAATTAATACAACCATCATCCAGTGTAATGCTCCAACAAATGATAGTGATGATAGTGTTAGGATGAATTCTATGAGCAACTACAGGCTGAGTTGGAAAAACACACCAAGACATGACATTGAAGATTGTGATGGGGGACCTAAATGCAAGGTTGAAACAACAACACAGACCATGGGAAAAGAAGAGGCTGTGGTACCTATGAATGAGAATGGAGAGAGACTATAGAACTCTGCACCACTTATAACCTAGTAATTGGAGGGACCCTCTTTCCGCACAAAGACATTCACAAACTGACATGGTACTCTCCAAATGGAAGGGATAAGAATCAGATAGACCACTTGATGATAAACGGCACATGGAGACGCTCATTACTTGATGTTAAGGTTAACGGGGAGCTGATGTTGGTAGCGACCACCACCTGGTCTGGCTGTCTCAAAAGTAAAGCTGAGGAAAAACAGGGAGCAAAAAGACAGGCAGGGCAACAGTTTGATGTTGAGAAACTACATGACAAAGTGAAGGCTCTTCCGTGCTACAATTAAAGAACAGGTTTCAGGCACTGGCAGATATGGACGATCACACAGAGCCAAATGCAAATAATATTAATACTGTGTGGGAACAAACCAAATAGCCGATGTGGAAACCAGTGAAGCCTGTGGGGTTCAAGCAGAAGACAAAGAAGGAGTGGATAAACTAAAGACTGTGGCAAACCATTGAAAATAGGAGAAAATTAAAGAAGAAAATAAATGAGCACAAGTCCAAATGGCTGCAAGAAAGATACAAGATGCAGTACCAAGAAGCAAACAAAGCAGTTCAGAGGAAAAGCCAGAGCTGACAAACGGGCGTACCTGGAAGATCTTGCTAATCAAGCAGAAGATGCAGCTAAGAAAGGGGAGCAAGGGAAGGTCTACAAGATAACCAAGATTATAATCTGTGGCAAACATCGTCGAACCACTGAGACACCAATTGTAGACAAAAAGGGCCGACTCCCAACAACAGGAGCAGAACAAGAAGAAGCTCGTTGCGCGGA
>CM068967.1:71700058-71714491 GCA_035128595.1 Eptatretus atami
AGCTAGCCCAGAACAGACAGGAGTGGAGGACCTTCGTTGCTGCCCAACATGCCAGGAGGCATAATGGGCAGTAAGTAAGTGAGTATGCGTCGCTTGGTTTGTTCATTGGGTGCGTATTGTTAGGGGCTACAAAGGGGACAATCATTGCTTTTACGGTTTGTTTGTTTGTTGTGCTTGGTTTTTAAATGCATACACACCTGTTTGAATCAACTTGGTCTCCTGTGAATGTGGACAACCTGTTACGTCCTTAAGACGGACGATTGGCACAACTAGTGCTCATTCAATTAAAGTGAATGCAGGTCAGAGACTGCTCGGCTCACAATTTGATATGGCCTGCTGCGTTGCACGTGACTCTCGGTCGAACTCCGGAGCCCCACGAGAGGATAAAAAAAAAAAAAAAGAAGTCGTTTTTGCCAGCATTTCCCTGCTGAGCAGGGTTAGCTCTTTGTGGGCTCCATGCAATCATGGTTCCCTTCTTGAGATAATGTTTTAAGCCGGATGCCCTTCCTGACGCCAACCCTGGTCACCTCTTACGACACACAGGGATATGGTACACCTATTCTAACCGGGGCATACACCGGGACCAGTACACTGGTACTCATTTCGCTGACCTCAGAAGGATGACAGGCTGAGTCAACCCCTGGTGTTAATTCAGTGGAAAACGGGGCTCGAACTCAGGACCCTAGGATCCCAAGCCAGCCACCCTAACCACTAAGCCAACACCAGGCTACCCCACGAGATGGTAATTGTACATAAAAGGCCCACAACCCGTTTTGGAGCTTTGGACTCAGCTGACCGGCATGACAGTCATTTAGTGGCCCAAGAGATCTGGTCATGAAAGACCGGATCGCATGGCACAAAAAGAGCCACCGGCACAGGACAAGAACCTCAGTTCGATTCCGAGTCCGGGCTCACTGCTACAATACATTTGTTTTCTTTACACCTAATTTAGCTGTTATGGTTAGTTTTACATCTTTATGTTGGTTGACAATATGGTGATGGATATGCATACCCATACACTTACTTTCTTTGAGATGTTTGTGTGACATAGAATGCCAAGGTTATGATGTAGAATACTTACCATAACCTGTGAGAATGAAACCTCCAATGAGCATAATGATAGTTTGTAGTGTGTCTGTGTAAATCACTGCTGTCAATCCACCTGGCAAAAATAAAAATAAAAACATTTCAGCATTAAAACAAGGAAGTAAGAACATAGAAATGCATGAAAGTAGCCTCTGTGAAGGCCTGCAATTATTACTGTGTTTGAGCTCAATCAATTACAATTGAAACTAGATATCTGTGATGACAAAGTGATTGTCAACAGTAAGCCTCCCCCGACCAGGGGAGGCTTAGCCTTGGTGATCACCCACGACATGCCTTCGACCCGCAATACGATGATGACCTTATTTTTTTTCAGACCACCATATGACCTTGACCTTCAACATTTAGGGATAGAATGAAAATTAAGAAAATATGTCCCCATCTACAATGTATCCATAAACTAAACATCATGAAAATTGGAGGAAAATTATTCAAGTTATGATGAAAAAGGTGTTTTTTGTTAATTATGTCACAATCCGAAAAAAACAGGTCAAGAACATGAATCAAATATCAGGTGTACAACTTCAGTACAGGTACACTCTAATGCTGCAAGAACATCTTGGAAGGCCAAGCTGTCTGAGATTTTGCATTAGCAAAATTGAGCGATGACACAAAAATGCATTTTTTTTTTTCAGACCGCCATTTCACCTTGATCTTTAACTCGGAGGGGTATGATATAAATTAGGCGTACATGTGCCTTGCTCTAGGGCTCTAGGCTATCTAGTGAAAGCAATTTCATTCTGATCGGACAAACCTTAATCGAGTTTTGGTGAAAAATGTTAAAATATCTATAATTGGGTCATGACCTTAAAATTAGGTCAAGGTCAAAAACATTCAACCCTGCACATTTTTATACCCATATTAATGCAAAATTTCATTCTGATAGTCCCAGCCGGCTCTGAGATACAGCTCAGAAATTGGAAGTTTAGGAAGAATCTCGAACTGCACTTGGAAGAGCGCATATCTCTGCCACTCTGTGAGGGTGAACAATTTACGTCTTGTATCCCACTGATAGGCCGGATCTGCATCCGGATCTTAACCAAAATCTAATCAACTTGTTCTTGTCACTTACCCAACTCATCCACCAAGTTTTTCCACAATACATCCACAACTTTTTGAAATATTGTGCTATATATAATCTTTGGCCCAATCATTTTTGGTGAAGAATCACTGAGAAATTCTAGTATCTGGATTCAGATCCAGATCTTCACCAAAATCTAATCAATTTGTCGATGTCACACACCCAACCTGTCCACCAAATTTCTTCCGAATCCATCGACAACTCTTTGAGATAGCCTTCTCACAGACAGACAAACAGACAGACAGACATACAGACAGGGGTGAAAACATAACTTCCGTCCACCTTCGGTGGCGGAGGTTAAAAAAAAAAGTTATAAATGGTGGTTGCTAAGAAAGTCTGTGGTACCATTAACATTGGGGGCAGTAATTGTATAAACAAACCCAACAGCTATAGATATATATATATATTTTAATATATATATATATATAATCCTATAGGGGGAGACAAACATCCATTTAAAGGACTGCCACGACAGTTGTGACAACTCCACTGTGCCTGGTGGACTCAATAAATTTATTAAAGAACTTCTATTTTATCAGAAAGTATAACAGAGTGCTGGATAAACAGTACATTATTAAAAACAGAATAAAAGTTAGAAAAGGCTGTACAGAAAAGGAAAGTTTTCAATCATATTATTAAGAAGGCAGAATCCTTAAATAACAAATGTCCAAAGCTAGGGAGTTCTCAAGTAGTGAGGCATAAAATAAGCCCGATCACTCATTGATTTAAGCTAGACTATTGGGAGATTTAAGAAGCACTAATTTTGAGTTAAAAATCGAAGATGAACGCTCGAGATAAAGAAGATTTAAAAAGCACCAGCGAAGAACCCGTACTTAAAGGTGGGTTCATTCCCCTAGAATTGGCACATTTTAGGACGAACTGTAATATCCCTTCCCATTGAGAATGGTGCTATATGATATATGATACACATTTACCTGTAGAATCTGCATCCTCCCCCCACCCTGAACTCCCAGGGCAATTAATTTTTTCATTGCCTGAAGCCTCCTGTATACACCAGTGAGTACAATCACCAGTATTCACCTGATATAATGGCTCAGGAAGTCAAACAAACAAACAAACAAACAACCAAACAGACACTTCAAAAAAATATAGTATAATAGTAAATAACCCATCCTTACAGAAGGGTTATTTCCCCCATTTCCATGATGTCTATGGTTTTCATGTAGGGAAATTGCATATTATATTATGACTTGTAATACTGGCTCCCCTCTGGTGGCGCTATACAATACACATTTACATAGAATTGGCATCCGCCCCCTACCCTGACCCCGGGGGTGATGTCTTTTTTTAACCACCTAAAACAACACCCCAATTACAACCTTCGGTTTCCAACTAATTCCAATCAGCAGTTCAAGAGTACATAAAAGTCAAACACCCAAACACACAGACACTTCTCAAATTATACATCATGGAGTATGGTAGTACTCCATATATAGGGATGGCACGGGAAAAAGAGGGCCACCCCATCAATGTGTACAAAATGAAATACTCAAAAGCTACTGCAGAGTGAAATGATAAGTCTTTAAAAGCAATACCTTTTATTATTATCGAACATTTTCATAACGAACAAGAATGAAAAATATGCCAGCATACATCGCTAAAGTACCAAATCAAGAGATCGTACCAAATTTTAGCTCTCATACGAGTCTTAACATTGTTGGTTCACGAAAAAATATTTTCACGAAAAATATCAGTGACCACTATATTCGTTATTGTTGTGTGTCTGTCTGTCTGTCTGTCTGTCTGTCTGTCATTCCGAGCATAGCTCCGTGGGTTTTGATCCGATCGATGAAATTTTGGTGGGAGGTTTATATCATGATCTAGTTGTGTTTTCCTGAAAATGGGCGTGGTCCGCCCATTATGGGCGGAGCACGCCCAAAACATGTGTTTTAGGGGGTAGCCGATTTCAATTTGCATCTTCTCCGAGGGGTTTTGTGCGAATCTGACAGGGGTTTTGGTATTTGGTTAGCCCAATGGCACCTGCATAGCCCCACGGAGCTAGATTTTCATTTTCGTCCAAGGTCAAGGTCACAGAGTCACGGACTTAGAAAATTGCGATTTTGACATAAAAAAAATTCTTCTCCGAGGGGTTTGTCGAATCTGACAGGGGTTTCGGTATTTGGTAAGCCCAAATGGCACCTGCATAGCCCCACAGAGCTCGATTTTCATTTTCGTCCCAAGGTCAAGGCCACAAGGTCACAAAACTTAGAAAATTGCGAATTGTGTTTTAGGCGGTAGCCGATTTCAATTTGCATCTTTCCTCGGGTTTGTCAAATCTGGCAGGGGTTTCGGTATTTGTATAGCCCATGGACCTGCATAGCCCCACGGAGCTCGATTTTTCATTTTCGTCCCAAGGTCAAGGTCAAAGGTACGAACTTAGAAAATTGCGATTTTGACATAAAAATCCATCTTCTCCGAGGGGGTTGTCGAATCTGGCGGGGGTTTCGGTATTTGGTTAGCCCAATGGCACCTGCATAGCCCACGGAGCTCGATTTTTCATTTTAGTCCAAGGTCAAGGTCACAAGGTCAAGGTCACAAGTCATGAACTTAGAAAATTTCGAATTTTGACATAAAAATCAGAGGACGCGCCAAACTTGAGAGAGCTTGGATGACAATATTTTTATATGCATAATCTTGAGGTCATTCCCCACCTAAAGCTCTAGAACCCATTTTGCTCTACTTTCGAACACCTTGCCCGTGGCGCCCCTTCAAGTTTGTTTTACGCTGATTTCATCAAAGTATGGATATCCGAGGGTGTGAAAATGCCATATAGCTATATGACGTTATATTGTTCCTGGAATGTTCCAGAGGAAGTTTTGCACCAAAGGTCCATAATCCTTGCCCTTGACCTTTAAAGTTACAAACGTCAAATTTTAAAGTTGTGGAATCGACCGGTTTTCGACCTTCTTCGACGAACTAACTCCAATAAGCTATAGCAGTATCCTGTTTCCTTATTTAATGTCCACAACATTGTTTTGGGACCTTTAAAGGTTATGCAAAGTCAAATTTTTTAAAGTTTGATCTGAAGCGAAACGGCGGGTTTTCGACAAGTTTTGCACCGCTAATAACTGTACTCATAGCATGACACCATCATGTTGATCATTTTTATACATTGGTCACCATTATCACATTGTCTCATCCTTAGACTTCTGAAACAGATCTAATCATCGTCTAATAGCCCTCGTTGATCGATACGACTATCAGTCGTCTTCAGACTTGTTGAATTATTTTTCGTAAAATCACCGAATTGTTGATAAATGTCATCCAGCCTAACACAATAATGGCTGAAGAAATTACAATGATTCCATCGGAAGGAAGCAACATTGTTTTTTGGGTAATATTGCACCCCCTCACAAAAAAAGAACCCCAAAATTCTTTTTTTTATAAGATTAAAAACAAAATAACAACCTGTTGAATGGCCTTTACGCTTGCGCAGAGTAAGAAACACTCCCATAAAAATCATTTTGCCATAAAACTCACGATCTGCCGTAAAGTCTCTGTCGTGGATTGCAATGCCTTGTGCGTTGTAAGGTATGAGGAATGCTTAATTTACGAAGGAAAAGGGCCCAGAACGGTCTGCTGATGCTTTCATTGAGATTCACAGTAGGTCGTACCGGTTATTGAAAACAGTATTCTAAATTCACTTTTCCATACAACATATGCGTAATATTGTTCAAGCAAGTCATTCAGTACCTCCTCATTGGTTGTTATTTCCATTTGCGGGTTTCAGGACGTGGGTGGAAGTTCTCCCAGAAGTCAAAATCTCCACCTCCTATTTTTTGGTCGAGGATCATGATTCATGAACCAAACTATGAAGTTTCGTTCTCATAGTCTCGTTCCAAGGGCTCTTTTCAGAATCTTCACTGAACCTTTGACGGTAGCTCGTTTGTAGTGATATTCCCCGTAATGATTTTTAAGTTCTCAGTAAGCGGTTTCTTCATCATTCCTGTAGCTCCAACTATCACTGGTACAATTTCAGCTTTCTTTAATTCCCACATCCTCTTGACCTCATTTTTCAGATCGTGGTATTTGGTCATTTTCTTGATTTCTGGGGGGTTTCGTCCAAAGTCATTGGGAACTGAAACCTCGATCAACAATTCCGACTTTTCCTTTATGTGTTTGAGCACCATGTCCGGACACAATGCTTTGTTTGCAATGTCTACACTTGATGGGATCATCTTGTCACGAGTGAGCATTACTTGTTCATTTTTGAGGGTCGGATTTGGTTTGTGTTTCCATGATTGTTCTGGGACCGAGATGCTGAAATGTTTACAGATGTGCCAGTGGATTGCTCTGCAGACGCTGTCATGTCTTTCTGTGTACAGCTTTTTCCGACAAGTTTTTTTATATCTTGAAAGGAGGTGACTGGTACTTTGTTTCTTCCCGACAAAACCTGCATTTGTCTGATTGACTCACTTCCGCCATTTTCTTAAAGGCATTAGTGTAATGTCCTTGGTCTTGGGCATTGATGATGACTCGTTCTCCATCCCAACTAATTTAACCTCTTCGTAGCCATTCCAATGAGCCTTCCTTGTCGATTCCTATCCCATCAAGCCCTTTTTAAAAAAATCTTCCTGCTCTTTTGTCATTCTCCCATTTGTCAGAGTATATCTGCTGATATTTATTTTTGTAATTTTCCTTTTTTTCTTTGCTATCATTGGGGCTGTGTTTGTTTCTGTTTCGTTTTCCTGAAACAGATTTTTTGTAATCTATCCAGGCTGTGGATATCCATTACTTGCACCTGTTTTTGGAAGTTTGATGATAAATGGATTAAGGAATACTTTTCTGGTTTGTTGTTTTCTTGCTCGTGTATAAATGTCATCTGATAGTCTGCTGAGCTCTTCATATACTCCGCTAGTCCGACACACGATGTTCTGTGTGTGCACTTGGTTAAGCTCCATCAAACCACCTCCTCCCTCTCGCCTTGGTAAGTACAACCTCAGTATGTATTGGTTTTTGTCGAACATCTTGTGAATAGTTGGAAGTTTCCTTGTTTTGGTGTCGAGGTTGTTGATCTCCAATTGTGGCCAGTTTATAATTGTACAGCTATATTGGAGTACCGGAACTGCAAGCTGGTTTATACCTTTGGTTTTGTTTCTTGAAGAGAGGGATGACTTCAGAATTAGTCTTATTTTTGTGTCGGTACTCTGCTGATTATTTTACGCATTGTTTTGTGTTTTACCTGGGGGCCTTCTTCTATTCCTAAGTATTTGTGGGATGTTTCATTTTATATTTCCTGTATTGTTGTGCTTTCATCGATTGAGATGTTGTCTGTTCTTTTTGTTTTTCCTTGTACAAATGTGCATTTGGCACATTTGTCAAGACCAAACTCCATTCGGATCTCCTCCGAGTACTGATTTACAAGTTTCAGTTGATCTGCCAATTTCTTATCATTTGGGGTGAAGAGTTTCAGATCGTCCATGTCCAGTAGGCTTGTTACCTTTCTTGTTTCTTAGTCGTTTTTCTGTTGCTGTTCAGATTCAGTATCTGTTGTCCTAGTTCATTGATGAGGTTACTCAGTGGGTCCAAAGCCAGACAAACAGGAGGGAGAAAAGACTTGCACCTTGAGAAGTACCCGTCGTATCTTTTACTCCTGAGAAGCTCAATCTTTCCTTCAGGTAACGTCAGTATCGATTTGTTTCCAGAGCGTCATTGCTTTCTCAAATCAGTTGTGACTTCTGGGGGTCAATTTGTACACTTGCATGCATTTTATAATCTGAATGTGCGACACTATCAAGGCTTTTTTGTAATCTTCCAGGCTGTGGATAAGTTGGTTGGCGGAATGCAGTTTTTGAGGAGGTTTTATTGAATAACTAGACGGGCACTCGTTAGTAAGCACATACTCCGCCATGTAATACTGATCCAGCAGAACATGTCGGGCCCTTACATTTTTGAAATGATCATGCTATACAGTACTATATCGGTTTTGGCCCGATCTCTCAATGGTGAAGAATCACTTTAAAAAATAAATAATTCTCGTGTCCAGATCCAGATCCGCATCTTCACTAAAAATCGAATCAGTTTGTCCTCGTCACACACCCAAGCTGACCACCAAATTTGGTCCGAATCCGTCCACAACTTTTTGAGATATCGTGCACACAAACAAACAAACAAGCAGTCATAGAATGGTACTTACGAAATCGTCAACTTGACCTCTGACCTTGTCTAATAAAGCTGTCTCTAGAGAAGGTAGCGACGCAAACCAGAAGTTTCTACGATGATTCTGTCCCAAACCTCTCATAAAACATCCGATTTTTACCAGAATTTCGACAACCCAGTGTTAAGCATACTTAACCGTAACCAAAATTGAAGACAGGATTGAAATTGACTTTAAAACGAGCGCGTAATGCCGTGTGTTACAATCCCCCTCATTAGCAAAATCTTCAGTAAAGCCTCAGATAAGACACCCGACATAAATCTCATAAACATCCGATTTTTATCAGAATTTCGACAACAGTTTTAAGCGTCCTAAGCGATCGCAAAAACCGAAGACAAAATTAAAATCGAAGTTAAAACGAACTCGTAACGTCGAGGCGAAGCAAAATCTCCATTTCTCCACGCAATTATTTAATATTATTTTATCAAAGTTACAAAACCGTAATATTCAGCCATCCACCAACAATCTTTACATAATCCGACGGCTTAGCGAGTCAGGCATGGGACGATAACCTTATTGGGATAAAAAATGACTTTTAAACACCATCTTTATCGAAAACACGTCAGCGCGCACACAGCGCAAAACCTTTACGTGACTCAACGACGTGTCTGCTCGAGCGCGCTGCACCACGTGATGAGCCGTGAGCGGGCGAGTGAAATATTTTTATACAATCTTAAACGTCTCCAAAACATCCGATTTTTACAAGAATTTCGAAAACCGAGTGTTAAGCATCCTAAGCGATCGCAAAAACCGAAGACAAAATTAAAATTGAAGTTAAAACAAACTCGTAACGTCGACCGAAGCAAAAATAATCCATTTCTCCACATGAATTTACGTAATTATGTTTGACCTCACTGTGACCTTGACCTTTGACCGATTTTGACCAAAATCTAATCAGCGCTAGCCATCACCCTCCTGAATCACGTGGTGTAATTTGACATTGGTAGCTTCTTCCGTTCTCGAGTTATCTGTACCAAACCATCAAAAAATCGAATATTTGACCTCACTGTGACCTTGACCTTTGACCGATTTTGACCAAAATCTAATCAGTGCTAGCCATCACCCTCCTGAATCACGTGGTGTAATTTGACATTGGTAGCTTCTTCCGTTCTCGAGTTATCGTGCCTACAAACAAACAAACAAGCAGTCATAGACTGGTACTTACGAAATCGTCAACTTGACCTCTGACCTTGTCTAATAAAAGCTGTCTCTAGAGAAGGTACGATGCAAACCAGAAGTTTCTACGATGATTCTGTACCAAACCTATCATAAATCGAATATTTGACCTCACGTGACCTTGACCTTTGACCGATTTTGACCAAATCTAATCAGCACGAGCCATCACCTCCTGAATCACGTGGTATAATTTGACATTGTAGCTTCTTCCGTTCTCGAGTTATCGTGCTACAAACAAACACACACAAACACACACACACACACAAACAAACACACAAACAGATGACGGAAGTCATCAACATACTTACGAATCTTTAGATTTCCTAAGTAACAAGCAGTCATAGACTGGTACTTACGAAATCGTCAACTTGACCTCTGACCTTGTCTAATAAAAGCTGTCTCTAGAGAAGGTAGCGACGCAAACCAGAAGTTTCTACGATGATTCTGTACAAAACCATCAAAAATCGAATGTTTGATTCACTGTGACCTTGCTTTTGACAGATTTTGACCAAATCTAATCAGCGCTAGCCATCACCCTCCTGAATCACGTGGTGTAATTTGACATTGGTAGTTCTTCCGTTCTCGAGTTATAACTTTTTTTTGGATGTTTGACCTCACTGTGACCTTGACCTTTGACGATTTTGACCAAAATCTAATCAGCGCTAGCCATCACCCTCCTGAATCACGTGGTGTAATTTGACATTGGTAGCTTCTTCCGTTCTCGAGTTATCGTGCCTACAAACAAACAAACAAGCAGTCATAGACTGGTACTTACGAAATTCGCAACTTGACCTCTGACCTTGTCTAATAAAAGCTGTCTCTAGAGAAGGTAGCGACGCAAACCAGAAGTTTCTACGATGAATTCTGTACCAAACCATCAAAAATCGAATGTTGTGACCTCACCGTGACCTTGACCTTTTGACCGATTTTGACCAAAATCTAATCAGCACGAGCCATCACCCTCCTGAATCACGTGGTGTAATTTGACATTGGTAGCTTCTTCCGTTCTCGAGTTATCGTGCCTACAAACACACAAACACACACACACACACAAACAACGACGGAAGTCATCAACATACTTACGAAATCTTTAGATTTCCTAAGTAACAAGCAGTCATAGACTGGTACTTACGAAATCATCAACTTGACCTCTACCTTGTCTAATAAAAGCTGTCTCTAGAGAAGGTAGCGACGCAAACCAGAAGTTTCTACGATGATTCTGTACAAAACCATCAAAATCGAATGTTTGACCTCACTGTGACCTTGACTTTTGACCGATTTTGACCAAAATCTAATCAGCGTAGCCATCACCCTCCTGAATCACGTGGTGTAATTTGACATTGGTAGCTTCTTCCGTTCTCGAGTTATAACTTTTTTTTGGATGTTTGACCTCACTGTGACCTTGACCTTTGACCGATTTTGACCAAAATCTAATCAGCGCTAGCCATCACCTCCTGAATCACGTGTTGTAATTTGACATTGGTAGCTTGTTCAGTTCTCGAGTTATCCTGCCTACAAACAAACACACAAACACACACACACAAACAAACAAACACACAACAGAGGACGGAAGTCATCAATATACTTACGAAATCTTTAGATTTCGTAAGTAAAAAACAGACAAATGAGGCAACAACACGCACTGCAAATCTGCAACTACTCTCACATCGAAAAGTTCATACAACTGTTACTATTGCCACCCATGACAAAAAAGTCAAAATATGTCATGATGGCAATCCGTAAAGGATTGTTGGTGTCATTCCTTCCTCCCTTGTTTGGTTGTTTTTGGGATTCCATCCCTCCATGTTTTTTCAATTTTTTAAGGTTTTTTTTTTCTGAGTTGGAGTGTTATATGACCATGGTAAGTTTGGTAGTTGTGTGAGATTGGAAGCCGGTCAAGAACAGGAGATATCAGAAAAAGGAAAAGTACGTCGAACATCGGGGGGGGGGGGTAGAATTTAGTCAAATAATAGTCCCACAAAGACATACTCTTTTAATGTGATACATGGGATGTTTAATGATACTATTACCTGTTATTGTGTAAAAGTCCAGTGATGATGAGAAGGCAAACAACAGCAAGGTACAGATTCAAACCCATTGCTTGTTGGATGAAAATGGCTCCAGCAAACATATCAGCCTGAAAGAGTTTCAGAAAATATATGAATGGATAAATAAGCATCAGCAGAACCAATCACATTGCT
Organism: Eptatretus atami; assembly: GCA_035128595.1. Lineage (NCBI taxonomy): Eukaryota > Metazoa > Chordata > Myxini > Myxiniformes > Myxinidae > Eptatretus > Eptatretus atami. The sequence continues at coordinate 71,711,799 of CM068967.1, forward strand.
AGAATATTTTGTGTAATGATTTTATAACTTAAAGGGGAACACAAACAAATTTTTTTTTTCTGAAAACCATTGAGAATCATTCATCACAGTCTAATTTGAAGAGGAAAAAATTGAATTTTTTTTGCCAATCACGAAGTGTCGAAAAAAGCCCTGGAGTGTCGATTTTGAGTCACAGTGACGTCACAACCTGAAGCTGTATTAATCCGAAGGGCAGCTTTACAGAGAGAAACAATGCATGTCGAGCTCGGATTCAAATACTGATTCCATCATTTTTAGCAAATCCAAAGATTCTCAGAATGTTGAAACTGATCAATGGATTTTGGAGGAATGGTTGGAGAGAAAATTTGTTAGTTTTTTTGTATCTGTAACGTTTTGAGCCTTGTGCGAGCGATTCAGAGGAAGAGGGAGCAGTGTTATTGAAGATGAAAACACTGATCAGACGAGAAGAGACCACAAGATGTACAGGACTACTTCCACATCCATAGACAAGTTGATGATGATGATGATGATGTCACATGATCACTTCAGCTTGGTAGGTTTTGAGCAGAATATATATTACTCGTTAATATATTACTCGAGCAGAAATTCCATCACCCGACAACACAGGCACTGCGGACAAAATTGGCGATGAATGCTTTGTCCCACCATCGCAGACTCACCAGGTGTTTAGTATGTTACGGGATCGTCCATCTTCATACTTTCCCCGATGTTTTGTGTCTGTGCCGTGTCCCACCGTCATGTCTGTAGAGTGTCGATGTCCCGCCCCAGTGGAGGGGGAGGGTGGGGGTGGTGGTATTGTGGGGGCAATAATTGATGGGGGGTTATGGAGAAGGGGTATTGTGGGGGTGATGGTTAATGCGGGGTGTGGAGGGAGGGTGGTGGGTATTGTGGGGGTGATGGTTGATGGGGTGTTGTAGGGGTGGGGGATAGTGGAGGGGGTGTGTGGGTGGTGGTGGTGGGTATTGTGGGGGTAATGGTTGTGGAGGGTGTATGTGGAATGGTGGTAGGTACTGTGGGGGTGATGGTTGATAGGGTGTTGTAGGGGGGGGATGGTGGAGGGGGTGTGTGGGATGGTAGTGGGTATTGTGGGGGTGATGGGTGATGGGGGGTTGTGGAGGGGGTGTGGGGTGGTGTGGATATTGTGGGGTGATGGGTGATGGGGGGTTGTGGAGGGGGTGTGGGGTGGTGGTGGATATTGTGGGGGTGATGGTTGATGGAAAGTTGTGGGGGTGGGGGAGTGGTGGGACCCTGAAAGTTTTAGCCAACCCGATGAAATCCTCTCGAGGAGTAGATGATGATACATACATACTTTCTCTCCACTATAAATAGAGGATGGTTCATTTGATTTGTAGTAATTTGTGTTATAGATAATTGTTTTCCAGTGCTCTTGTGGTGACTGCCGGGGAATGGCAACAAGTGTTTGATTCACCTTTCTAATCACCCATGTACATGTACTGGTTGCTGGGTAGAGATGGTGTTCCAGTTTCAAATGAAGGCTGTTTCTTCTGCTTAATCATGGGGATGAAATCATCTCTCAATCATGGTGGATAACCACAAGATATAACCATCTCTGTTGTTTCACCAGTGCTCTGTAACAAGTTCCGAGCACAAAAATGAACATTTTGTGGCCCGATCCACACTTGGGTATTTAGGACAAACCTCGTCCAATTTCTGCAACCCTCGATCTTTCAGCCATTGGTGTAGCATGTAACCATCTCGATTTGTATTACTACAACCAAGGACGCATCGACTCAGCATATTTGTGGAAATTGAAATTATTCGGCGTTTGAGTTCAATCGAACGCGCGATGTAACCCGTAAACAATATGGAAGTGGTGGTCCCTTATAGGTGTGATGTCACCGCTTACCTGAAGAAGAAGAGGATTTCGAATTTTAATCACAACATTACCGACTTTATAATTCGGAAATCGAAAAAAAGACATCATGTTTTTTTGTAAGGTTCAAGCGAAATGTTAGCGTTGTGGTGGTCTGAGCGTTTGGGTTCCCCTTTACCCTAATCTCCATGTACTCGCACATAAGGTTGGCTCAACCAACCTTATTTGTAATCGGTTAAACTCAATGATTGCAGCTTCTTGGAACCAGAAGAGACAAAAAGCAACAGATCCAACATGGTGTTTCTTTTGCAAGCTTCAGTATGATGATAAGGTCACGTGACAGGGTGTCTGAGGAGCTCACAGAGCATTTAGAAGGCAAATCAAAGCCCTGTAAGGCACAATGAAAACATGGCCCCAAGGTGCATACGATGGCTCTGATTACAGAGCGGCCTTAATGCTCTGTTTGGCAAAGGAAGTATGCCGAACAAAGTAAGAAATGAATCAGAGATGTGGACATCAAGTGACACACAAGCCGAATTACAAAATAGATACCGTTGCTCCAAATACTCCAATCCAGATCAAAACCAAAAGTTGGAGCAAGCAAACTGAGCCTTAACTTCAATTTCACAAACCTAAGGGTATAGGGTAACATACTGACAATGGCAGTGGGGCAGGTCACAATCGAGGGATAATGAACGAATGTTAAACTCGGAGAAAGGATGGTTCGAAGCACAGAAGCACACACTGCTAAAAGAGGGTTGGGTTGGGAAGAGGGGTTAATGGGGAAAGAAAATATCACAGGAAGGGATGAGAATATTGGCCTCACATTTCAATCCCATGGAATAGCAAATAACACAAG
>CM068967.1:71714516-71729328 GCA_035128595.1 Eptatretus atami
ACACCGGGACAGTACACCGGGTACTCATTTCGCTGAACTCAGAAGGATGACAGGCTGAGTCAACCCCCTGGTGTTAATTCAGTGGAAAACGGGGCTCGAACTCAGACCCTAGGATCCCAAGCCAGCCACCCTAACCACTAAGCCAACACCAGGCTTACCCCACGATTATGGTAGATTGTACACATAAAAGGCCCACAACCCGTTTTGGAGCTTTGGACTCAGCTGACCGGGCATTGACAGTCATTTAGTGGCCCAGAGATCTGGTCATTGAAAGACCGGATCGCATGGCACAAAAAGAGCACCGGCACAGGACACAGACCTTCAGTTCGATTCCGAGTCCGGGCTCACTGCTAACAATACATTTGTTTTCTTTACACCTAATTTACTGTTATGGTTAGTTTTTACATCTTTTATGTTGGTTGACAATATGGTGATGGTATGCATACCCCATACACTTACTTTCTTTGAGATGTTTTGTTGTGACATAGAATGCAAGGTTATGATGTAGAATTACTTACCATAACCTGGTGAGAGTGAACCTCCAATGAGCACATAATGATAGTTTGTAGTGTGTCTGTAAATCACTTGCGTCAAGTCCACCGGGCAAATAATAAAAATTAAAAACATTTTCAGCATTAAACAAGGAAGTAAGAACATAAAATGCATGAAAGTAGCCTCTGTGAAGGCCGCAATTATTACTGTGTTTGAGCTCGAATCAATTACAATTTGAAACTAGATATCTGTGATGACAAAGTGAGTAGTCAATACAGTAAGCCTTCCCCCGACCAGGGGAGGCTTAGCCTGGTGATACACCACGACATGCCTTCGACCGGCAAATACGATGATGACCTTATTTTTTTTCAGACCACCAGTATGACCTTGACCTTCACATTTAGGGATAGAATGAAAATTAAGAAAATATGTCCCCATCTACAATGTATCCATAAACAAACATCATGAAAATTGGAGAAATTATTCAAGTTATGATGAAAAAGTGTTTTTTGTTAATTATGTCACATCCGAAAAAAAACAGGTCTAGAACAGAATCAAAATACATGTGTACAACTTCAGTACAGGTACACTCTAATATCTGCAAGAACATCTTGGAAGGCCAAGCTGTCTGAGATTTTTTGCATTAGCCAAATTGAGCGATGATCACAAAAAATCATTTTTTTTTCAGCACCGCCATTTCACCTGATCTTTAACTCGGGAGGGTATTGATATAAATTAGGCGTACATGTGCCTTGCTCTAGGGCTTTAGCGCTATCTAGTGAGAAGCAGATTTTCATTCTGATCGGACAAACCTTAATCGAGTTTTGGCTGAAAAATGTTAAAATATCTTATAACTTGGGTCATGACCCGTTAAAATTAGTCAAGGTCAAAAACATTCAACCCTTGCACATTTTTATACCCATATTAATGCCAAAATTCATTCTGATAGTCCCAGGCCGCTCTGAGATTACAGCTCAGAAATTGGAAGTTTAGGAGAATCTCGAACTGCACTTGGAAGAGCGCATTATCTCTGCCACTCTGTGAGGGTGAACAATTGACGTCTTGTATCCCCACTGATAGGCCGGATCTGCATCCGGATCTAACCAAAATCTAATAACCTTGTTCTTGTCACTTACCCCAACTCATCCACCAAGTTTCCACAATACATTCCACAACTTTTTGAAATATTGTGCTATATATAATCTTTGGCCAATCACATTTTGGTGAAGAATACTGAGAGAAATTCTAGTATCTGGATTCAGATCCAGATTCTCACCAAAATCTAATCAATTTGTCGATGTCACACACCCAAACCTGTTCCACCAAATTTCTTCCGAATCCATCCACAACTCTTTGAGATAGCCTTCTCACAGACAGACAACGACAGACATACGAGACAGGGGTAAAACATAACTTCCGTTCCACCTCTGGTGGGGGGAGGTAAAAAAAAAAAAAAGAAGTCTAAATGGTGGTTGCTAAGAAAGTCTGTGGTACCAATAAAATTGGGGCAATGTATTGTATAAACAAACCCAACAGCAATAGATATATATTTTTATTTAATTATATATAATCCTATAGGAGAGACAAATATTCCATTTTAAAGGACTGCCAGCGACAGTTGTGACAACTCACTGTGCCTGGTGGACTCAATAAATTTATTAAAGAACTTCTATTTTATCAGAAAGTATAACAGAGTGCTGGATAAACAGTACATTATTAAAAACAGAATAAAAGTTAGAAAAAGGCTGTACAGAAAAGGAAAGTTTTCAATCATATTATTAAGAAGGAGAATCCTTAAATAACAAATGTCCAAAGCTAGGGAGTTCTCAGTAGTGAGGCATAAAATAAGCCCGATCACTCATTGATTTAAGAGACTATTGGGAGATTTAAGAAGCACTAATTTGAGTTAAAAATCGAAGATGAACGCTCGAGATAAAGAAGATTTAAAAGCACCAGCGAAGAACCGTACTTAAAGGTGGGTTCATTCCCCTAGAATTGGCCACATTTTAGGACGAACTGTAAGATCCCTTCCATTGAGAATGGTGCTATTATGATATATGATACACATTTACCTGTAGAATCTGCATCCTTCCCCCACCCTGAACTCCCAGGGCAATTAATTTTTCATTGCCTGAAGCTCGTATACACCAGTGAGTACAATCACCAGTTATTCACCTGATATAATGGCCTCAGGGAAGTCAAACAAACAAACAAAAAACAACCAAACAGACACTTTCAAAAAAAATACTATAATAATAGTAAATAACCCATCCTTACAGAAGGGTTATTTCCCCATTCCATGATGTCTAATGGTTTTCATGTAGGGAAATTGCATTTATATTATGACTTGTAATACTGGCTCCCCTCATGGTGGCCGCTTATACAATAACATTTACATAGAATGGCATCGCCCCCTACTCCTGACCCCGGGGGTGATGTCTTTTTTTAACCAACCTAAAACAACACCCCAATTACAACCTTCGGTTTCCAACCTAATCCATATCAGCAGTTTCAAGAGTACATATAAAGTCAAAACACCAAACACACAGACACTTCTCGCAATTATACATCATGGAGTATGGTAGTACTCCTATATAGGGATGGCACGGGAAAAAGAGGGCCACCCATCAATGTGTACAAAATGAAATACTCAAAAGCTACTGCAGAGTGAAATGATAAGTCTTTAAAAGCAATACCTTTATTATTATCGAACATTTTCATAAACGAACAAGAATGAAAAATATGCCAGCATACATCGCTATTAGTACCAAATCAAGAGATCGTACCAATTTTAGCTCTCATACGAGTCTTAACATTGTTGGTTCACGAAAAAATATTTTCCACGAAAAAATCAGTGACCACTATATTCTTTATTGTTGTGTGTCTGTCTTGTCTGTCGTCTGTCTGTCTGTCTGTCTGTCTGTCTGTCTGTCCGAGCATAGCTCCGTGTTTTGATCCGATCTTGATGAAATTTTGGTGGGAGTTTATATCATGATCTAGTTGTGTTTTTCCTGAAAATGGGCGTGGTCCGCCCATTATGGCGGAGCCACGCCCCAAAACATGTGTTTTTAGGGGTAGCCGATTTCAATTTGCATCTCTCCGAGGGGTTTTGTCGAATCTGACAGGGTTTGGTATTGGTTAGCCAATGGCACCTGCATAGCCCACGGAGCTAGATTTTTCATTTTCGTCCCAAGGTCAAGGTCACAAGGTCACGGACTTAGAAAATTGCGATTTTGACATAAAAAAATTCTTCTCCGAGGGGTTTGTCGAATCTGACAGGGGTTTCGGTATTTGGGTTAGCCCAATGGCACCTGTGCATAGCCCACAGAGCTCGATTTTCATTTTTCCCAAGGTCAAGGCCACAAGGTCACAAACTTAGAAAATTGCGAATTGTGTTTTAGGCGGTAGCCGATTTCAATTTGCATCTTCTCCCTCGGGGGTTGTCAAATCTGGCAGCGTGGAGTTTCGGTATTTTGGTTAGCCCAATGGCACCTGATAGCCCCACGGAGCTCGATTTTTCATTTTCGTCCCAAGGTCAAGGCACAAGGTCACGAACTTAGAAAATTGCGATTTTGACATAAAAATCCATCTTCTCCGAGGGGGTTGTCGAATCTGGCAGGTTTCGGGTATTCTGGTTAGCCCAATGCACCTGCATAGCCCCACGGAGCTCGATTTTTCATTTTAGTCCCCAAGGTCAAGGTCACTAAGGTCAAGTCACAAGGTCATGAACTTAGAAAATTTTCGAATTTTGACATAAAAATCAGAGGACCGCCCAAACTTTGAGAGCTTGGATGACAATATTTTTTATGCATAATCTGAGTCATTCCCCACCTAAAGTCTTGAAACCATTTTGCTCTATCTCGAACACCTTGCCCGTGGCGCCCCCTTCAAGTTTGTTTTTAACGCTGATTTCATCAAAGTATGGATAATCGAGGAGTGGAAATGCCATATAGCCTATATGACGTTTATTGTTCCTGGAATGTTCCAAGGAAGGTTTGGCACCAAAGGTCTATAATCCTTGCCCTTTGACCTTTTAAAGATTCACAAACGTCAATTTCAATTGTGGGAATCGAACCGGGTTTTCGACCTTCTTCGACGAACTAACTCCAATAAGCTATAGCACGTATCCTGTTTCCTTATTTTAATGTCCACAACATTGTTTGGGACCTTTAAAGGTTATGCAAGGTCAAATTTTTAAAGTTGTTGAACGGAAACCGGGTTTTCGACATTTTGCAGCATAACCTGTCACTCATACCACATCAGTTGATCATTTTATAACTTGGTCAAACATTACATATTGTCTCATCCTTGACTTCTTGAAACAATCTACATCGTCAAATACCGCTCGGGAACCATTCGTCGTCTTCAGACTTGTTGAATTATTTTTCGTAAAATCACCGAATTGTTGATAAATGTCATCCAGCCTAACCACAAAATGGCTGAAGAAATTACAATGATTCCATCGGAAGAAGCAACATTGTTTTTTGGGTAATATTGCACCCCTCACAAAAAAGAACCCCAAAATTCTTTTTTTTATAAGATTAAAACAAAATAACAACCTGTTGAATGGCCTTTACGCTTGCGCAGAGTAAGAAACATCCCATAAAATCATTTTGCCATAAAACTCACGATCTGCCGTAAGTCTCTGTTCGTGGATTGCAATGCCTTGTGCGTTGTAAGGTATGAGGAATGCTTAATTACGAAGGAAAAGGGCCCAGAACGGTCTGCTGATGCTTTCATTGAGATTCACAGTGTAGGTCGTACCGGTTATTGAAAACAGTATTCTAAATTCACTTTTTCCATACAACATATGCGTAATATTGTTCAAGCAAGTCATTCAGTACCTCCTCATTGGTTGTTATTTCCATTTGCGGGTTTCAGGACGTGGGTGGAGTTCTCCCAGAAGTCAAAATCTCCACCTCTCCTATTTTTTGTCGAGGATCATGATTCATGAACCAAACTATGAAGTTTCGTTCTCATAGTCTCGTCCAAGGGCTCTTTTCAGAATCTTCACTGAACCTTTGACGGTAGCTCGTTTGTAGTGATATTCCCCGTAATGATTTTTAAGTTCTCAGTAAGCGGTTTCTTCATCATTCCTGTAGCTCCAACTATCACTGGTACAATTTCAGCTTTCTTTAATTCCCACATCCTCTTGACCTCATTTTTCAGATCGTGGTATTTGGTCATTTTCTTATTCTGGGGGTTTCGTCCAAAGTCATTGGAACTGAAACTCGATCAACAATTCCGACTTTTCCTTTATGTGTTTGAGCACCATGTCCGGACACAATGCTTTGTTGCAATGTCTCACTTGATGGATCATCTTGTCACGAGTGAGCATTACTTGTTCATTTTGAGGGTCGGATTTGGTTTGTGTTTCCATGATTGTTCTGGGACCGAGATGCTGAAAATGTTTACAGATGTGCCAGTGAGTTGCTCTGCAGACGCTGTCATGTCTTTCTGTGTACAGCTTTTTCCGACAAGTTTTTTTATATCTTGAAAGAGGTGACTGGTACTTGTTTCTTCCCGAACAAAACCTGCATTTTGTCTGATTGACTCACTTCGCCATTTTCTTAAAAGGCATAGTGTAATGTCCTTGGTCTTGGCATTGGATGATGACTCGTTCTCCATCCCAACTAATTTAACCTCTTCGTAGCCATTCCAATGAGCCTTCCTTGTCGATTCCTATCCCATCAAGCCCTTTTTTAAAAATCTTCCTGCTCTTTTGTCATTCTCCCATTTGTCAGAGTATATCTGCTGATATTTATTTTTTGTAATTTTCCTTTTTTTCTTTGCAATCATTGGGCTGTGTTTGTTTCGTTTTCGTTTTCCTGAAACAGATTTTTGTAATCTATCCAGGCTGTGGATATCCATTACTTGCACCTGTTTTTGGAAGTTTGATGATAAATGGATTAAGGAATACTTTTCTGGTTTGTTGTTTTCTTGCTCGTGTATAAATGTCATCTGATAGTCTGCTGAGCTCTTCAATACTCCGCTAGTCCGACACACGATGTTTCTGTGTGTGCACTTGGTTAAGCTCCATCAAACCACCTCCTCCCTCTCGCCTTGGTAAGTACAACCTCAGTATGTATTGGTTTTTGTCAACATCTTGTGAATAGTTGGAAGTTTCCTGTTTTGGTGTCGAGGTTGTTGATCTCCAATTGTGGCCAGTTTATAATTGTACAGCTATATTGGAGTACCGGAACTGCAAGCGTGGTTTATACCTTTGGTTTTGTTTCTTGAAGAGAGGGATGACTTCAGAATTAGTCTTTATTTTGTTGTCGGTACTCTGTCTTGATATTTTACGCATTGTTTTGTGTTTTACCTGGGGCCTTCTTCTATTCCTAAGTATTTTGTGGGATGTTCATTTTATATTTCCTGTATTGTTGTTGCTTTCATCGATTGAGATGTTGTCTGTTCTTTTTGTTTTTCCTTGTACAAATGTGCATTTGCAATTTGTCAAGACCAAACTCATTCGGATCTCCTCCGAGTACTGATTACAATTTCAGTTGATCTGCCAATTTCTTATTCATTTGGGTGAAGAGTTTCAGATCGTCCATGTCCAGTAGGTTGTTACCTTTCTAGTTTCTCTTTAGTCGTTTTTCTGTTGCATGTCAGATTCAGTATCTGTGTCCTTGTTCATTGATGAGAGTTACTCAGTGGGTCCAAGCCAGACAAAACAGGAGGAGAAAGACTGCCACCTTGTAAGATACCACGTCGTATCTTTACTCCTGGAAGCTCAATCTTTCCTTCAGCAGTAATCGTAGTATCAGATTTGTGTTCTCAGAGCGTCATCGCTTTCTCATCAGTGTGACTATCTGGGGTCAATTTTGTACACTTGCATGCATTTTATAATCCATGAATGTGCGACACTATCAAAGGCTTTTTTGTAATCTATCCAGGCTGTGGATAAGTTGGTTTGGCGGAAATGCAGTTTTTGAGGACGGTTTTTATTGAATAACTAGACGGGCACTCGGTAGTGCACATACCTCCGCCATGTAATACCTGATCCACGAGAACATGTCGGCCCTTACATTTTTGAAATATCATGCTATACAGTACTATATCGGTTTTGGCCCGATCTCTCAATGGTGAAGAATCACTTTAAAAAATAAATAATTCTCGTGTCCAGATCCAGATCCGCATCTTCACTAAAAATCGAATCAGTTTGTCCTCGTCAACACCCAAGCTGACCACCAAATTTGTCCGAATCCGTCCACAACTTTTTGAGATATCGTGCCACACAAACAAACAAACAAGCAGTCATAGAATGGTACTTACGAAATCGTCAACTTGACCTCTGACCTTGTCTAATAAAAGCTGTCTCTAGAGAAGGTAGCGACGCAAACCAGAAGTTTCTACGATGATTCTGTCCCAAACCTCTCATAAAACATCCGATTTTTACCAGAATTTCGACAACCCAGTGTTAAGCATACTTAACCGTAACCAAAATTGAAGACAGGATTGAAATTGACTTTAAAACGAGCGCGTAATGCCGTGTGTTACAATCCCCCTCATTAGCATAATCTTCAGAAAGCCTCAGATAAGACACCCGACATAAATCTCATAAAACATCCGATTTTTATCAGAATTTCGACAAACAGTTTTAAGCGTCCTAAGCGATCGCAAAAACCGAAGACAAAAATTAAAATCGAAGTTAAAACGAACTCGTAACGTCGAGCGAAGCAAAAATCTCCATTTCTCCACGCAATTATTTAATATTATTTTATCAAAGTTACAAAACCGTAATATTCAGCCATCCCACCCAATCTTTACATAATCCGACGGCTTAGCGAGTCAGGCATGGGACGATAACCTTATTGGGATAAAAAATGACTTTTAAACACCATCTTTATCGAAAACACCGTCAGCGCGCACACGCAAAACCTTTACGTGACTCAACGACGTGTCTGCTCGAGCGCGCTGCACCACGTGATGAGCCGTGACGCGGCGAGTGAAATATTTTTATACAATCTTAAACGTCTCCAAAACATCGATTTTTACAAGAATTCGAAAACCGAGTGTTAAGCATCCTAAGCGATCGCAAAAACCGAAGACAAAATTAAAATTGAAGTTAAAACAAACTCGTAACGTCGACCAGAGCAAAAATACTCCATTTCTCCACATGAATTTACGTAATTATGTTTGACCTCACTGTGACCTTGACCTTTGACCGATTTTGACCAAAATTAATCAGCGCTAGCCATCACCCTCCTGAATCACGTTGTGTAATTTGACATTGGTAGCTTCTTCCGTTCTCGAGTTATCTGTACCAAACCATCAAAAATCGAATATTTGACCTCACTGTGACCTTGACCTTTGACCGATTTTGACCAAAATCTAATCAGTGCTAGCCATCACCCTCCTGAATCACGTGGTGTAATTTGACATTGGTAGCTTCTTCCGTTCTCGAGTTATCGTGCCTACAAACAAACAAACAAGCAGTCATAGACGTACTTACGAAATCGTCAACTTGACCTCTGACCTTGTCTAAATAAAAGCTGTCTCTAGAGAAGGTACGATGCAAACCAGAAGTTTCTACGATGATTCTGTACCAAACCATCATAAATCGAATATTTGACCTCACCGTGACCTTTACCTTTGACCGATTTTGACCAAATCTAATCAGCACGAGCCATCACCTCCTGAATCACGTGGTATAATTTGACATTGGAGCTTCTTCCGTTCTCGAGTTATCGTGCCTACAAACAAAACACACAAACACACACACACACAAACAAACACACAAACAATGACGGAAGTCATCAACATACTTACGAAATCTTTAGATTTCCTAAGTAACAAGCAGTCATAGACTGGTACTTACGAAATCGTCAACTTGACCTCTGACCTTGTCTAATAAAAGCTGTCTCTAGAGAAGGTAGCGACGCAAACCAGAAGTTTCTACGATGATTCTGTACAAAACCATCAAAAATCGAATGTTTGACCTCACTGTGACCTGCTTTTGACAGATTTTTGACCAAATCTAATCAGCGCTAGCCATCACCCTCCTGAATCACGTGGTGTAATTTGACATTGGTAGGTCTTCCCGTCTCGAGTTATAACTTTTTTTTGGATGTTTGACCTCACTGTGACCTTGACCTTTGACGATTTTGACCAAAATCTAATCAGCGCTAGCCATCACCCTCCTGAATCACGTGGTGTAATTTGACATTGGTAGCTTCTTCCGTTCTCGAGTTATCGTGCCTACAAACAAACAAACAAGCAGTCATAGACTGGTACTTACGAAATCGTCAACTTGACCTCTGACCTTGTCTAATAAAAGCTGTCTCTAGAGAAGGTAGCGACGCAAACCAGAAGTTTCTACGGATATTCTGTACCAAACCATCAAAAATCGAATGTTTGACCTCACCGTGACTTGACCTTTGACCGATTTGACCAAAATCTAATCAGCACGAGCCATCACCCTCCTGAATCACGTGGTGTAATTTGACATTGGTAGCTTCTTCCGTTCTCGAGTTATCTGTGTACACAAACACACAAACACACACACACACACAAACAAACGACAGCGAAGTCATCAACATACTTACGAAATCTTTAGATTTCCTAAGTAACAAGCAGTCATAGACTGGTACTTACGAAATCATCAACTTGACCTCTACCTTGTCTAATAAAAGCTGTCTCTAGAGAAGGTAGCGACGCAAACCAGAAAGTTTCTACGATGATTCTGTACAAAACCATCAAAAATCGAATGTTTGACCTCACTGTGACCTTGACTTTTGACCGATTTTGACCAAAATCTAATCAGCGTAGCCATCACCCTCCTGAATCACGTGGTGTAATTGACATTGGTAGCTTCTTCCGTTCTCGAGTTATAACTTTTTTTTTGGATGTTTGACCTCACTGTGACCTTGACCTTTGACCGATTTTGACCAAAATCTAATCAGCGCTAGCCATCACCCTCCTGAATCACGTGTTGTAATTTGACATTGGTAGCTTGTTCAGTTCTCGAGTTATCCTGCCTACAAACAAACACACAAACACACACACACAAACAAACAAACACACAAACGAGGACGGAAGTCATCAATATACTTACGAAATCTTTAGATTTTGCTAAGTAAAAAACAGGCAAATGAGGCAACAACACGCACTGCAAATCTGCAACTACCTCTCACATCGAAAAGTTCATACAACTGTTACTATTGCCACCCATGACAAAAAAGTCAAAATATGTCATGATGGCAATCCGTAAAAGGATTGTGGTGTCATTCCTTCCTCCCTTGTTTGGTTGTTTTTGGGGATTCCATCCCTCCATGTTTTTTCAATTTTTTAAGGTTTTTTTTTTCTGAGTTGGAGTGTATATGACCATGGTAAGTTTGGTAGTTGTGTGAGATTGGAAGCCGGTCAAGAACAGGAGATATCAGAAAAAGGAAAAGTACGTCGAACATCGGGGGGGGGGGGTAGAAATTAGGTCAAATAATAGTCACACAAAGACATACTCTTTTAATGTGATACATTGGGATGTTTAATGATACTATTACCTGTTATTGTGTAAAGTCCAGTGATGATGAGAAGGCAAACAACAGCAAGGTACAGATTCAAACCCATTGCTTGTTGGATGAAAATGGCTCCAGCAAACATATCAGCCTGAAAGAGTTTCAGAAAATATATGAATGGATAAATAAGCATCAGCAGAACCAATCACATTGCTAGAATATTTTGTGTAATGATTTTAACTTAAAGGGGAACACAAACACAATTTTTTTTTTCTGAAAACCATTGAGAATCATTCATCACAGTCTAATTTGAAGAGGAAAAAATTGAATTTTTTTTGCCAATCACGAAGTGTCGAAAAAAGCCCTGGAGTGTCGATTTTGAGTTCACCAGTGACGTCACAACCTGAAGCTGTATTAATCCGAAGGGCAGCTTTACAGAGAGAAACAATGCATGTCGAGCTCGGATTCAAATACTGATTCCATCATTTTTAGCAAATCCAAAGATTCTCAGAATGTTGAAACTGATCAATGGGATTTTGGAGGAATGGTTGGAGAGAAAATTTGTTAGTTTTTTTGTATCTGTAACGTTTTGAGCCTTGTGCGAGCGATTCAGAGGAAGAAGGGAGCAGTGTTATTGAAGATGAAAACACTGATCAGACGAGAAGAGACCACAAGATGTACAGGACTACCTTCACATCCATAGACAAGATGATGATGATGATGATGATGTCACATGATCACTTCAGCTTGGTAGGTTTTGAGCAGAATATATATTACTCGTTAATATATTACTCGAGCAGAAATATCCATCACCCGACAACACAGGCACTGCGGACAAAATTGGCGATGAATGCTTTGTCCCACCATCGCAGACTCACCAGGTGTTTAGTATGTTACGGGATCGTCCCATTTCATACTTTCCCCCGATGCTTTGTGTCTGTGCCGTGTCCCACCGTCATGTCTGTAGAGTGTCGATGTCCCGCCCCAGTGGAGGGGGGAGGGTGGGGGTGGTGGTATTGTGGGGGGGCGGGGGCAATAATTGATGGGGGGTTATGGAGAAGGGGTATTGTGGGGGTGATGTTAATGCGGGGTGTGGAGGGAGGGTGGTGGGTATTGTGGGGGTGATGGTGATGGGGTGTTGTAGGGGTGGGGGATGTGGAGGGTGTGTATGGTGGTGGGTGGTATTGTGGGGGTAATGGTTGTGGAGGGTGTATGTGGAATGGTGGTAGGTACTGTGGGTGATGGTTGATAGGGTGTTGTAGGGGGGGGATGGTGGAGGGGTGTTGTGGGATGGTAGTGGGTATTGTGGGTGGTGATGGGTGATGGGGGTTGTGGAGGGGTGTGGTGGTGGTGGTGGATATTGTGGGGGTGATGGGTGATGGGGGGTTGTGGAGGGGGTGGGTGGGGTGGTGGTGTGGATATTGTGGGGGTGATGGTTGATGGAAAGTTGTGGGGGGTGGGGGAGTGGTGGGACCCTGAAAGTTTTAGCCAACCCGATGAAATCCTCTCGGAGGAGTAGATGATGATACATACATACTTTCTCTCCACTATAAATAGAGGATGGTTCATTTGATTTGTAGTAATTTGTGTTAATAGATAATTGTTTTCCAGTGCTCTTGTGGTGACTGCCGGGGAATGGCAACAAGTGTTTGATTCACCTTTCTAATCACCCATGTACATGTACTGGTAGCTGGGTAGAGATGGTGTTCCAGTTTCAAATGAAGGCTGTTTCTTCTGCTTAATCATGGGGATGACATCATCTCTCAATCATGGTGGATAACCACAAGATATAACCATCTCTGTTGTTTCATACCAGTGCTCTGTAACAAGTTCCGAGCACAAAAATGAACATTTTGTGGCCCGATCCACACTTGGGTATTTAGGACAAACCTCGTCCAATTTCTGGCAACCCTCGGATCTTTCAGCCATTGGTGTAGCATGTAACCATCTCGATTTGTATTACTACAACCAAGGACGCATCGACTCAGCATATTTGTGGAAAATTGAAAATTATTCGGCGTTTGAGTTCAATCGAACCGCGATGTAACCCGTAAACAATATGGAAGTGGTGGTCCCCTTATAGGTGTGATGTCACCGCTTACCTGAAGAAGAAGAGGATTTCGAATTTTAATCACAACATTACCGACTTTATAATTCGGAAATCGAAAAAAAGACATCATGTTTATTTTGTAAGGTATCAAGCGAAATGTTAGCGTTGTGGTGGTCTGAGCGTTTGGGTTCCCCTTTAACCCTAATCTCCATGTACTCGCACATAAGGTTGGCTCAACCAACCTTATTTGTAATCGGTTAAACTCAATGATTGCAGCTTTCATTGGAACCAGAAGAGACAAAAAGCACAGATCCAACATGGTGTTTCTTTTGCAAGCTTCAGTATGATGATAAGGTCACGTGACAGGGTGTCTGAGGAGCTCACAGAGCATTTAGAAGGCAAATCAAAGCCCTGTAAGGCACAATGAAAACATGGCCCCAAGGTGCATACGATGGCTCTGATTACAGAGCCGGCCTTAATGCTCTGTTTGGCAAAGGAAGTATGCCGAACAAAGTAAGAAATGAATCAGAGATGTGGACATCAGATGACACACAACGCCGAATTACAAAAATAGATACCGTTGCTCCAAATACTCCAATCCAAGATCAAAACCAAAAGTTGGAGCAAGCAAACTGAGCCTTAACCTTCAATTTCACAAACCTAAGGGTATAAGGGTAACATACTGACAATGGGGCAGTGGGGCAGGTCACAATCGAGGGAATAATGAACGAATGTTAAACTCGGAGAAAGGATGGTTCGAAGCACAGAAGCACACACTGCTAAAAGAGGGTTGGGTTGGGGGAAGAGGGGTTAATGGGGAAAGAAAATATCACAGGAAGGGATGGAGAATATTGGCCTCACATTTCAAATCCCATGGAATAGCAAATAACACAAACAGTGGACAAAACATTGCACTTAGGACAAAATATGTGTGGTTGTGGTAATTCCGTTACCATGTTTGTTTCTTCATCTATCTATAATTCCAGCAATGTCTGTGTCTGTCTGTGTCTGTGTCTGTGTCTGTTGTCTGTGTCTGTGTCTGTGTCTGAGACCGCTGTTTCTCGACAACCACTGGTCCGATCTGATTGAACTTGCCATGTATATTGCTGGGGACCTGAGGATGTGCCTTTTCAAGGTTTGATATTAATCGGACAAGTGCCTCCCAAGTTATGGCCATTTATTTACCAACCAATGACAAGACACGTTGTTGCGTGGGCGTGGCCGATGGGGGAGGGAAGCTCACCGCGTTCCCCATTACGGTTACAACGTACGGGCTTCCGGATAGTGATGACTTCGTGTATTCTAATAATTTCTCGATTTCTTATGCGCATTTATAGATAAACACAATGCCCCAAGTTATGATCGTTTTCATATTAGACGGTGTATAAATTTCGTTAACATCAGAGTGAGCTGGTATGCTCCGAACCAGGAAGTAAAAAAATTTTTTCTCTCTTCTCTTCTCTTTTTGTTTTTCCTTGCGACGATTGCGAAAAGGCAAAATACGTTCGCGCTAATTGAATAATTGGCCATTAAAACTAAATTGCGAATAATCGTAACTGCGATATGTGAACTTCCGGGCCACGCACGTACGGGCACACGAGAGCGAAGAAACGGGCCTGTGTGGTTGTTGTTTCTTGCTCGTGGTTTGAATATTTATTTATTTATTTATTTATTTATTTATTTTTACGGGCACATACTAGTTGAATAAAATCTGCTAAAAATCCTGTGTAAAAGCCTGTATATCTGGAGCAACAACCTTCTGCCAAATAATCAGATACTGTATGGACAGAGCTCCATTGAGTTAAAACTG
>CM068967.1:71729513-71748390 GCA_035128595.1 Eptatretus atami
AATTCCGTTACCATGGACTTTTCTTCTTTGAAGGGACTCCTTTCATCAACAAAGTAATATCTAACTTAAGCAAAGCCTGATTCCATAGGCTACTAGATAGGCTCTTAGAAACTGAGCTATTTTTATTCATATCTCTTATTAATTCAGAGGAATCTGCAGTTCAAAATCATGATTTTTTTTGTATTAAAATTTCTAAGGTAATTCCTTACCAAATTGTTTTGCTTCTTATTTCTTCAGAGCAAAAGGCTGCTCCCGACTTGAATGGCTAATTATGGTAGCTAGGGTATAAGGGCAGAGAATTAGTGAGATATCCATCAAATCAAGGCGATCAGTTTGGAATATTGGCCTAAAATATGGCTGGATTTTCCTCTGATTGTAATTCCGTTACTGTAGAATCTCCCTTTAGCCCATAGGCAAAAATGTGAAACAATCAAACAATAAACACACACACACACACACACACACACACACACACACACACACACACACACACACACACACACACACACACACACCAAGATCCTAAAATCAAATTGCATGATCATATGCTTTGCCTCTGACCAAAGCTGATGTTGCTCTGTGACAAATTATTTTTAAGCAGAAAAAAAACTCAACATGATGACAATTCTGAACATAACGTGTACTACAGCCGGAAGACAAAAGAAGATGGTGGAGTTTCACCAAGCTATAAACATACACCTTGAGCTTGACCCAGAGGCCAAAATGCAAGTCATACAAAAGGCCTGTGCATCCTGATCGACCGAAAGGCAAATTGCATTCTCTTACAAACTAAAGAGAAAATTCAAACGATATGACAAAGGCAAACAAACAGATGCATTTTCAAAATTGTAAATGGTAACAGTTGTCCAAACAATACACAAGCACTTTGACCTCGAGGCCAAAGGGCAAGGTGCAAAGTAAAAAATAAAAATCACAAAAACATGTCCTGGTTTGAAATCAACACAGTTTCTTCCTTCTGCTTCCTTACTTGCGATTTTCTACCGTAACCACGACAAGAATAGGCCTTAAAAGGTAAAGTGGTGATGACTACAATGTTAACAACAAAATGCATGAGGGATTATAAAGGTGGAATTTTAAAAGTAAATGCTTCATTAGCTTAGCCCAAAACATCATCACTGATGAGAGAATGGAATGACCAATCAAGTGTGAGGACATCAGAGGAGAAATCCTCACCCCGACTGAATCTCTCCGAATAGTTGATAATCATACGAACTCCTTGGGAGCAATGTTCAAACCAGGTAGTGTGTGTGGGGGGTTGAATGAAAGTTCGTACGTAAAGCTTTGGACTTGTTAATCCATCTGAGACTTGTGAATCAAATTCCTGCTTCAAAATTTCTACCTGAACGTACCGAGATCTTTGTAAAAATGTAGAGGAGCAGAGAGAGGACGGACAGGTAAATCCTGATACGCAATCCGCCAAAACGCTTCTTCAGATATTCCGGCATGGTTATCACCTGGAACAAAGCAAGGTGAACTCTCAGCATCTCAATGGACCATAGGAACACAAGGTATTCGCATTGTTCACCATCACTAGGTGCAGTTTAGGACAGGTATCTTAACAGTGAAAAATAGGATTATTAACTTTAATGTATTTAGAAAACCATTGCCTTGCAGGAAAAAATAATCGCATCAAATCCCTTTCAATCTTCAATTTCAAGAATGGAATGGAACGAAATGGAAAGGGGAAACACCAACAGCAGAGCAGAAGTGAGAGTGAGATCGAGGAGAGGGGGAGAAGGACACATGGGGGTAAACAAGCTGAACACAACCTGAATGAAACACAGGAAGAGGAGGAAGGGGAAAGCAGGGATGAAACAGAAAAGGAACAAACCAACCGACAACTAACAAACAAAAAGAGGTGAAGGAGACGGAAGAAATCACAATAAACTACGAAAAGGAAGTGTTTGGGAATGTGATCATTTGGAGGGGAAGAGATCATGACTATGGACCTGAGCTAGTGGTGAACAGCTGTCTTGAAGCCCTGGGGGGAAGAATGCGACTGAACAGACAGGGGAAGTTGGTTCCACAGGTGAGAGAAAAAGATGAACAAATGAGTAAAGGTGAGCAGTGAGCTTAGATTTTTGTAGTTTATCTAGAAGAGGGTTACTGGCAGATCAGTGTTGTCCTGCAGAAACCTGGGAGGACAGATCTAAAGGCGCTGTCACACCTTGACGTTTTAGCCAGCAATGGCAACGTATAAAAATGTATGTAAAACTTGGCGTACGCTGAAGTTTGAGGTTTTTTTTAAAGTTTTGGTCGTATTCATAACGTGTTGGTCGTATGCATAACATATTAGTAACGGGCACAGAACGTTTCGTTGTGTTATAGATAACTTATACCAAGATGCTTAGCCTGTTGCCGGCGTTCACAACCTATGCCCAACAATAGTTTAACTTAGGCAAGCGCGCTGCACGTATCGCCGCCGAACTCGTGGCGTAGCCTGTTAAAAGGCTGCCGCACGCCGATTTAAATCATAACCGCCTGGAAATTGGAAGTGTCAACATCTCAGTCACGCCTTGACGATTTAGCCAGCTATGCCGACCTATGAAAAATGTGTGTAAAACGCTGGCACACGTCGAATACGGCATGGGTAAATTGTGTATACGTTAGGAACACGCTGAAAAACGAGGAAGTACGCTGTCATATTCCGTGGTACGTCTAGTACGTCGTGAAATTTCAAGCATGCTGAAAATTTACGACGTACTCGACGTATGGCTCACAAGTTCCGCATACGCTGGCATAAGTTCTCTGCACGCTCCGCGATCGTTGACACACGTCGGACACACGTACTTGTAAGTTACTCATAAGTCGAAACACGTCGAGGTAATGTTTAGCATACCCGAAACTTAATTTTAACCTATGAGTAACGTGCTTTGAACCTATGAGTAGCGTGCTTTGAACCTATGAGTAGCGTGCTTTGAACCTATGTGTAACGTATCTCAAACGCACATTGTCATGTAGACGAATTTGATTGACGTCTTCCGGACGACCACAGAACTTACTGAACGTGTTTCTAACTTAATCTACCGAATAATGGCGTATTGGCAGCGTTTAGGGAATTGGATATACAAATGGGCTTCACAAGAGGAACCCGTCAGTGTTCCAGACTCCATGTTGAGTAGATGTCAATGTCAGTAGTATCCAGTAGTATCAGTAGTAGTAGTATGTAGTAGTAGTCCATGTCAGTAGTAGTAGGTGAGCGTGATGGGGAGGGTGTGGGTGATGATGGATCCTCGTTGCGTCCACGAATAGGAGACTACTTTGCACCATTGTTCGATGTTCTTTTCGGCTAATTTTTTTTTTCTCATTCCCACGATGAACTATTTTTTTGTTTCAGTTTTTAAAGTATTCAAACGACTTGGACAAATGCATAATGTACTAGTAATGAACACAGAACGCTTCATAACTTATACATAAGTTATACCAACGATTGATTAGCGTGTTTTAGGCGTCCACAACCTATGCCAACGATAGTCTAACGTATGCATAGCGTGGCAGCGTATCGTCGACGATTACGTGAGGTTTTCTATTCATAGGCTGCAACTTCACTTTAATAAATGGCTGTCACTCCCTATTGTTTTTGGACGCTGGTGCTCCAATTGAAATCGTTTCCATTGAACGAGTTAAATCGCTTCCACTGGACTATTGAAATGATTTATAATAATGCTTGGTTATCCTTGGACACACTCTGGCTAGCAGCTCGTCGAACATCGCTGGGGGCATTCGCAGGAAGTTGATGAAGGATGCATGTCCTCGTTCCGGGGTTCCACCATGAGCTGGTCATATATGCCGTAATGGCGTCGCCTCCCGATCCATGGTCTCACCCAGTTCCTTCTCCTCCGTTCACGTCTTCTTCTCCCGGCTCTATTGGCACGCAACTGGTGCAGTGTCAACTCGATGAGGTCATGTTGATGTTGGAGGACAGGTAGGTATTGTCGTCTCAGCCTTCCGTATCCTCCATCTCTCGGAATGACATGGACATGTACTCACCACGAAGTCTAAAAAAAAACGGGGTCCTCCTGTGAAGCCCCTTTGTAATATTGCCAATTCCCCTAATCGCTGCCAATACGCCATTTACGGTATCTGTAAGTTAGAAACGCGTTCATTAAGTTCTGTTGTCGTCCTGAAGACGTCAAATACGTCTACGTCTTTTTCAAGTAACGTGATGCAAGTAGTGAACAACGTTCGTGTAGCGTGCTTACAAAACGTTACTCATAGGTTAGAAATAAGTTTCGGGTACGCTAAACATTACCTCGACGTGTTTCGACTTATGAGTAACTTACAAGTAATGTGTGTCGACGTGTGTCAACGATCGCATAACGTGCCTACAACTTATGGCCAGCGTAGCGGAACGTGTGAGTTATACGCCGGCATACGTCGTAAAATTTCAAGCATGCAAAAATTTGAGGACAACCCAAAAGTACAACGTTTAAAGCCAGCGTACTACGACGTATGGCAGTGTTTTTAGCGTGGTCTTAACGTATACAAAACGTACCCATAACGTATTCGACGTGTGCCAGCGTTTTAGAAAACTTTTCATAAATCGGCATACGCTGGCTAAATCGAAGGTGTGACAGCGCTTAAGAGAGGTGAAGAGGGTGCAAGACAAAAAAGGAGGTGGAAGCATACAGAGAGGCCATCGACCTGCCTGCAATGCGAAGGTAACAGGCCTAGGCATACAGAGAGGCCACCGACCCGCTTGCAATGCAAAGGTAACAGGCCTAGACACTCTTGCCAAAACAATTAACAATACATATCACTGATCCATCCATCCATTGCAACCATACTCTGTGCAGAGCATTGGTGCTGCCTAAGCAGTCTCCTTGGCTATTGGGCACAATCTTGGACAGGTCACCACTTCCAACACAGGATACCAGCAAGCTGGCACTCATTTGCCAACCTCAGAAGGATGACAGGCAGAGTCAACCCCACCTGTATTGATTCAACAGAAAGTGGATTTGAACTCAGGATCCGAGGATCCCAAGCCCACCACCCTAACCATTAAGCGAACACCAGGCATGTATCACTGAGACTTCATGTGAACAAGATTTTTTTGGGTTTTTAAATGAAGTAAATGAATGTGACCTACCCCAGCAGTGATGTATATGGGAACAAAGATCCAGCCGAGAAACACAACAATGAACAGTGCCTGAAAAACAAAATGCACACCAGACTGAACCGTTACTGTCAGCGTATTTATGGAGGATTTTACAACTACAGGTCCGTGGCCAATGTTACTCTTATTTTTTCTTGCCAGCTCATGTGTTATCCATTCGACCCAGTGTGCTCACATAGTCACATCTGTTCTCATGTCATCATTTCATATGTAGCCTGTGGCTGTTGGTTACATCATTACTGGGAGCACAGCTGTGCTGCTGATGCAGTGCCCCGTTTCCAGTAAGTTGGTACTCATTTTGCCGACCTCAGAAGGATGACTGGCTGAGTCAACCCAACTGGTGTTATTTAACGGCTGATAGGAGCTCAAACTCGAAACTCTAAGATCTTAAGCCAGCCACCTTAACCGTTAAGCCAACACCAGGCTTTGTTCTAATCTGGAACCTTGAATGAGTTTTGTTTTATGTGAAGAGAGGATTATTCTGACATATAAACACCTCTGGAAATGCAGACTAACCACCTCTGGAAATGTTATAAACATTGTCTATTAAACAGTAAATAGTACAGGTTGTGGACAAAGAAAATGGAAACACAATGTAAAGCCATTTAATATGGTGTTGGGCCACCACATATGGCCTGTATGTGCCGTGATATAGTGTCCACAAGCATCTGGAATTCTGCAGGAGGGATGTGGCACCATTCTTCAACAAGAAAGTCAATCAACTCACATCTGTTTGATGGAGGTGGAAAACGCTGTCTCGGGCGTCGTTCCAAAATATCCCATAAATGCTCGATTGGGTTCAGATGTGGTGACTAAGAAGGCCATGACGTATGCATAAAATCAGTGTCATGCTCATCAAACCATTGGGCTACCACACATGCTCTGTGGATGGGGGTATTGTCATCCTAGAAGACACCCCTCCCAGCAGGAAAAAAAATGCTGCAATATGTGGGGTGAAGGTGATCACTTAGTACTAAGTAGCGATTGACATTGACCTTGCTTTCCAAGGGAATGACTGCAACCAAACCATGCCAGGAAAATGTGCCCACAACATTACAGAACCACCAGAACCCTTCACTGTAGCATTCAGGGTTGGAGAGTTGGTTAGGTTGGCGCCACACTTGCACTCATCCGTTTCTTGAGAACATGGTGAAGGATGATTCATCTGACCATATTACGTTGCCTGTGCTGTTTGCACCACTTGACTCACAAACATGCATTGCCAGGTGTGATGAGTGGTTTGCACACTGCAACCAGACTATGGTATCCCACTCTGTGGATTTCTCAGTGGACAGTTTTTGATGAAACTGGCTGCTTGCACCCCCAGGTTAAAATTTACAGATATTCAGTTGCTCGCCTGCTTTGCATTGCACTTCAAATTAATGCATGGATATCACGATCCTGGAGTACGTGCTTCCACCCAGGACTCCCCTTTGCTGATGATGTCTTTTCCCTCCTGGCGTTTCCATGCCAACATCACCTTAGAGTTTAGACACTGTTTCTCGTGAAACATCAGCAAATTGAGCTGTCTTTGTCACTGAAGCTCCTGCCACACCCCAACAATCACCTCCCCCCCCCCCCACAACTCCCCCCCCCCCCCGCCCACCTGGCTTAAAGATGTGCCGTGCCCCAACAATCACCCCTCTTTCAAAGTCACTTAGGTCTCCTCTTGCAGCCATGTTAGCCATAATTATAGGCAACCAAACATGGCAGCATTTTTATACATGACCCGAAGCATGTTGGGATGTTAATTGTTGAATTAACACATAGGCGCCACACTTGTGTGGAAGCCGTTGCTTTCAATAAAATTGGTGTCCCTCATTTACCCAGGTGTTTCCATTTTTTTGTCCACTGCATGTACATGAATGACACAAAAATGTGTTGCAATTTCTTAACGAAGTTGATGAAACTCGCAGGCACCCCCCGCCTTACGGGCCCTCTTGGCGGGTGTACCCTTCTCAGTCCACCTTCGGTGAATAATATGCTGCTGGCACATTCTTGGAAATGCACTTTACAATTTTTGTCATTTTTTTGAAAGAAATTTTATTGATCACAACTCATCATGCAGTACCGTACTGTATTCCTATCCATATCATAAGATAAAGGAAGATTTGTAATATTGGCTACAATCAAAAGTGGTGCTATTTTTTCCACCACATGTAAATTTTGGAGTTTCGGTGACATCCACGTTTGGTCCATTTCAACTACATTAACCAAGAGACACACATTTTGTGTTCGAAAACAGGCCAAGTAATAATTGCATGCAGCATTCGGTTTTGCAACAGTGGCAGGAGATGCACAAGAACATATATAAACCACAGGCAGTTTCAATTCAACTATTTTATAAATGAGCTGGTGGGGGAGAGGGTCACTTTTGCAACCTATGAACTGTAAAGGTCAATTCAAGTGGGTAAAGTTGGAACAGAGCAAACGTTCTATGATCTAGTGACACAAACATGTTGCAGTCAATATAACCCTCAAACACTGAGGAACACAAGTATTCTGAGCAACTTTCTTCCCCTCTCCTTCATGGCCCTTTAATCTATTACTGACTTCAGTTGGATTCGCAAATGTATATCAGACCGTTTATCATTGTCGATGTACCCCTCCTGCCCTCATATTTCTCCTACATCGATACATCAGTACACATCGTACCAATAAACTGCACACATCATCAAATGGAAAGATCCTTTTCTGAAGCTACTGGGTTGTTGTTTTATAATGCCCTACAGCTACATCTCGATGCGCAATATTATTTTGAATTTGAATACACAAATGTTATGTTGCTGAAACACAAAAGTACATTCTGCACTGAACTACAAATAGGTTGGAACCATCTCCTTTGACACCTCTCATGAACTTCGACATGATGTGGCACCTGGCTCTCCTTGCCAAGGTCTCTGATATTGGCATACAAGGTTCCCATTTGATATGGATTTCTGACTTCCTCCATACTAGTATATTAAATAAGGCAAGTGTGTGTGTGTGTGTGTGTGTGTGTGTAGTGTGTGGTGTGTTGACGTCTGAAACGCAAAGAAAAAAGACAGGGCTGGGCCAATTTCCACGAAATTTTGCATGGGTATTGGTAGTACCATGGCCAGGTCATGGGCACAAACAATCCCACCCCCCCCCCTACGAGAGGGGAAGGCAACTTACGGTTTTCGCCAGTACAAATGCCACAGTGCAAGTGGTTTACTGACCCTGCAGCAGACGGGGGATTATACTCACAGCACAAAATATATTTGCTCCATCCCTGCCACCATCTTCCTCTTTTCCCCTCCCAGGTTGCTTCCAAATGCAGCGGGTATTTCTCATGCAACCAAACAAACATGCTGCTCTCAATGGCATATTTTACCAATGCTGCCATTAGAATAGTGACTTCTGAGACAGCGTCCTTAAATGTACATAAATGACCTATCAGCCTCTGAAAAATGTCTTCTACCATTTTTCTGATACCAATCCTCCAACATACTTAATTGGCCAGTTTAGAGCTGGGTTGAGATTCAAACCTCGGCTAAAGAGCTCAGAGGCGAGTGTCCAGAACTCTAGGCTATACTGCCAGCCTTACAACTGCCCCCATTCCTGGATAAGTGCGTTATTTTTCATTTGAACCTTAAAAGTGTATGCAACAAGCTTCTCACACGAAATATTATATTTAATTTGTCATTTATGTTACACTTCATAACAAGTCCTTCATCACATAAAATTATTTATTTACCCCCAAACAATGTTCTGTAGTCTTCTAATATATAAAAGGAGCTCGGTCTTGGTGTGCGTGCATGCGTCCATCCTTCCGTCTAGCGGGTGCTTCAAGTTCTCTCTTAAAATGAAAGTTACCTCATGACCTTCAGTAAACTTACGAGTACATATTAACTAACATAAACATGAAGATGAGCACATCAACATACTACATTATTGCAATGTAACTTGAAAAATCCTATAACTGTGGTTTCCACCCATCAAGTTGAAACAATTAACTTACATTCCATTCAAAGCCACCGATGGCAATTCCTGAGGCGGCTCCCGTCCCCGCCAAGCCCACAAAGTGACCACTGCCAATGTTACTGGCAAAGAGTGATGCGCCAATCTGTACAACCGCAACACAAATATACACATGTAAATTAACATGAAATCCAGTTTGTTCAAAATAATTCATGCATTTGAAGGACAAAAATAAAAGTAAATCTATACAGCATGAGTTAAGGATTTAAAAAGCAAAAACAAACTCTATTTGCTTAGAAAGGGAATTTGAAATGTGCAAAGCAGATTGTAAGAAGATTAGAAAATAAACAGTTCATGAAGAGCAAGACATTTCATATGATGGCAAAACTAAAAGAGATAGAACGTGAAACAAGTAACACCCAGAGAATGCATGACCATCATTTTAATGTAAAAATCATTCAGCATGAATGAAGCAGCATGGCAATGCAATACCCTTGGGCCTGAAAGAGTGGCCTAGAAGTGTAGCATACTCGCCTCCGAGCCATCTAGCCTGAGCATGAATCTCTGCCTAGATACAAACTGTTATCCTGATGTCTCACTGGCAGGGCAAGGTGTCAATGTGTGTGCCACCCCTCGGTTGGATGTTAAACTGGGTTTCCAATCTGCTGGCATTAATTGGTGGATGTTAAAGATCCCACAGTGTCCTTCGTGAAAAGTAGGCGATTTATCGCCGACACCCTGAAAAAAATTTCAAATTCCTGCCCTGACCTACAAGGGGCAGCAGGATCAGCAGGACAGCCACGTCCTCAGCCAATGATGCCACTTGCAGCCATGTGCTGCATATGAAAGAAGAAGAAGCAATGTCCATGAATCATCCATTAGCATTCCTGAAGCTGAAAGCAAAACTGTTCTCTTGACAAATTGCCAACCTGATACAAAGAGCCAAGTTTAGCAGGGTTCTAAGGGTTCAACAGTAACGGTTGTCCATCTGTTTGGGGCAGACAATTTTGTGCATCAGGCAAGTGAAAACCTCAATAAATAAATAACTAAAACGGCATTCTTCAATGTTGTGACGTCGACAGATATGCCTCTGCTCACATTATTATTGAAGGCTTTTATGTTTCAAAAAAAACAAAAAAAACATGGCTGCTGAACCACATGACTGATGATGTCATCATTTTTTTCCCCCCATATCATTTAGCCCTAGATTACTTGAAAAAAAACAATCACACTCATTCCCCATGAGGAGTACTTGCCATGTGCCAAGTTTCAATTTTTTTCCTTGGTGCGGTTTCAGAGACACAGAGGTCCCAAATTTTTTCATTTTTTCCAACATGGCTGCAACACCACATGACCTATGACGTCATAATTATCAGTAAAACATTCTACATGAGTAGTCGCACCGATGGTGAAAATGTGTCAATCGGATCAGTGATTGCAGAGAAAACAGAGAAAATTACGACGGAGAGACAGACGTACGGACGGAAAACTCGAAAACAACGCCTCCGGTAACTTTGTCAGCAGAGGCATAAAAACCAGTCTGAAGATCAGGTCAATTTTACCACCCGGAAGTTCAATAACCTTTACATATGTTAACCTTAAATTTAGTTGTTTTTTTTTTGTGTGTAATGCCACGGTCATTACTTCCGGTTTGTTAGGAGCTGACTTTAGTTGCTGACTAAGAGGCTCTTTTTCGACGTGACCACCCCTGCGCACAGAAGAAATCTTCAAAGAAACATGATGGCATCACCCGAAATGCTCACTGCATGAGAACGGCTATATTCATTTGTTACATGGCCAAAACAACAAGGTCACAAGTTCACATGACGTGTGGTGGGACAACTCATTCAGACAAGGGAAATAAAAATGTCTTTGAGCTGAACAATAAGTAATAATTAAATCATGACCTACTATGTTAACTATTGTGTTTGACAAAGACTGAAAGATACTATCACCGTCACTGGTGTGTTCTGAGAGTGCAGCCGAACACTAATAAATCACTCAGTGGGAAGTCAAAGAGGCAATCCTCATTTCGATCCTTCAGCATGTGGTGGATTGTTTTTGTTATCAATGAAGTTTCTTATTCAACCTGCTTTGTGTGTTCGTCTGAGAAACATTACACAGTCAGCATTGCACATGATGCGATTCATTAAATGTTAATGTTCACCATTCACTCGTCCGTGAAAGAAGATATGGGGTGTGCTGGCCCGGTGGGGCTACCTTTGAGGTATGATAAGTTATGTGCCACGAAGAGTTTGACAGGTGCAATGGTTGGTGGGACCGGTAATATCTAAAACCTACCTATCCCATAGATAGTTGAGAAAAAAAAGTTAATGTTGAACCCAGTTTAAAATGCATGTCAAAGCTTTGGAAAAATCTGAACCGTGGCAAGAGGTCAACAGATTAACAATGGAACAGTGGGGAACAGATAGACAAGGGATGGACAATGTTAAGGAAGGAATCGATACACAGCACACGTATAGTAGGTATAAGAGCATATATACAGACAGTACAATGGAACATATAGGTAGATAAGTAGACAATTATATGAGCATCCAACAAAAGCTGATAAACAGGGTAAGTGTGGAGAAAGGGTGGAAGTAGGCCAGAAAGGCAAGGAAGTGGAGGTGAGCTATAAGCTCAGATTTGGAGAGGGCAATAAGTTTTGGATTGCTGAATGAGTGAGTGTGTGTGATCCAGTGGGGTTTGAAAAGTACTCGGCCACCAATTGTCTGAGAATTTAGAGGCGCAGACCTTGCACTCCTGTGTAGTGACACCCATTACTCTGTAAAAGACCTTTGCTTACACTACTCTGTTGGGTGCAAGATGAGAGTCATGAGCCCAAAAACAAGAGCTGCACTCAGGGATACTACTGATGGAATTTTACAATGTTAGGAATCGAGGGTGACAACCCAATGAATTTGGCACTGTAAAGACTTCCAAAGCTTCTTGGAAGTCCAAAATTCAAGATATTCCACTGTCCTATAAACCAACCTAAATATGTGATTAACCCAGAAAATGATCAAGGCTATGAATTCAAGGAAATTAAATCCCAAGCCCAAATGAGGGATTAATTCCTGCAATTACATGGAGCATTATAAGCTTGAAGGTACCGCAGCTGAGTGAAGTCACAAGATGCTGACACACCCCAAAATGAAAACACTCGAGCAACAGTCAATGTTGAATCACCTGTTGCGTTTTCATAAAAACAATGTGAAGAATAGTCTCTATTTGATCCAATTTAAAATGAACTGTGCTTACCGGCCACCAAACCATCGTTCTGCCAGCGAGGAAGAATCCTCCAACTGTGGAACGGTTGCTGCGGTACATTGCCTGTCAGGGACAAAGTTAAACAAGTAGGCATTTGGTCAGTGTATAACCTACCCAGGCAAAACAGCATTCCTTTCCTGTCCTAATTCTCTGCAGACTACTGTCGTAGGACCTGGGACCAACTATCGTAGATGAGAGTACAACTCTCATATACAATACTTCTAACTGTAGCATTTTCACCTGGGTAACATGACTGAGCAGAGGTTAAGGGGAAGAAAGATGTTCAATCAAAGTGTGATAATTTTTAAAATATTGTGGATTTGACTATCGATTCATATTTTATTACTCGATGGGTCAAGTGGCATAATTTTGATAAACCATTGGTGACCACATTTATTATCACACTTATAAACTAGACTTCATGGAACATCTTACCCCAGGCTGTCTTGAGAAACAAGAATATGGGCAGAGTCTACGAGCGGCAAATTTGATTGGTCGTGACGGTGTAGAATGCCGTAATGTTTTGTTCAAGTACCAAAATGCTAAATAAAAGGGTTTTGAAAGTGCCAATAAGGCGATTTGTGTTCTACAGTGTTCAATTATATGATTCGATTTAGATAAAATGAAAGGTTTTAAAGGTTGTAGAAAAGAAAATTCGGAAGTCTACCACCGTTGATGCACCCTCTTTTACACGTTACATGGGTTCTTCATGCCTGTTGTTCATGTCCTTTATGACGTCCTTAAAAACAGTACGTTTCCTGTTTGGAATGATTTTCAATTTGTCTGACTGCCAGACAGACAGAGTAAACCAGAGAGTTGTGTCAAAGCCACCCAATGCTCACTGTTTATACATTTATCGTTTTAAAAGACTAGTCTAATAATATTTTTATAAAGCATTGCAGTGAAGTCGATCCAAATAATTTTAAAGCATATATGTATTTGTATATTGTAATCAGTAAAAAATAGTGGTAGATAAAAACATTAGAAAGCAAATAACTTCACCAAAACTTTAACATTTTCACGCTCACGCCGGGGTATCGCTATAGCTCTCTGTTCTTCGAACAGGCGAGCTAAAAATTATCTCACTCCTCTCTGCGTGTGTGCGATCGGGATGAATTCAGAGCCAAAGTACTGCAAAATTGCAGGTTCTTTTTCTGCTTCATGTTCCGATTCGTTTTCAAAATATAACATTCAATTGAAATCAAGTTGTTTCTCGATCAAAAACTGACGTTTGTAGACGGATACACAGAGAGAAGTGACCCAATTGCTTAACCCCGCTTTTTGATTCACGTGCGCGGGGTAAAAAGCGACAAAAGCTTTTCAAGAAGGGAAATGGTTAATGAGACAGAGAAAGAGGAGAGAAGAAGAGAGAGAGAGAGAGAGAGAGAGAGAGAGAGGAGAGAGAGAGAGAGAGAAGAGAGAGAGAGAGAGAGAGAGAGACAGAGACAGAGACAGAGACAGAGACAGAGAGAGAGACAGAGACAGAGACAGAGACAGAGACAGAGACAGAGACGAGACAGAGACAGAGAGAGAGAGACAGAGAGAGAGACAGAGAGAGACAGACAGAGACAGAGACAGAGAGAGACACAGACAGAGACAGAGAGAGACACAGACAGAGACAGAGAGAGACAGAGAGAGACACAGAGACGAGAGAGAGACACAGAGACAGAGACAGACAGAGAGAGCCAGAGAGAGACACAGACAGAGACAGAGAGAGACAGAGAGAGAGAGAGAGAGACACAGAGAGAGAGGAGAGACACAGAGACAGAGACAGACAGAGAGAGACAGAGAGAGACAGAGAGAGACTTTTGTATACTTTTATTATAAAAGTATCAAAAACACCAGAAAAGCACACTCCATAAAAAACAAAACCAAAAGTTTTTACAGCAAAAATAAATTCAACAAAAGCAATTAGTAGAGGACCTGGCTTAGACATGTATGCACTTAATTTAGGAGAGGATAACTCAACTGTTTTAGGCTAATATGACCCCAAGGAACAACTTGGGATGTGTTGCCAAAATCTCTATCCGGGACGAACAGCACGAAAATGACCACGCCTTTTTAAAATGACCGACGCCCTTTTTAAAATGACCACACCCTTTTTCATCGAAAAGTGCTACTTCTGACATAGCTGTATCTTCTAAACCGTTGGAGCTACAGATTTTCTGAGGTGCTCAAAATGTTCAGAATGGCCACGTTTATTTATTTATTTATTTATTTAGGGAGGTCATAGAGGAGTGTAAAATTCTAATTTGATTTTTTTTATGAGAAAATGGCTAAAAACCGTTTTATTTACCATACATACTGGAATTGCCATATATTTATTAACTTAAACTTTCTGGACTTAGAGCAAAGTTAGAAGATTTGTGTCATCTACTAGAGTTGAACTGACAATTTGGAATTTGAACAATACAAGGGATTTTTTAAAAAGAAAGAAAGCGAGCATTTGATTAATATAAAGAAATTGTATTTTCAATCATTTACATACTATTATCAATGGAATGTTAACTTAAAATGAAAAATAAAAAACAAACTTATTACTTTAGTAGGCAGCAGAATCTAGAGAGCTTAAATGTTTCAAAGATCAGCAGCGAAATTGCCCAACCACCAACAATACAACTTTTAAAACCACATAAATACTGTTTATGTGTCACGTAAACCAGGGTCGGGAACATGAAGAGTAACACAACAGAGTCCAGGTATGAGGATGATGAGCAGTGTTCATTCAGTGATAGGGATTTTACAACAATCACCTCCCTTGCATTTGCAGTACTTGCAACACTTGATCCCAGATACCCTGCAGGAACACCCATTTTTGTGAGCACACTTGCCACATGTGCAGGGATTTGGCAGGCCTTTGGGTTTGGAGATCACAATCTCAGGGACTAATAAACTGCCCTTCTTACAAACCCATAAGACTCGGCATTCATAATCAGGGTGGCATCTCTAAATGGGGCTTGGACCCACAGCTGCTGTTGGTAATAGCCTCTATGGATATGTTTCCTTGCATTAGTTGAGGTGCAAGTGGTTCTCTCAAAGTCCATCTTGAGGGCATTGCTATCAAATGCAGTGAGACGCAGGTCGTCAAATGTCTCCAGGTCTGTTGATGGCTTGAGACACTTGACCAAGAATGTCTCTGCCATCTGTATTGCACTTTCTGCTAGCTGGGGACAGTCAAAATTCAGGATCAGAGAGGAATTTCCTGGTTTGCGGACAGCATTCAGGGCTGCAAGTTTAGTTGATATCTTGCTGGTTGTATCGCACCCAGTCAGCGCATGGAGTGTGGGAGACACTTTGTGAGCTCGTCTCCCAGTGCTATGCAGATATCGTGGAGTGGTAATATTGATCTTTTCACTCCTGAGTTGCGGCACGAGCCAAAGCTCTTGGAGGCCAAGATCTCCTCAATTGACTGTGATGTGGTATAACAGGCACACAAAGACATCTGTGTCACCTGATGACAGCGTCATGGATGTAGGTCCTGACCGTGACTTAGAATGTCCTGCACATGGAACATCATCCTGTCATCAGCTTCCTCGTGTGTGCAGTTGAGTCGAGGGAATGGAGAAGCACACCCAGCTGACACCATCCATGCCTGTGGTGATATACCAAGGTATAGAGGTTTGGTTCCGTGGTAATTTGGTGGTGAGCCACTCAACATAGAATGCCTGGAAAGCAGTTTTGCTGATGGAAGATGACCAAAAGTTCTCTAATACCACTGGAACATTTTGGTTTGGTGATATCACATCAAGGACAACCATTTCTTTTGACTTTCTTCTTCTGCCCCTCTCTCCATTCTTGATGCTGTCCTCTCTGTAAGCATCAAAAACGATATGGATCTCATCACAGTTGTGCCCAGCTTTGGTGACCATAGATGTCAAGGCAATATCAAAGTCATGGAATGTCTTGACGGGCGGATCAAGCTTCTTTAAGGGGACCTTTCTCACCAAGGCCATGAAGTCGATAATGATGGCGTGGGTTTGTGGGGAGGTTTCTGGCCTTTTTATCTATTAGTGGGCACAACTTCAGCAGCTCAGTCCCAAGTTGTGATTTGGTACTCTTCCTCAAGTAACCATCTCGTCAACCAAGAAGAATGCAGAGTTGGTGATCTCATGCTTGAGTAGCTCCTCAACAGTGAACCCCGCGTGACTCCCATACTCAATAAACATGAGAGCTTTGATTGTCTCATCTTTGATGTCTGCTTTGGAGCCAATTTCAAGGTGGTATTAGGGGACGTAAACTTGATTTTGCTAATAGTTGAGTGTATCGTTATCGACCTATTTCTGAGTCGATCATCGATAAAATTAGCACAAGCAGTGCTGCCCTCCTTGATACAGCACAACTTGTCTACATTTACATTGGTCACAATTTCTCCAGTGAGAACATTCTAGTGCTACCTGGTTTGTAGAGGACTGCATACCTTCAGGAGATACTCCTCTATGTCTTGCACCAGCCCAACTATCTTAGTTGCAGTACTTGGGTTGAAGTCGTGGTGAAGTGAGAGTTCTCCTTCGACATCATCCTTCATCTTCAGGAGGTCAACGTACTGGTCTTTTTTATGCTTGATAATTCCCCACAGAGCTACTGCTTCCTCTTTTCTGGTGACCCAATTATCCCCCCACTCACTTTGGCAGGCCGATTGTAGCACTGCTCTAGCGCCTGGTCAAAAGGGCACTCCACTACCTTTCTTGGTGGTGTTCATGACAAATCCACCATTCATGTAGGAGTTGTAGAGGAGTGGGAACTTCTCCTTCAGTTGATAGCAGTCCTGGATGGATAAGTCGTTCTCTCATCTCACTCTCTCTCTCTCTCTCTCTCTCTCTCTCTCTCTCTCTCTCCTCTCCGGATCTTGTAGCACTGGTGCTATGAATAAATCAAAAGCAGGCTGAGTGAGTGATATAGGGTGCATAGAGTGATAGACAATGGGGTACATAGATTTTAAAAAGGGCGTGGTCATTTTCGGGCTGTTCGTCCCGGATAGAGATTTTGGCACACATCCCAAGTTGTTCCTTGGGGTCATATTAGCCTAAAACAGTTGAGTTATCCTCTCCTAAATTAAGTGCATACATGTCTAAGCCAGGTCCTAGACTAATACCTTTAAAGCACAAAAACACATTTACATTTTTCCCTTCAATTTGCTTTCCTGGTTTTATAAATTGCCAGTTTAGCAATACCCAAGAAAAGACAAAACGAGAGTACTGGTTTACTCTTATAATTCCCCTCAATTCCATAAATAAAGACTGGAAAGGAAAAAACAAAATTAAATTTATAGAAAAGCCTGTTGAAGGAAGAGAAAGAGGGGTACCAATCTCTTACATTCAATTAAATCACAAAAAGGACAAAAAAATCAGAACAGAAGAGTTAAACTTATGAGTAATGTCTGTGTGACCAGGGCTTGATGTGCTAGTCTCCATTTCGGTCTCAGTTCGCCCAAGAGTTGGAGAACTGTACATTTTGTTCCAAACTGGAGTTTTAAAAAGCTCCAGCTGGTAAGGTCTCATTCCACGATTTTTAAAGTTTTGTAAAACCAGGTATACATGCTTCCAGACATATCTTGTAGATAGCCGTTTTCCCATGACGTGAAACACACCAATTTCCTCTAAGTTTGAGGAAAACACATCCTCTTGTTTTTTTGAGGCAATTTGAAGTTCAGGGAAATAGAGACGTGAGTCTACCACTTCATCCACCCAGTCCACCCGATGTTTAGTCTCTGAAAGGTTTGAATTACTGCTTTCAAGACATTTTCTACAATTCGAGCAGAACGAACGCCAATTTTTAAGGAGTAATCTTGCAGGTAGCCAGGGTTCAAGGATGGCTCCAACAGGTCTCGCACTTTGTTTATTCCACACTGGTGA
The DNA here is from genome assembly GCA_035128595.1 of Eptatretus atami. Lineage (NCBI taxonomy): Eukaryota > Metazoa > Chordata > Myxini > Myxiniformes > Myxinidae > Eptatretus > Eptatretus atami. Next base: position 71,747,715 of record CM068967.1, read on the forward strand.
AGCAAGGCATAAATGACCTGGAGGTTGAAATTCCAGAGAATAAAGGATTCTGAACTAATGGCTCATGTACAAACTTTTGGGCATCGTCTGATACCTCTAAACGTTGCACTCCGAGGACTTGCCAAGCATTCAAAAGGCTCTGGTGAAAAATGGTGAGTTGAGACGTGTCAACGTGTTGCAGGTCGATGAGGAAAAGTTCACGGTCATATTTCAGACCTTCTGCTTTCTGCAGCCAGGCGTTTGTGAGAGGTCGCCAAGGACACACTCACTGCACAGTAAGCGCTTAATCATGGAAATCCGGAAATGCCATTATCCGACTTGGGATATGCATCAGATTTTGACCACCCACATTTCGGGGTCTGCAGACCACATCTGGGCCAAGCCAATGGTGGCCACCCCAGAAAAAATCAGTCAGAACCATCTGAATGCCCGTGACAAGTATCTAGGAGGTTCAAGTGGGATAACTTTATGCAAATAAATGGAACTACCAGGTTGCTTATGATTGACACCGCGTGTCTTAAGCGAGAGAAGTTGGTACAATCTTTTCTACATTGCCAGTTTCAATTTAATTTTTTCCAGGAGTTTCTCAAATTTTTTTTGTTCATACGCTTCAATCCTAGAAATAAGCCTAAATATTAACCCCTCACTACTCCACTGTATTCCTCCTGGTAAAACA
>CM068967.1:71751404-71762997 GCA_035128595.1 Eptatretus atami
GAGAGAGATCACTTAGTACTAGTAGCGATTGACATTGACCTTGCTTTCCAAGGGAATGACTGCAACCAAACCATGCCAGGAAAAATGTGCCCACAACATTACAGAACCACAGAACCCTTCACTGTAGCATTCAGGGTTGGAGAGTTGTTAGGTGGCGCCACACTTGCACTCATCGTTTCTTGAGAACATGGTGAAGGATGATTCATCTGACCATATTACGTTGCCTGTGCTGTTTGCACCACTTGACTCACAAACATGCATTGCCAGGTGTGATGAGTGGTTTGCACACTGCAACCAGACTATGGTATCCCACTCTGTGGATTTCTCAGTGGACAGTTTTTGATGAAAGCTTAGCGCTGTCTATAACCAGGAATATTCACGTACTTCAGGCCTGCTTTGCATGCACTTCAAATTAATGCATGGATATCACGATCCTGGAGTACGTGCTTCACCCAGGACTCCCCTTTGCTGATGATGTCTTTCCTCGGCATTCCATGCCAACATCACCTTAGAGTTTAGACACTGTTTCTCGTGAAACATCAGCAAATTGAGCTGTCTTTGTCACTGAAGCTCCTGCACACCCAACAATCACCTCTCCCCCCCCACAACTCCCCCCCCCCCCGCCCACCCTGGTTAAAGATGTGCCGTGCCCCAACATCACCCTCTTTCAAAGTCACTTAGGTCTCCTCTTGCAGCCATGTTAGCCATAATTATAGGCAACCAACATGGCAGCATTTTTATACATGACCCGAAGCATGTTGGGATGTTAATTGTTGAATTAACACATAGGCGCCACACTTGTGTGGAAGCCGTTGCTTTCAATAAAATTGGTGTCCCTCATTTACCCAGGTGTTTCCATTTTTTTGTCCACTGCATGTACATGAATGACACAAAAATGTGTTGCAATTTCTTAACGAAGTTGATGAAACTCGCAGGCACCCCCCGCCTTACGGGCCCTCTTGGCGGGTGTACCCTTCTCAGTCACCTTCGGTGAATAATATGCTGCTGGCACATTCTTGGAATGCACTTTACAATTTTTGTCATTTTTTTGAAAAGAAATTTTATTGATCAAACTCATCATGCAGTACCGTACTGTATTCCTATCCATATCATAAGATAAAGGAAGATTTGTAATATTGGCTACAATCAAAAGTGGTGCTATTTTTTCCACAACATGTAAATTTTGGAGTTTCGGTGACATCCACGTTTGGTCCATTTCAACTACATTAACCAGAGACACACATTTTGGTGTTCGAAAACAGGCCAAGTAATAATTGCATGCAGCATTCGGTTTTGCAACAGTGGCAGGAGATGCACAAGAACATATATAAACCACAGGCAGTTTCAATTCAACTATTTTATAAATGAGCTGGTGGGGAGAGGGTCACTTTTGCAACCTATGAACTGTAAAGGTCAATTCAAGTGGGTAAAGTTGGAAAGAGGCAAACGTTCTATGATCTAGTGACACAAACATGTTGCAGTCAATATAACCCTCAAACACTGAGGAACACAAGTATTCTGAGCAACTTTCTTCCCCTCTCCTTCATGGCCCTTTAATCTATTACTGACTTCAGTTGGATTCGCAATGTATATCAGACCGTTTATCATTGTCGATGTACCCCTCCTGCCCTCATATTTCTCCTACATCGATACATCAGTACACATCGTACCAATAAACTGCACACATCATCAAATGGAAAGATCCTTTTCTGAAGCTACTGTGGTTGTTTTATAATGCCCTACAGCTACATCTCGATGCGCAATATTATTTTGAATTTGAATACACAAATGTTATGTTGCTGAAACACAAAAGTACATTCTGCACTGAACTACAAATAGGTTGGAACATCTCCTTTGACACCTCTCATGAACTTCGACATGATGTGGCACCTGGCTCTCCTTGCCAAGGTCTCTGATATTGGCATACAAGGTTCCCATTTGATATGGATTTCTGACTTCCTCCATACTAGTATATTAAATAAGGCAAGTGTGTGTGTGTGTGTGTGGTGTGTGTGGTGTGTGTGTGTGTGTGTGTGTGTGTGTGTACGTCTGAAACGCAAAGAAAAAAGACAGGGCTGGGCCAATTTCCACGAAATTTTGCATGGGTATTGGTAGTACCATGGCCAGGTCATGGGCACAAACAATCCCATCCCCCCCCCCCTACGAGAGGGGAAGGCAACTTACGGTTTTCGCGCAGTACAAATGCCACAGTGCAAGTGGTTTACTGACCCCTGCAGCAGACGGGGGAATTATTAGTCACAGCACAAAATATATTTGCTCCATCCCTGCCACCATCTTCCTCTTTTCCCTCCCAGGTTGCTTCCAAATGCAGCGGGTATTTCTCATGCAACCAAACAAACATGCTGCTCTCAATGGCATATTTTACCAATGCTGCCATTAGAATAGTGACTTCTGAGACAGCGTCCTTAAATGTACATAAATGACCTATCAGCCTCTGAAAAATGTCTTCTACCATTTTTCTGATACCAATCCTCCAACATACTTAATTGGCCAGTTTAGAGCTGGGTTGAGATTCAAACCTCGCTAAAGAGCTCAGAGGCGAGGGTCCAGAACTCTAGGCTATACTGCCAGCCTTACAACTGCCCCCATTCCTGGATAAGTGCGTTATTTTCATTTGAACCTTAAAAGTGTATGCAACAAGCTTCTCACACGAAATATTATATTTAATTTGTCATTTATGTTACACTTCATAACAAGTCCTTCATCACATAAAATTATTTATTTACCCCCAAACAATGTTCTGTAGTCTTCTAATATATAAAAGGAGCTCGGTCTTGGTGTGCGTGCATGCGTCCATCCTTCCGTCTAGCGGGTGCTTCAAGTTCTCTCTTAAAATGAAAGTTACCTCATGACCTTCAGTAAACTTACGAGTACATTTAACTAACATAAACATGAAGATGAGCACATCAACATACTACATTATTGCAATGTAACTTGAAAAATCCTATAACTGTGGTTTCCACCCATCAAGTTGAAACAATTAACTTACATTCCATTCAAAGCCACCGATGGCAATTCCTGAGGCGGCTCCCGTCCCGCCAAGCCCACAAAGTGACCACTGCCAGTATACTGGCAAGAGTGATGCGCCAATCTGTACAACCGCAACACAAATATACACATGTAAATTAACATGAAATCCAGTTTGTTCAAAATAATTCATGCATTTGAAGGACAAAAATAAAGTAAATCTATACAGCATGAGTTAAGGATTTAAAAAGCAAAAACAAACTCTATTTGCTTAGAAAGGGAATTTGAAATGTGCAAAGCAGATTGTAAGAAGATTAGAAAATAAACAGTTCATGAAGAGCAAGACATTTCATATGATGGCAAAACTAAAAGAGATAGAACGTGAAACAAGTAACACCCAGAGAAATGCATGACCATCATTTTAATGTAAAAATCATTCAGCATGAATGAAGCAGCATGGCATGCAATACCCTTGGGCCTGAAAGAGTGGCCTAGAAGTGTAGCATACTCGCCTCCGAGCCATCTAGCCTGAGCATGAATCTCTGCCTAGATACAAACTGTTATCCTGATGTCTCACTGGCAGGGAAAAGGTGTCAATGTGTGTGCCACCCTCGGTTGGATGTTAACTGGGTTTCCAATCTGCTGGCATTAATTGGTGGATGTTAAAGATCCACAGTGTCCTTCGTGAAAAGTAGGCGATTTATCGCCGACACCCTGAAAAAAATTTCAAATTCCTGCCCTGACCTACAAGGGGCAGCAGGATCAGCAGGACAGCCACGTCCTCAGCCAATGATGCCACTTGCAGCCATGTGCTGCATATGAAAGAAGAAGAAGCAATGTCCATGAATCATCCATTAGCATTCCTGAAGCTGAAAGCAAAACTGTTCTCTGACAAATTGCCAACCTGATACAAAGAGCCAAGTTTAGCAGGGTTCTAAGGGTTCAACAGTAACGGTTGTCCATCTGTTTTTGGGCAGACACATTTTTGTGCATCAGGCAAGTGAAAACCTCAATAAATAAATAACTAAAACGGCATTCTTCAATGTTGTGACGTCGACAGATATGCCTCTGCTCACATTATTATTGAAGGCTTTTATGTTTCAAAAAAAAACAAAAAACATGGCTGCTGAAACCACATGACTGATGATGTCATCATTTTTTTCCCCCCATATCATTTAGCCCTAGATTACTTGAAAAAAAACAATCACACTCATTCCCCATGAGGAGTACTTGCCATGTGCCAAGTTTCAATTTTTTCCTTGGTGCGGTTTCAGAGACACAGAGGTCCCAAATTTTTTCATTTTTTCCAACATGGCTGCAACACCACATGACCTATGACGTCATAATTATCAGTAAAACATTCTACATGAGTAGTCGCACCGATGGTGAAAATGTGTCAATCGGATCAGTGATTGCAGAGAAAACAGAGAAAATTACGACGGAGAGACAGACGTACGGACGGAAAACTCGAAAACAACGCCTCCGGTAACTTTGTCAGCAGAGGCATAAAACCAGTCTGAAGATCAGGTCAATTTTACACCCGGAAGTTCAATACCTTTACATATGTTAACCTTAAATTTAGTTGTTTTTTTTTTGTGTGTAATGCCACGGTCATTACTTCCGGTTTGTTAGGAGCTGACTTTAGTTGCTGACTGAGGCTCTTTTTCGACGTGACCACCCCTGCGCACAGAAGAAATCTTCAAAGAAACATGATGGCATCACCCGAAATGTCACTGCATGAGAACGGCTTATTCATTTGTTACATGGCCAAAACAACAAGGTCACAAGTTCACATGACGTGTGGTGGGACAACTCATTCAGACAAGGGAAATAAAAAATGTCTTGAGCTGAACATAAGTAATAATTAAATCATGACCTACTATGTTAACTATTGTGTTTGACAAAGACTGAAAGATACTATCACGTCACTGGTGTGTTCTGAGAGTGCAGCCGAACACTAATAAATCACTCAGTGGGAAGTCAAAGAGGCAATCCTCATTTCGATCCTTCAGCATGTGGTGGATTGTTTTTGTTATCAATGAAGTTTCTTATTCAACCTGCTTTGTGTGTTCGTCTGAGAAACATTACACAGTCAGCATTGCACATGATGCGATTCATTAAATGTTAATGTTCACCATTCACTCGTCCGTGAAAGAAATATGGGGTGTGCTGGCCCGGTGGGGCTACCTTTGAGGTATGATAAGTTATGTGCCACGAAGAGTTTGACAGGTGCAATGGTTGGTGGACGCGGTAATATCTAAAACTACCTATCCCATAGATAGTTGAGAAAAAAAGTTAATGTTGAACCCAGTTTAAAATGCATGTCAAAGCTTTGGAAAAATCTGAACCGTGGCAAGAGGTCAACAGATTAACAATGGAACAGTGGGGAACAGATAGACAAGGGATGGACAATGTTAAGGAAGGAATCGATACACAGCACACGTATATGTAGGTATAAGAGCATATTAACAGACAGTACAATGGAACATATAGGTAGATAAGTAGACAATTATATGAGCATCCAACAAAAGCTGATAAACAGGGTAAGTGTGGAGAAAGGGTGGAAGTAGGCCAGAAAGGCAAGGAAGTGGAGGTGAGCTATAAGCTCAGATTTGGAGAGGGCAATAAGTTTTGGATTGCTGAATGAGTGAGTGTGGTGTGATCCAGTGGGGTTTGAAAAGTACTCGGCCACCAATTGTCTGAGAATTTAGAGGCGCAGACCTTGCACTCCTGTGTAGTGACACCCATTACTCTGTAAAAGACCTTTGCTTACACTACTCTGTTGGGTGCAAGTTGAGAGTCATGAGCCAAAAACAAGAGCTGCACTCAGGGATACTACTGATGGAATTTTACAATGTTAGGAATCGAGGGTGACAACCCAATGAATTTGGCACTGTAAAGACTTCCAAAGCTTCTTGAGAGTCCAAAATTCAAGATATTCCACTGTCCTATAAACCAACCTAAATATGTGATTAACCCAGAAAATGATCAAGGCTATGAATTCAAGGAAATTAAATCCCAAGCCCAAATGAGGGATTAATTCCTGCAATTAACATGGAGCATTATAAGCTTGAAGGTACCGCAGCTGAGTGAAGTCACAAGATGCTGACACACCCCAAAATGAAAACACTCGAGCAACAGTCATGTTGAATCACCTGTTGCGTTTTCATAAAAACAATGTGAAGAATAGTCTCTATTTGATCCAATTTAAAATGAACTGTGCTTACCGGCCACCAAACCATCGTTCTGCAGCGAGGAAGAATCCTCCAACTGTGGAACGGTTGCTGCGGTACATTGCCTGTCAGGGACAAAGTTAAACAAGTAGGCATTTGGTCAGTGTATAACCTACCCAGGCAAACAGCATTCCTTTCCTGTCCTAATTCTCTGCAGACTACTGTCGTAGGACCTGGGACCAACTATCGTAGATGAGAGTACAACTCTCATATACAATACTTCTAACTGTAGCATTTTCACCTGGGTAACATGACTGAGCAGAGGTTAAGGGAAGAAAGATGTTCAATCAAAGTGTGATAATTTTTAAATATTTGTGGATTTGACTATCGATTCATATTTTATTACTCGATGGGTCAAGTGCATAATTTGATAAACCATTGGTGACCACATTTATTATCACACTTAAAACTAGACTTCATGGAACATCTTACCCCAGGCTGTCTTGAGAAACAAGAATATGGGCAGAGTCTACGAGCGGCAAATTTTGATTGGTCGTGACGGTGTAAGAATGCCGTAATGTTTTGTTCAAGTACCAAAATGCTAAATAAAAGGGTTTTGAAAGTGCCATAAGGCGATTTGTGTTCTACAGTGTTCAATTATATGATTCGATTTAGATAAAATGAAAGGTTTTAAAGGTTGTAGAAAAGAAAATTCGGAAGTCTACCACCGTTGATGCACCCTCTTTTACACGTTACATGGGTTCTTCATGCCTGTTGTTCATGTCCTTTATGACGTCTTAAAAACGTACGTTTCCTGTTTGGAATGATTTTCAATTTTGTTTGACTGCCAGACAGACAGAGTAAAACAGAGAGTTGGTGTCAAAGCCACCCAATGCCTCACCTGTTTTATACATTTATCGTTTTAAAAGACTAGTCTAATAATATTTTTATAAGCATTGCAGTGAAGTCTGATCCAAATAATTTTAAAGCAATATATGTATTTGTATATTGTAATCAGTAAAAATAGTGGTAGATAAAAACATTAGAAAGCAAATAACTTGCACCAAAAACTTTAACATTTTCACGCTCACGCTCACACCGGGGGTATCGCTATAGCTCTCCTGTTCTTCGAACAGGCGAGCTAAAAATTATCTCACTCCTCTCTGCGTGTGTGCGATCGGGATGAATTCAGAGCCAAAGTACTGCAAAATTGCAGTTCTTTTTCTGCTTCATGTTCCGATTCGTTTTCAAAATATAACATTCAATTGAAATCAAGTTGTTTCTCGATCAAAAACTGACGTTTGTAGACGGATACACAGAGAGAGTGACCCAATTGCTTAACCCCGCTTTTTGATTCACGTGCGCGGGGTAAAAAGCGACAAAAGCTTTTCAAGAAGGGAAATGGTTAATGAGACAGAGAAAGAGAAGAGAGAGAGAGAGAGAGGAGAGAGAGAGAGAGAGAAGAGAGAGAGAGAGAGAGAGAGAGAGAGAGAGAGAGAGAGACAGAGACAGAGACAGAGACAGAGACAGGAGAGAGACAGAGACAGAGACAGAGACAGAGACAGAGACAGAGACAGAGACAGAGACAGAGAGAGAGAGACAGAAGAGAGAGACAGAGAGAGACAGACAGAGACAGAGAACAGAGAGAGACACGACAGAGACAGAGAGAGACACGAACAGAGACAGAGAGAGACAGAGAGAGACACAGAGACAGAGAGAGAGACACAGAGACAGAGACAGACAGAGAGAGACAGAGAGAGACACAGACAGAGACAGAGAGAGACAGAGAGAGAGAGAGAGAGACACAGAGACAGAGAGAGAGAGACACAGAGACAGAGACAGACAGAGAGAGACAGAGAGAGACAGAGAGAGACTTTTGTATACTTTTATTATAAAAGTATCAAAACACCAGAAAAGCACACTCCATAAAAAACAAAACCAAAAGTTTTTACAGCAAAAATAAATTCAACAAAAGCAATTAGTAGAGGACCTGGCTTTAGACATGTATGCACTTAATTTAGGAGAGGATAACTCAACTGTTTTAGCTAATATGACCCCAAGGAACAACTTGGGATGTGTGCCAAAATCTCTATCCGGGACGAACAGCACGAAAATGACCACGCCCTTTTTAAAATGACCACGCCCTTTTTAAAATGACCACACCCTTTTTCATCGAAAAGTGCTACTTCTGACATAGCTGTATCTTCTAAACCGTTGGAGCTACAGATTTTCTGAGGTGCTCAAAATGTTCAGATGGCCACGTTTATTTATTTATTTATTTATTTAGGGAGGTCATAGAAGAGTGTAAAATTTCTAATTTGATTTTTTTTATGAGAAAATGGCTAAAAACCGTTTTATTTACCATACATACTGGAATTGCCATATATTTATTAACTTAAACTTTCTGGACTTAGAGCAAAGTTAGAAGATTTGTGTCATCTACTAGAGTTGAACTGACAATTTGGAATTTGAACAATACAAGGGATTTTTTAAAAAGAAAGAAAGCGAGCATTTGATTAATATAAAGAAATTGTATTTTCAATCATTTACATACTATTATCAATGGAATGTTAACTTAAAATGAAATAAAAAAACAAAACTTATTACTTTAGTAGGCAGCAGTATCTAGAGAGCTTAAATGTTTCAAGATCAGCAGCGAAATTGCCCAACCACCAACAATACAACTTTTAAAACCACATTAATACTGTTTATGTGTCACGTAAACCAGGGTCGGGAACATGAAGAGTAACACAACAGAGTCCAGGTATGAGGATGATGAGCAGTGTTCATTCAGTGATAGGGATTTTACAACAATCACCTCCCTTGCATTTGCAGTACTTGCAACACTTGATCCCAGATACCCTGCAGGAACACCCATTTTTGTGAGCACACTTGCCACATTGCAGGGATTTGGCAGGCCTTTGGGTTTGGAGATCACAATCTCAGGGACTAATAAACTGCCCTTCTTACAAACCCATAAGACTCGGCATTCATAATCAGGGTGGCATCTCTAAATGGGGCTTGGACCCACAGCTGCTGTTGGTAATAGCCTCTATGGATATGTTTCCTTGCATTAGTTGAGGTGCAAGTGGTTCTCTCAAAGTCCATCTTGAGGGCATTGCTATCAAATGCAGTGAGACGCAGGTCGTCAAATGTCTCCAGGTCTGTTGATGGCTTGAGACACTTGACCAAGAATGTCTCTGCCATCTGTATTGCACTTTCTGCTAGCTGGGGACAGTCAAAATTCAGGATCAGAGAGGAATTTCCTGGTTTGCGGACAGCATTCAGGGCTGCAAGTTTAGTTGATATCTTGCTGGTTGTATCGCACCCAGTCAGCGCATGGAGTGCTGGAGAACACTTTGTGAGCTCGTCTCCCAGTGCTATGCAGATATCGTGGAGTGGTAATATTGATCTTTTCACTCCTGAGTTGCGGACGAGCCAAAGCTCTTGGAGGCCAAGATCTCTCAATTGACTGTGATGTGGTATAACAGGCACACAAAGACATCTGTGTCACCTGATGACAGCGTCATGGATGTAGGTCCTGACCGTGACTTAGAATGTCCTGCACATGGAACATCATCCTGTCATCAGCTTCCTCGTGTGTGCAGTTGAGTCGAGGGAATGGAGAAGCACACCCAGCTGACACCATCCATGCCTGTGGTGATATACCAAGGTATAGAGGTTTGTTCCGTGGTAATTGGTGGTGAGCCACTCAACATAGAATGCCTGGAAAGCAGTTTTGCTGATGGAAGATGACCAAAAGTTCTCTAATACCACTGGAACATTTTGGTTTGGTGATATCAACATCAAGGACAACCATTTCTTTTGACTTTCTTCTTCTGCCCTCTCTCCATTCTTGATGCTGTCCTCTCTGTAAGCATCAAAAACGATATGGATCTCATCACAGTTGTGCCCAGCTTTGGTGACCATAGATGTCAGGCAATATCAAAGTCATGGAATGTCTTGACGGGCGGATCAAGCTTCTTTAAGGGGACCTTTCTCACCAAGGCCATGAAGTCGATAATGATGGCGTGGGTTTGTGGGGAGGTTTCTGGCCCTTTTTATCTATTAGTGGGCACAACTTCAGCAGCTCAGTCCCAAGTTGTGATTTGGTACTCTTCCTCAAGTAACCATCTTCGTCAACCAGAAGAATGCAGAGTTGGTGATCTCATGCTTGAGTAGCTCCTCAACAGTGAACCCCGGTGACTCCCATACTCAATAAACATGAGAGCTTTGATTGTCTCATCTTTGATGTCTGCTTTGGGAGCCAATTTCAAGGTGGTATTAGGGGACGTAAACTTGATTTTGCTAATAGTTGAGTGTATCGATATCGACCTATTTCTGAGTCGATCATCGATAAAATTAGCACAAGCAGTGCTGCCCTCCTTGATACAGCACAACTTGTCTACATTTACATTGGTCAATTTCTCCAGTGAGAACATTCTTCAGTGCTACCTGGTCTTGTAGAGGACTGCATACCTTCAGGAGATACTCCTCTATGTCTTGCACCAGCCCAACTATCTTAGTTGCAGTACTTGGGTTGAAGTCGTGGTGAAGTGAGAGTTCTCCTTCGACATCATCCTTCATCTTCAGGAGGTCAACGTACTGGTCTTTTTTATGCTTGATAATTCCCCACAGAGCTACTGCTTCCTTCTTTCTGGTGACCCCAATTATCCCCCCACTCACTTTGGCAGGCCGATTGTAGCACTGCTCTAGCGCCTGGTCAAAGGGCACTCCACTACCTTTTGGTGGTGTTCATGACAATTCCACCATTCATGTGGAGTTGTAGAGGAGTGGGAACTTCTCCTTCAGTTGATAGCAGTCCTGGATGGATAAGTCGTTCTCTCACTCTCTCACTCTCTCTCTCTCTCTCTCTCTCTCTCTCTCTCTCTCTCTCTTCCGGATCTTGTAGCACTGGTGCTATGAATAAATCAAAAGCAGGCTGAGTGAGTGATAATAGGTGTGCATAGAGTGATAGACAATGGGGTACATAGATTTTAAAAAGGGCGTGGTCATTTTCGGGCTGTTCGTCCCGGATAGAGATTTTGGCACACATCCCAAGTTGTTCCTTGGGGTCATATTAGCCTAAAACAGTTGAGTTATCCTCTCCTAATTAAGTGCATACATGTCTAAGCCAGGTCCTAGACTAATACCTTAAAGCACAAAAACACATTTACATTTTTCCCTTCATTTTGCTTTCCTGGTTTTATAAATTGCCAGTTTAGCAATACCCAACAGAAAAGACAAAAACGAGAGTACTGGTTTACTCTTATAATTCCCCTCAATTCCATAAATAAAGACTGGAAAGGAAAAAACAAAATTAAATTTATAGAAAAGCTGTTGAAGGAAGAGAAAGAGGGGTACCAATCTCTTACATTCAATTAAATCACAAAAAGGACAAAAAAATCAGAACAGAAGAGTTAAACTTATGG
>CM068967.1:71764073-71781912 GCA_035128595.1 Eptatretus atami
ATTTCGGGGTCTGCAGACCACATCTGGGCCAAGCCAATGGTGGCCACCCCAGAAAAAATCAGTCAGAACCATCTGAATGCCCGTGACCAAGTATCTAGGAGGTTCAAGTGGGATAACTTTATGCCAAATAAATGGAACTACCAGGTTGCTTATGATTGACACCCGTGTCTTAAGCGAGAGAAGTTGGTACAATCTTTTCTACATTGCCAGTTTCAATTTAATTTTTTCCAGGAAGTTCTCAAATTTTTTTTGTTCATACGCTTCAATTCCTAGAAATAAGCCTAAATATTTAAACCCCTCACTACTCCACTTCACTATACTCCCACTGCATTCCTGCCTGCGTAAAACAGGCAGGACGAGAAGCAGATCTGCCGGGGCCCACCCAAAAAGCCTACACTTCTTTTCCACCTCTTACCCTTGCAGCATAAGAAGAAGCTCAAATCTGTCGGTAAGGCCAACAGAGAGACCTCAACGAAACATCATTCTTTGATTGCAAATAAGACAACCACATAATATCACTCAGCCCATAGCTGAAAACAACGACTTTGAGTTTTGTAGAAAGAGAGACTCCTAACACGAGTTCCAGCAGATAACGCTAATAACAGGTCAACGATACTATTGTAGACAGCCCTGATAGCGTACTAGCCTTACTGCTACTGGATGCCCTCGCCTGAGAAGGGGAAAGGGGACATAAGACTGATTAATATCACTCTGGGAGGTCAACAACTCAGCACCACGAAGCAGCGCAAAGCATGGCATTTGTTGGCAGCAGGTCTTGACCATTTTTTCCAATTGAAGAACCTATTGCTTTGGTGTGTCAAGTGGCATTTTTTCGCTTTCCGCTATGTATTTCGACGAAGGCCAACCGGCCGCGCCACTCCTCTTCATCCAGTCTTCAGACATGAAAGGGTCCTTTTCTCCGATTCAAACTGCTGGACCATTCATGCTAGACAATCAGCTTTCTGCACCAAGCATAAGTATATCTGTTTTTAAAAGCACGATCATCACACCAATAAGCGTGTATGTCCTCCTGTAAGAGCAGTACTGTGGGCAAACAACATGTGACTTTGGACTCTTGTGCAAGCTCCCACCAGTCTCAAGTCCAAATATGATTTACCCTATTTCTGTGACTCATTCTTTCCCAAAACGCTATAAAAGCTTCTATAAAATGTGCACGTTGTAGAAGGTTTCACATAAGAAGTCAATATCCACTTCCCTCAGACACTGTTTATGAGGTAAAGCACACACTACCATAACCATATCTTAATGTGAGATGAAATCAGGGAAAAACCAGACGGCCTATATACTGCTTATCGTATTGGAAGCCTTGTGCACAATCAGACATTAACAGCGTCCCATAGCTCAGTTAATTGCGACTAACGTAAATTGTGGTGATAGATAAGCTCCCTTTCCCTTGCTTTAATGTGGCTCATTCAATGTTAATAGTGCTGCAAAGGTATTATTTTTGATAGTCAGGGTTTTCTTTATTTTTACACATCTATGAACTAACAACACACACCCTTCGACCTCGCTTTCCTCCCACCAGTCCTCCCACCGCATCCATTGCCACGCGTGCGTGTACACACGTACGTGGGCGAGAGCCACGCCAGGACCATTGTTGCCCTCTGCCTTGTTTAGATGGGTCGCGTCCTCCCTTGCAAAATTGCGTGGAGCCATAACATGCGGTTCCGCCCTAATTCTGAGAAGCAAGGCGCCACGCGCATGCAGCTGGATTTCTGTGCGGAGAACGACGAAGCGAGAGCAGAGCCAAACAGTTAATTTGCGCGCGATCTGCCTCGGTTTAGGTCCGGGGAGAATGAATTCCGCGCCCGGACTCTGCTTCGCAATCTCGCTGGCGCCTGCGTTCAGATCTCGCTCCATGGTGCGCTCGGTGCGCCTGCGGCTTCCTCTAGTCACGTCTGCGCTGGCGTCTGGTATCGCTCTGTTTCGCCTCTCGCTGCTGCCTGGCCGTTCATCTAGTGCGCCAATCTGCGCTGGCCTGCCTGGTACTTCGTTACTGTTCGCGTCTCGTTCTGGTGCCTTGCGATTCGGCTCCTGCCCTCGCAGCTCGCTGGCGCCGCCTGTTCTGTCTGTTGTCGCATCTCGCTGCAGCGCCTGCGTTTTCGCTCTGTTCGCATCTGCGCTGGTGCCCTGGTCGTCCCTGTCTCGCATGTCTCTCGTTGGTGCCTGGGATTCGTACTGCTCGCATCTCGCTATGCTGCGCCTCGTTCGTCTGTTCGCTCATCTGCTCGCTGGCGCCTGGATTCATTCTGTTCTCGCATCATCGACAGAGATCGCCTGGTTCGTCTGTTCGCGTCTCGTCTTGGTGCCTGCGTTCGGATACTGCCTCGCATTCTCGCTGGTGCCATGGTTCCGTCTTTCGTTCGCGTCTCGCGATGAGCGCCTGGCCTCGTCTGTCTCGCATCGTCGCTGGTGCCTCGGTTCGTCTGTCTCGCGTATCTCGCTGGCTTGAGCCAGGTTCGTCCTAGTTCGGGCATCCTCAGTGGCGAATGCTCTGGTTCGATCTGCTTCGCCATTCTCTCGCTTGCGGTGAGCCTGGCTCGTTCTGTCGCATCTCGCTGTGCCTGGTTCCGTGCTGTTCGCGTCTTCAGTTGCTGCCATGGTTCCGTCTGCCTCGCATCATCTACGCTAGGCGCCTGAGCTTCGTACTGCTCGCATCTCGCGTGCGCCGCCCTGGCTTCGCAGTTCAGCCCGTCTCGTCTTGGTGCCCTGGTTCGTTCCTGACTCGCATCGTACGCTGGCTGCCTGGCTCGTCGCGTCGCACATCTTGCCTGGCGCCTGGTTCGTCTTGTTCGTCGGCTCGTTGGTGCCTGCCACTTCTCGGCTCGCCATCTCGCTGGCGCCTGGTTCGTCTGCTCGCATCTCGCCTGGCGTGCTTTTTTTCTTTTCGTCGCTCGGCTCAGCATCTGGCGGTGGGCGCCCTGGTGCGCTGTTCGCGTCCGTTGCCGCCCGCCTGTTCGTCTCGGCTCGTGCATCTCGCACGCTGGTCCTGTCTCGCTCGTCTTGTGGCAAACCACACGAGTCGGGCAGGTACCCCGGCGCCAGTATCTACCGCGACTGAAGCACCCATCGCGGTCCATTCTCTTCTTTGCCTGTCTGTCTGTCTGTGGGCCCGTCTATAAGGGGAGCAATTGTGTTAAGTGCCCTCTTTGCTGTACATACTTCGCATTTCTGAATGTGCGTGTTATTAACTCTGCTCCTTTGTTGCCGTGCTCTCGCCCTGTCCCCCCATTATAAATTAATCCACTGCTATAAATGTTTGTCACTCGTTTCTGCTGATTCTTTGTTATTGCCCGTTAGCAAGGTGCCTGTTGGGGCATTATAAAAGGCCTTGTGCCAATGTGTGTCGCTATCGGACCGACGCGGACCTCCGCGTAAACCACCACGCTTCGGGTTACGCACGGGTCGAGCACGGAAACGACTCGTTCCCGTTCGCAAGTTCTAGTGCAGTATAGTGAATTACTCCCGGTTAGTCTTCCACGTGGGCCTCTAGCAGATTTTGCAAGGTTTGGCAATAACCCATGTCCCACATTGGTTGATTTATTGACGATCACAGTACCTAGTAAGCGACCCGCTACCTTTCGGAGATTCCTAGATTCACCGAGTGTACGGAGAAGTCGACCCGACTGCTCCACCTAGCGCGTCTGTCATCGCAAACCCGAACAGCGCCACCAGCTCCCACAACCAACTACGAGCTCTTATAATCCAAGTATTACTATTTTGCTGCATTACACATAAAATCGCTCTAGGCAAGCCCATCGTTCAAAACAACCGTAATTGATGCCACACATACCCATGTATACTGAACGGATATTATGTTTTGTACCCCGCCCACATCCTACATCTCACAGTTTAAACTTTTTAACCGGCCCTGTAGCCAAAGGCCTTGCCAACTGGGTAGGATTGAGGCTCACGAAGTGTTCCGATCAAGTTGTGGGTTCGAGTGCTCGAATCATGTCCTCTGTAGCAGTCACCACCCCCCCCCCAGAACACAACACATGTTTAAGTCAATGGTGCTTAAAAAAACTCTGCCAACTATATACAGAAGGCACCTCTTCCAGCAGTTAGCACGTAGACAGATTAAACATTAGATCATCCAAATCTTTTAGGTTACTTATCTGTACATAATTTGCGCACAGACAGTAAGTAACCTTTACCAAATTTCCATTACAAGTTATCTCCTAGGGCTGGAGTCGAGACTGCAAAACCACTACTTAGCCACACCAGCTCTGCGCTCAAAACCAGCGCACTCGAGACAATCAAAAGACAACTTTACAAGATTGTCACCCACTCATCCTCTGCAACACTGTATTTGCATGCGTCTCCTGTAGCATAGCACATCAAATTTTTCTTCATTGAAAGTGCCCTGAAAACAACCTGGCAGGTGACGCCACATAACTGCGGCCTCATTTTAATGGTTCAGGATGCCTACTTTCATCTCCATTCTGAGTTAGTTATGTCTTGAAGCTCTTTACCCCCCCGAGTAATCACGTTTCCTTTAACCTTTGGAATGGGGATCTGACATGTTAACCTGATAAGCGTTCACGAATCATACTCCTTAGCAGTTCTAAATGAGATCGTTGTAGATTCGAGAAGTAATCTTTCATTTTACATGTCTTTCCTGAAGTGTATCATCCAGCCGATATTGTAATTACATTTTGCTTGAGATTCACTAAAGGTTGTGTCGTTTCCCCCTTCATCCTCTTGAGAAGCATTAAAGCAATGAACAGTGCGGTAAAACTGGTTCGTGCATGAATCAAGCTGCATCTCAGTATGCCTCTCTACTCTAATGAACTCTGTGGAACACTCTATTTGGCTCAAGAGCATCCATGCGAACAGAAAGTTCTGCCGTTTACGGAATCCCCTACCGAATTTGCCTTTCTATGCTCCTTCCCTCCACAACCCTCACATCTCATCGTGAGGGAGGGTTGACATTTGAACTCACAGCTATTTTCCTCCTTTTATCTATTTCTCCATTCACTGTCAGACATAGCTCTTAACTCGTCTGAACAAGTTTGGCTTCAGGACAAACACTTAAAACATCCTGAGATACCTCACTGTTTTTCTGTGTCCCACTCGAGTCGCCAGTGGAGCAGCGAAGCTCTCCACACACACACGACGACGGTCCGTAACCACCAAGGCGGTTCCATGTGAGCACAGTACCTTTTGTCACGAGCGTCCACGAGCCTGACATGATCTGAACCTTATTTCGCCTCCTTAGCATCAAAGGCCATCAACGTTAGTCCGTTTTGGCCTTTTTCCTGGTATCACGTAACAGATACCCCTCCATAATCGTCACACTGTCCTACAGTGGATGAGTAAGAGCGAGAGGAAGCCAACCAACTTCACTTCCACCGTATTGCGTGGGGTGATATAATCTACGTCACGATACACACCTCTCTCAACTAGCCGTCGGGTGGACGAGTCATAACTGTCACACACACCCTCAAGCCGGTGCGGGGCCGGGGGCTAGCGCCCCAATTCACCTTCTCCCCATTAGTTTGTGGTGAGTGCGAAGAATCTCCCTCACCAGCACCTTCACCTTTCTTGAGGTGTAAACCGCATTCGGACAAACACCTTCTTCCCTCTTACAGATTTACTTATCTTTTGCACGCCCTCCCGTATTTATCTTTCTTACTCTGTGAATTCACCGTAGTTTCTTATCAATTCCCTGTCTGGAGAAGAAAAGAGATGAGAGCCCACGTGTTCTTCCGCTGTCAGAAGAAATAATGTATAGGCCGCAAGGCCTGCCATGGTCACTCAGGGGATGTTTGTTTCTCACTCACTGCGACCGTGTTTCTTATTATCTCGACTTTTAAGTCGATAATATCTTGCGGGTTTGTGTGAAAATGCCTTATCCATCTCTGGTCAAGTTTAACTAAACTTGTTTTCTTCGAGTTACGAATGGCGTTGAACTCTTCTCGGTCGACGATGTTCGATCACTAAACTCGTAACACTCGATGTGTTACTTCCTCCCCAGGAGCCGGAACCTTCCACAGATTTTACTTTGATGCTTTCCGCCATTGGTAACATCGTTGTACCATACATATTCGAATGCTGTTGTCTCGCCAGGAATCAGAAGTTTGTCGGATGCTCTTGTGTCGGAGTCTGTGCCCTCATACACATGGCTAGCCAACAATAGGTGAGCCATTGCCTTGTTTACTTGAACCGAATAATACTTATCTTTCATAGATATTTGCTTTACAGGCACCCAACAGTTATATACCGTATACATATTCACTTATTTCATTACCACCATTTATAAGAACCACAGGATGTTAAGCCAGATTAAACGAATTCTTGCCGGAAGGCTACTGTGTTCAGGATCTCATGGTGCCGATGCGTAATCGTTAGTATAAATGTAAACACGTCCATGTCCTTTAAAAGAGCTGGTTTTTATAATTTCTGATGCTACCTGAACAATGCAAAATATTTCACTGAATGTTGTACATGCAGTGTAAAAACATCGAACCGCGGTTTGAATTATAAAAGATGTTTTGCCTCCTTAGAGTATCCCGATATTGCACGTTGGTTTGGGTGGAGCTTACGGCACGGAAGACTCTGCATGCGTTTGTCGACCCAAGCTTATGATCTCGGTTACACCTCAAGAATGTGATGGTTGTGGTGAGGAAGATTCTCCATCACAAAACGAAGTGCAGAAGACAGGGCCCCGACCCCCCACCCACCCCAGCAACAAGACCCTCCCCCCCCTAGAATAAGAACTCCTTCCTTTGCATAACCATGTGCCCTTTGACCATTTATACTCGCTCATAGCCTTTCCAAACGCACAACCAAAAACACACACACAAAACACACAAAAAAACACCAAAAAACAAAAAAAAACACCAAACAACCAAAACAACAATAGAACACCCCCCACCACCCAAAACTCCACACTACAACCTACCACCTACACAAAAACTCGCAAACCACAAAAAAACCCAAACCACGCCAACACAAACAAAACCAAATAAAATACAAACCAAAAAGAAAAATCAAAAACAACAAAAACAAATCAAACCCACAAAACAAAAACAACCAAACAAACAAAAAAACCAACAAAAACACAAAAAAACCCACAGACCAAACACCTCAACAAACAAACAAAAAAAACACACCCACCTCCAAAAAAACCCCCCCCAACCAAACCCCCACCCCCCCCACCCCACCCCCCAACCAAAAAACACACCAACAAACACACACACAAAACACCACAACACACGCAAAGAAAAACCAACCCCAAAAAACACACATAACTATCCAACAAAACTCACAACAAAAAACCCAAGAAAAAAAAAACCAATTCTTCCACTGCCACGTTAAGACTCCCATCAGCGCCAAAACACCGTATAACCTCTCGAGGAGGCAAACATTTTAATATCAAACCCGTCGATATACACTGAAAAGTACAACATTCCAGCGTTTTTTCATCTTTTCACGGTAGCATCATCATAAACCACTAACTTTTGACAAGGCACACATGACGTCGTTTACATTTATATCACTAACATTACGCATCGGCCACCATTGCAGATCCTCGACCCACCAACCCTGTACCCAATTTGTTTAAAGCTGGATTAACACAAAGTCACATGGCGTTCCTTATTAAATGCGTGGAATACTAGTCAATATTAAACGTTAACGTTGGGGAAACTGTTAAACAGCAAAGTACAGAAAAGATAAGTATTCGTTCAAATAAACAGGCCATGCCTCACACTATTCGTTGCTACCTATGTGTCCTCCGACACGAAACACCCACAAACTTCTGAATTCCTGCGAGGAAACAGCACGAATATATGAAAACCAACGATGTTTACCATGGACGGAAAGCAACATCGTGAAGTCCGCCTCAACGGGAGCGAAGTAAAACACATCCGAGTTTACGAGTTAGTGACTCCGAAACATACTACGACACGCTAAACGTAATCAACCGCCATTCAACTCAAGAACAACCCCACGTTAGTCAAAAACTTACCGACGCCGAGGATAACGGCATGTTCACAAACACCAAGATATCAATCGATTAAAAGCTCAGAGAATCAATAAAGGAACACGGTCGCCAGTGAAGTGAGAAAACAAACCTCCCCCTGTGAACCATGCCAGGCCATTTCGGCCTCAATTTACTCGACACGAAAGACCGTGGGGCCTCTCTCTGCCTTTCTTCTCCAGACAGGAAGGAACAGAAAACACGGGAAAAGTCACCAAGTAGAAAAACGAACACGATGGAAACGCAAAAAACTGGGCATGTGGAGACAACACCAAACAGCACGCAGAGGGAGGGCGAACTCCATGACACGAAGCAAAGAGCAAGCCATGACAGACATGCCAGCGTATCAACAGCCACGGAGATGGGAGAGACGGTACAGTAGAGGTAGAGGATAACGAGAGAGGGAGAGGGAGACGGGAGCAGAGGTGTCGGAGGCAGAGGTGCTCGCACTGATATTGGCGAGGTAGAACAACGGAAGGGACAAGAGAGAGAGGGATTGCGGTTACGAGTTACAGAGAGAATAGATTATGCTTCTATGAAACAACACACCCCAGCATTCACACACACAACACACAAACACACACACAACACCACACACACCACACACACACACACACACACACCACACACACACACACACCAACACACGATTGTGTATAATGAAAAGCATGGGGAGCATGTGAAGCCATGAAGCCGCCTCCGTCAGTCTGTGAAAACAATTGACCTAAGAATCACGCTCCTGTGTTGAATGTAATTTCCCCAAAACAGTTAAGACCACACTAAAAAGACCCAAAAAAGAACACCCCAAGAAACCAAAAAAAGATCCAAAGACCACAACAAAGTCTAACTGCAGAACACCATAACAGAACAAAGTAACACCCCAGTACAGACCAAAAGACCCTGAAACCCAAAAAAATCACCAAGCAACTCAAAAAAGACCCCGAACACAAAAGATACACCTAAGAGAGACACAAAAATACCGAAAAACATATCCACTGACTCAGATGACCCCAAACCCAGTCGCCTGCCAGACCAACAATACAACCACCAAACAATCATCCACCAATAAAGAAAACCAAAACTAATAAGAACACCTGCAAACACCATCAAAATCTTACCGTATACCCCATAGAACAGAACTAAGACAGCCCCACACCACCCACAATCGACCCACAATGTCACTCATTGCAAAACAACACGAAACACCCACACGAAAAGCCACTGCAAACAAAAGAGCCACACGAAAATTCCCAGCAAAAACCCGCTAGCACCCCAAAGGCCTCCCATACCCGCATGAACATGCAAAGGCCCAACCACAACCGAATTCCAAATAAACACAAACGTACAAACACCCCCAATACAAAAAAACATCCACAATCCAGCTCCAACCACCACAACCAAACAAAAACCAAAACACAAAACAACACAAACCACCAAAACACCACACATCAAAACACAAAAAAAAAACACCACGCACACAAACCCAACAAAAAAAAAAACCAACAACGCACAAAAACAACACCCCCACAGCACACCTAACACCACAACCACAAAACAACCCCCCACCAACCATACCACCCTCAACTCCAGACCCAACAAAACAAAACAGTCAACAAAACAAAAACAAACAAGAAAACACAGACAAAACCACCACACGAAACAACAACAAACAACAAACAAACAACCAAAAAAAAACCCACCACAACCCAAACCCAAACCACAAACCAAAAACACAACAACAAAAACAACCCCACCACCCACCCACACACACACACACAAACACCCCCAACCACCCACCAACCACAAACCCACACACAACCACACCGAAACCACAAACAACCCCACCAAACAAACCCACAACCCAAAAACACCACCCCCAAACAAAACAAACCCTAATCCACAACACACCCACACAAACACACACACACCAGCAAAAAAAAACACCCCCCAACCCCCCCACAAAACAATACCAAACAAAACTAAAAACAAAAAACAACCACAAAACAAGTCCAACGCAAAAACAAAAACACAAAAACAAACACACCCACCACCACACGCACACACCCAACCAACAACACGACAAAAAACAACAACACAAACAAACTTAACAAAACAAAAACCCCGACCACAAAAAAAAACACACCAAACTACAACCAAACTCAGACACAAAAACCCTAATAAACACAAAAAACCAACCCTCTACTGTCAAATAAACAACCCAACCCAACAACCACACACAACCACCCCCACCATCGCACCCCCACCAGCACCCCCCCACCCAACAACCACACATCAACAATGCTAATTCACAATAACAATCACACACACCCACACTCAGAAGAGCCCGAATTCAAACAAATCGAAGCAACCACCGTTGTTCACCACACACCTAAGCCCACAAAAGCACAGTAAAGCTAAAACCAACACACAACACGCCATACAGCCTAAACACCCCACCCACCCCCCCACCCAAACCCCCAACCCCACCAACACACCCACAGAGCCCCCACCCCCACCGCCCCAACCCGATAACGCAAGCAACCTATAGACAAAACAATATACAAATGACTTGCCACATGACAGAAAAAAAAACACCAAGACACCCGATAAACCCCACACACACAAACAAAAACAAAGAAAGAGAAGACGCCTGGACCTAAAAGGGCAGGCCATTTTGGAGTCTTGCAGGTAGGATGGGTGGCTCTCACACTGATGTCTTTCTCGCGCAAAACAGTGGCCTACTTTCAAAAAATAGATGAAGATACACCGACTTCAGCACCTTGACCATTTCATACCATGTGGACCTTTTTTACCAATGGGCACTTTTTTGTTAAATTTTAACCAAGCCTGTCCGCCTGGATGACCCTTCGCACCAAAAACAGAAAATGAAACCAAAAGCATCCGTAGACAAACTAATCGCACCAGCGGCGTGACACCCCCCACCCTGCCCAGCCACTCCAAAAGCCATTATCCCATGTGTCCGTACGATGTGTCGCCAATGCCCTACAACCTCCCCCGTTTCTACAAGCTGTGGAAGGAACCTCCGCACACCGTATTGAAACAAGCAAAAGGGCACCCACCATCTCAACCAAATTAAACAGAATAAGCATTCCGGCCCATGCTTTATGCCAAACTTTCAGACTACAGAGCGTATCGCAGGAAGATCAAATTATTTACATGAAATACACATAGCACCACCACCACCGCGTAATTAACCTCTCGACACCCTCTAAAGTGAGAGCATGCAAAATAGAGTTATTGCCCTCCATCACAAGGTGAGAGATCCACAAAAAACACACCAAACAACAAAAAAACAACAACACACAACCCACCACACACACAAACACAAAAACAAAACAAACAACAACAATACAAACAAAAACCAACCAAACACCACCCAAAAACAAACCAACCCAACAACCACCCCCAAACCAACAAACCCAATGATAGGGTGATCTTGTTCATATATATATATATATATAAATATATATCAGTAAATAGCTAATAGTTAACGGTTATAACTTATAATAAAATATTTTTGTAAGTTACTAACAGAAACATACACTCATACTGAATAGTAGTCGTCTGCCTCAATCGCTTAGATAAACTGTATTGGTTCGAAATGATGGTATGTGGTCGCTCGCAACCAACTAAACACAAACAACCACACAACAACAACCACAACACAACCCAACCAACACCGCAATATACGCTGTGAGTGCCAAAACACAAGAACCACAACAACCAAACAAACCTAAACACCCAAAAAGCTCGTAGCCAATAACAACCAACACACCAACAAAACAAACCCCAACCAAACCACCCAACCCATCGCAGTAGATAGAATAGAAAAATAACCAGTATTGTTAATGTCCAACAAAACAACCACAACAAATGCAATCATAAACCCTTCTATGAGGCCAAACTTAACACGCCCAGAACAAACAAAATGCAGTAAAAATACCCCACGTCCCAAACCTTTACTTCATGACAACCTATACTTTACAAACAAAATAATCCCCACATCACGCAACAAGGCCCAATAATCACGCACACACCCAATCTATCATGACAGTATAGCCCACCAGGATACACTAACTCTAACGCCGAGAAGAAACAGAGCACAACAACAGACAAAAACAAAACCAAATATAAAGAGCAAACCAAAAATGAACTAGACAATCGATACACAAAAACGAAAAACCCAACAAAATCACATCATCACAAACATCACCTAAACCGCCCTAGATAACCACCCCAGTTCATATCCATACCCCTCTCCATCAAACGAAAAACAACAAAAGACAAAACATATAGAAAAAACCACATTGGACACCCAAACTAACAACTCAATTACTCACAAACCACAACAACAAACAGAATGAGACGCCAAAACCGCTTGAACAACACCAAAATCCAAAAGTAATTTAAACAATCTCCACAAATGCAAACATCTAACAAAAACAAAACAAAATAATAACAACTTCAATAACAGAACATAAGAACCAATACTCCTCCTGCCAACCAAAAAATCCCCGCCACCTGACTATAATCACATTAAATAAAATAAGAATCAGAGCCATTAGAATTAGAAATGAACGACACACATATCGCTAAGTAGCCTCTCAACGCAGAAGTAAAAACCACCAAATAAATAATAAGCCTCTATTCCAACACCAAATAAAAACAAAAAACATACACACAAACCTCCCATTGAACCCCAAGCCCTTGCACCATACATTTAAGAACCCCTATCTCCCTCTGAAAATCACCCTCACAACACAAACCAAAAACACACATATGATTTTCACTACCCTATTCACATCACACGAAAAAAACACCACAAACCCAACCAAAAACACAAACAATAGCATCAAAAAGAGATACTGAGAGAACAAACTATAACTATTCTACATTAATGAGAGTCTCATCCAAAGACAAAAAAAGACCCTGCACACATACACTACTACAATACGCCCCCCACCACAGAAAGCCGAACACAAAAAGACCAGGAAGCTGATGCGCAATGAACCAAAGAACCAACAAAAAAAAAAACACAACAACAAAAGATCACCCACAACCCCCCACCAGAAAATCATGCGCCCAGTTTTTTAATGCCAACGGCAACCCAAACAAAATCGCAATACACAACAACACATGACCACCACGGTACATTTGTAAAATGATCGTTTATAAGGAAACCCAAAACAAAAACCAACAAAAACACACAAACAACCACCAACACCACACAAACACCAACACAAAAACAAAAAAACCAACACCAACAAAACCAAAAAAAAAACAAAAAAAAAAAAACCCACCACCACAAAAAAACAAAACAACACGCACCAAAACCACACCAAGAAACCCCAACCAAACCAACCAACACAAAACCACACCACAAACACAACCCACAAAACACCAAAACCAACCAAACAACACACCCCACAACCAAACCACACACACCCCACCCAAACACACCAACCCAACCCGCCAAACAACAAACAAACACAACAAAAACCCAAACAAACAACAACACCCCAACCAAACCCCACCCAAACCAACACACCCCCCCCCCCACCCCCACACCACCAAACAACCACCCAACCCCCCCCCAAACCCACCCCAAAACCCACCCCAACCAAAAACCCCACAAAACACAAACCCCCAAACCACAAAACAACACCAAACAAACCCACCCAACACACCAACAAAACCACAACACACCCAACACACACAGCAACAACCCCACCAAACAAAACAACAACACAAGCAACCACCCCCAACCCAAAAAACAAACCAACCACCACACACCAACCCAACCACAACCCCACACAGCAACAAAAAAAACACCCGCCAACCAACCACAAAACACCCAACCCACAAAAATGCTCAATCCGGCAACTTCATCTACAAGATAAAAAAAGAGTACATGCAACACCACTTACCCACAATGAGTATCTGATCCATAAAAACTCCACCCAAAAAACTGCAACCACCAAAACTAAGGACAAAAAAAACAAAAACAACAGAATCGTATATGCACACTCTAAATTGGTAACTAATAAGGACTTTCTCGAGTTTCCATGGCCCAGAAAACAAAAAACACTCAAAGAAAAAACGCACAATCTGAAACATTGCACGACCAGAACACTACGACCCTGCAACACAAACCAAAAAACAACCCACCAAAACAATACAGAGTTGCAAACCAACAAACAACAAACTATACCCACATCAACCAATAATTATATCGCAAACAAGCACAAACTGACCAGGACACCAGTCACTAACAACAAAAAAAACAACAAAAATAATGTCAATAAAAACAAATGCACGCTCCAAACCAGTTTAACACTACGTTATATATAAAAATAAAAACAACTTTACCCAAATTAAAGATAGCAAAAACTTACAGGCAACAAAAACCACACAACAAAAACCTGAAAAAACATACACCAAAAAACACAAACAAAAAAAAACAAACACCCTGCGGCACAATACCACCTCAAAACACTGAATGAAAAAGATTATAGCAAACAAAAAAATATCCGCCCCCACCACACACCCCAAAAACACAACAAACCCCACCAAAATATGCCACCCGCAACCAACACAAGCGAGACATCACTCAGACATCAACTATCTCATATCGACCAAACACAACAAACACACACAACAAGGACTCCTCTCCTACAAATAGCCTACACAATGCATCGAAATCCCAACGCAAGCAAAATAAAAAAAAACAAAAACAACAACACACCCACCACTCAGACCACATACAACCAACACAAATGATACCAAAACCAAAACAGTACACACAAAACAAAAACACCAACACCTACACACCACACCAAAAACAACAAAAAACAAAAACAAAACCAACAAACACCCAAACACACCCAAAACACGACATCAAAACAAAAAACCCACACCCCAAACACCACACCAAGCAAAACAAAAAAGCCCAAAAAACACAACCACGACCCACAACACCCCAAGACAACAAAACAAACGTCGTCAAAAAAACATCAGAAATCAATAAAAATAAGAACCAATTTAGCCGCAAAATTACGGTCCAAAGCAAACGTCAAAACCCCCCCACATAGCCCCTACGAAACCCACCGTGAAACAAAAAAATAGACACACCCACCCCAAAATCTAATAACATCGAAAACCCAAACCCTCCACCCTGTTCGACCAGAGCAACTGACTAGGAACATCCTCATATCACCATTCGAAACCACGAACCTAAATAGTACACAATTCCACAGGCCACATAAACACATGCCACAATCCAATCAGCCAACACCTCCTATGCCTACCCAATACCAATCGCACCAACGATAGATGCAAACCCACCCACCATAACATCTCCGACATCCGACACTATGATAAAACACATTCCGTCCAAACCACAACAAATCCCCACCACACCTGTACCAACCCACATGCAAACAGCAACCACCCGACACACTCACCCACCAACCCAAAACAAAAAACGCCATACCTAAAGCCCTCAATACCTCAGAATTGACACACCAGGAATACGCACTCTCACCTCTACACAAACCCATAAGCCTCCCCAAGAAAAAATCATCAGCAACAACCCTATACCAAATAATCCAAAACCACGTAAAGCACCTCAGGCACCTTTGAAGAAGAAAGAAAACCAAATAAATGAAAAACACCAAAACAACCAAACCTGCAACCACCCATTAATTTTACGAACAAGCAGACACACTTCGACCTAAGCCACATATTCAAACCCCAAATCCAAAAGACTGGCCCGTCGAAACGAACGATAAAACAACCTTACAACCCAAACTCTCACACCAATCTCAACAAAAAAAAACCACACCCAAAAACCAACCACACCCACCATAAACACACAACAAACCATAAGAACACATTCTGCACATCTGACCCCATATAACTCACCAAATAGCAACCACCACCACCACCAACAACACCACCGAGCATCCAACGGACCACAAAAACCACACACAACCCACAAACAAACAAACAAACACCAAAAAAACACAAAAAAACCAAACCCCACCAAAACAACCCACTAAACAATAGCTAAACTTATGCACCCATGAGGAACGATAACCACCTAACACCACATACAACATAATTTCCAATCTACTTTCTACGAGTAAACTCCACAAACGAGATGAAACCTAACAAAAACTAAAAATAAGTACTGATTCCCACGAATAACCACCGAAACCAATCAAACAACGGCTCCCCATTATATATGTACTTATCACACCCGAATTTTCTTATATTGGTAACCGGACAACATAAGTCGAACCCCCATGAGGGAAATTGCCACGACGGCCAAACCCCCCAATACAACACCTATATGACCCACCGGATCCATCAAGGTCACACCGAGACAAACCACAGTAAACAAAGGAATCCACTACAATAACAGATGCAGAAAATACAGTCAAACCTTTCAAAACTCCTGATCCACTCCTACGCCGCCAAATTTATAGATCCCGATCAATTCAAATTTTCTTCCGGAAATTCCTGATAAAAAATATGCAAACAACATATAAACTAAACAAATAATTAAGTCGGGCGGTTTTTATTAAATATCAAAAAACTATCAACCAACTGATATATCCCAAGTACACGTGTCTTCAAAGTTGAGAAAATACGTCCGATCACATACGCGTCAAAAAAAATCCCTTCTAAGCGACAAACAAAAAAAACCGATCTTGACAATAAACAATTCCGTACAAACAGTCAGGTCAGGGTCGATGCAGTGACTGCACGAACGGGACTTTACGGATGAATTGAAGGATCACACTGTACGAGATCACCCAATGCATTAAACATGTGAATATCCATGTCAAAAATCACATCAAATCCGCCATTCATGACTCAAACAATCGCAGGCTTTGATTTCTGAAGGTCAACGAGTTATCTAATCAACTTATAATGAAAGACACATTGACTCAATAAATTATCCAAATTTCAACCAAAAAGTAATTTCACAATATCTATCTCCGGATTAACCTCAGAAATGTCAAAAATAGTGATTTCTATTTTCTATCCCTTTACTCGGGATTTTCGGACTGTTCGTGAACCAAAAAGACCAACAGACACATCGAAGCCAATTCTAAGCCAATCACGAGATCCACATCTAAGAGCTTCAGAGCACGACCAGTCACCCACAACACCGCCGGTAATTTTTCCACCTACTGTTTCTAAAATATATTCTCTCTCACTTATTCAAACCATCATGCCAACATCGACACCTACCTTCTCGCTCATAAATCGCACATGCGGACTCTCCATACACTAGCCAACCACAAAATAATAATCAAAAAATCAAATTACCACTACTTGTATAATCATGTCTCAGCAAATTATGCCTAAACTTGTGCCACAACCACAGATCCACTCCAAACGCACCAGATAGATGGCCCATTTAAATCAAAGCAATTCCCCAATGACGGATAAGAGATGGATATTGACAAGGAACCACTCCTCTCCAATCAGGTAAAAACCCCGCAGACTGCTCCTGACATCCAAAACAAAGCCCAGTCTCTAATTACCCCTACCTGCAAGCACAAATGACCATTTTAACCCTTTTTGCCCCATATAAATGAACCATATTACCCCAAAGGTACAACACTATTTCCTGAAACGGGCTAGGTGATAAGGCTCTTAATCCACCAGCAACATTCCGGAACCCCAAGAGCTAAGAAACTATTTGACAAGCCCTCCAATTTTAGGCCTAAAAAAAGCAGACAAAAAAAAATGCTTGAACCGACCCCCTTCCAACAAAAAGCAGTCTTCTAAGACCAA
>CM068967.1:71799945-71812401 GCA_035128595.1 Eptatretus atami
TCCGCAGACACAGTTGGGCACTAGATATGGATGGCCGTTGGCTCACAATGAGCTCCTCCGCCCTTTGAAGCCACCTTGGAAAAACGCCACACCAAACTATTTATACACCTTCATAGGGATTTTGCCCAAGGCAGAAAACTCATTTGGGGAAGGAGGCAAATTAATTTGCTAAAACCTCTGTCACGTGATCCCGAGTTCTCCTGCCAAGTTTGGTTGAGATTGGAGAAGTAATGACTGAATGTATCGTGGTCAGACAGACAGACAGATACCAAATTGAGTATTTTAGTATGATTACTCGGAGAAGCCCATTGTAAAAAAAAAATACCACGATATAAAACGAGAGAAACTAAGGAAGTCCTTTTATTCTTGCACTGGTTGGAAGTCTTTGCTGTTAAGAAATATATAATTTCTTAACAGCAAAGAAAAACAATTCGGGAGTGATCGAGGCAGTGGTCTGTTGCCTATATGACCCAAGCGTTTTTTATTTTTTTTGTCTGATTGAAAAAAATTATAATTTTCCAGTGGGTCTGGATTAATTTTAAGCAACTTTTACTTTATAATTTTTTTCTCTCCAAGTTTCAGGTGGGACAGACAGACAGTATTAGCCTATTACATACTGCATTTATATATACAGTGGGGAGAACAAGTATTTGATACACTGCCGATTTTGCAGGTTTTCCCACTTACAAAGCACGTAGAAGGCTGAATTTTTATCATAGGTACACTTCAACTGTGAAAGACGGAATCTAAAACAAAAATCCTGAAAATCACATTGTATGATTTTTAAATAATTAATTTGCATTTTATTGCATGAAATAAGTATTTGATCTCCTACCAACCAGTAAGAATTCCGGCTCTCACAGACCTGTTAGTTTTTTTCTTTAAGAAGCCTCCCATTCTCCACTCATTACCTGTATTAACTGCACCTGTTTGAACTGTTATCTGCATAAAAGACAGCTGTCCACACTCAATCAATCAGACTCCCAACCTCTCCACAATGGCAAGACCAGAGAGCTGTCTAGGACATCAGGGACAAAATTGTAGACTTGCACAAGGCTGGGAAGGGCTACAGGACAAAGGCAAGCAGCTTGGTGAGAAGGCAACAACTGTTGGCGCAATTATTAGAAATGGAAGAAGTTCAAGATAACAGTCAATCTCCCTCGGACTGGGGCTCATGCAAGATCTCACCTCGTGGAGCCTCAATGATCATGAGAAAGGTGAGGGATCAGCCCAGAACTACACGCAGGACCTGGTCAATGACCTGAGAGAGCTGGGACCACAGTATCAAAGAAAACCATAAGTAACACACTACGCCGTCATGGATTAAAATCTGCAGCGCACGCAAGGTCCTCTGCTCAAGCCAGCGCATGTGCAGCCCGTCTGAAGTTTGCCAATGACCATCTGGATGATCCAGAGAGGAATGGGAGAAGGTCATGTGGTTGATGAGACCAAAATATGCTTTTGGTTAATCCACTCACCGTGTTTGGAGGAAGAAGAAGGATGAGTACAACCCCAAGAACACCATCCCAACCGTGAAGCATGGAGTGGAAACATCATTCTTTGGGATGCTTTTCTGCAAAGGGGACAGGACGACTGCACCGTATTGAGGGAGATGGATGGGGCCATGTATCGCGAGATCTTGGCCAACAACCTCCTTCCCTCAACAAGAGCATTGAAGATGGGGCGTGGCTGGGTCTTCCAGCATGACAACGACCCGAAACACACAGCCAGGGCAACTAAGGAGTGGCTCCGTAAGAAGCATCTCAAGGTCCTGGAGTGGCCTAGCCAGTCTCCAGACCTGAACCCATTAGAAAATCTTTGGAGGGAGCTGAAAGTCTGTGTTGCCCAGCGACAGCCCCGAAACCTGAAGGATCTGGAGAAGATCTGTATGGAGGAGTGGGCCAAAATCCCTGCTCTAGTCTGTGCAAACCTGGTTAAGAACTACAGGAAACGTCTGATCTCTGTAATTGCAAACAAAGGTTTCTGTACCAAATATTAAGTTCTGTTTTTCTGATGTATCAAATACTGATTTCATGCAAAAAATGCAAATTAATTATTTAAAATCATACAATGTGATTTTCAGATTTTTGTTTTAGATTCCGTCTTTCACAGTTGAAGTGTACCTATAATAAAAATTACAGACCTCTCGTGCTATGTAAGTGGGAAAACCTGCAAAATCGGCAGTGTATCAAATACTTGTTCTCCCCACTGTAGATAACCAGAGCAAATGGTAAATTGTTTATGTTGAGGTTATTGAAGAAATTTAACTTGTCCATTGATGATTTCATGATTATTTATAAAGGTTATGTCCGATCACTCGAAGAGTATGCTGTCCCAGTCTGGAACACGGGTTTTACAGACGACCAGGCCAATTATTTGGAAGGAATTCAGAAAAGATAGTTAAGGATAATTATCAGAGAATCTGAGCACGAACTGATCAGACCCTTAAGTTATGCAAAGTCCAAACCCTGAAAGATCAGAAATTTGAAATTTGTTTGAAACTTGAGACCCAAAGGATCAAAACTCCAATGTTTAGACATTGGTTGTCAGATCACAGGCAAAATTTGATGCAATACTCTCTTGGACAGGTCAAACATCTCCCAAACTGTAAAACTGAAAGGTATAAACAATGGTGTCATCCCATATTTAGTAAAAATTCATGACTTAAAATAGCAGAATAATGTCGTGTTGAACTTCAGTGAATGTAGAGCAACAGTAGTGATTTATAATATGTAAATTTTAATTTTTACTTTTACATGCAAAGTCACAGCTCGTGGAAGAGCTAGAATACAGAACGGATCAGGACGCAACAGCACAAAAGGAACAGCAGAGAGGGAGGAAACACCAACAGCAGGCTTAGGGACAAAATAATCGGAGATGGAAAAACAAAAGATGCGGGTAAGGACGAGGGGTAAGAGAGAATGCAAGGGGTGGGCAAGATAGATCGAGAAGCAAACTCTCAGGAAGGGAAAATGGGAATTTAGGGGAGGGGGAGATGGTTGAACGGGGGGTAGAAAATATCATGGCTTTGGATGGAGGATGATCTGAGATGGAGGTGAACAGCTGTCTTGAAAACCTAGAGGGGAGAATGGAATTGAAGAGGATGTGGAAATTGGTTCTCCATGTGGGGAAAAATAGGAACAAATGAGTGGAGGTAAGCAGTGATCCTGGATTTTGGGAGTTTCACTAGAATGGGGTTGCTGGTAGACCGTGTGTGCCCTGCAGAAACCTGGGGGTGATAAAGCACGGAGAGGGCAGAGGGCGCAAGACCAGAAAGGAGGCAGTAGACGACAGAGAGACCACTGACCTATCTGCTATGGTAAAGTGATAGGCCCATAGATTCAGCTTCATCACGAAGATTCCAATGATCTTGAAGGCCTTGGTGTCCAAGGCATGAAGCTGAGCAAAGTGTGAGGCAGGGGTGACATCCGAAAGGGGAGGGCAGTATTCCATCAAGCTGCAGATGAAAGTCTTGTAGGTGGATAGGAGTTCAGATGTGCCAAGGAAGGACATTGTATGACGGAGGAGGCCCAATCGGCAACTGGATTTGGTGGCCAACATTTTTTTAAATAAATGGTTTAGGCTCATGGAAGAGCTAAGACACAGAACGAACCAGGCCACAACATAACAAAGGGAACAGCAGGAGAAAAGTGAAATGCCAATTGGTGGAGGGAGAAGGTAGATGGAGACAGACAAACAAGGGATGCAGGTAACGATGAGGGTGAGGGGAGAATGCATGGCGTGGACAAAATGGATACATAAGCAAAATTTTGATAGGGTGGGGTGGTTTAACGGGTGTAGAAAAGGGCATGGCTTTGGATGGGGGATGATCTGAGATGGTGCTGATAAGCTGTCTTGAAGACCGGGAGAGAAGAATGAGATTTGATATCTGGTTTGCCCAACAAAGATCGTGGTTTATAGACCCAGGAGTTTGAAAGACTGAACTTCCACAAGAGGATTGTGAAGAAGATAGTTGGGAGGGTTTGCCAAACAGTCCTTTCAGAGAGAGAGAGAGAGAGAGAGAGAGAGAGAGAGAGAGAGCGCGAGAGCCTGAGATTTGTCTGGATTAAAAGACATATTCCATGTGTTTAACCAGCTTGTGATTTTTATCAAGGTCTGAAGAGAGGGAAGCGGCTGGAGCTTACATGTCTGAAGGATGAGGGATGTCATGGCAGAGGGTGGAGTCATCAGCAAATAGACAAAGGGGATTTTCCAGTCAGAAAGATCGTTGGTGAAGATGAGGAATCAGACTGGACCAAGAACACTGTCTTGGAGCACTCCATTCTTGACAGGGAGAGGAGATGAAAGGATTCCGTTAAGAGCCACTTGTTGGCTACGAGAGTAGAGGAAGTAAGGAAGCCATTTGTGGAGTTGGCTATGGATACCATAAGCAGAGAGTTTGGAGAGCAAGGCGGGATGCCAGACGATATCGAAGGCTCAATACATGTCCAGAGAGACGGCCCTGATCTCATGTCTGAAATTGAGAACCTCCGTCCATTGTTGGGAGAGTCAAAGCAGCATGTCCAAGGAAGAGTGACCAGGTCTGAATCCAAATTGGTGAGATGAGATGAGGCTGTTGGAGAAAAGGAATGATTGTATGCAACTGAGGTGATGGATTCCTTGACCTTGCTGATGATTGGAAGTAAGCTGATAGGTCTGTAATTAAGGGGATCGGTTTTTGCACCTTTCTATGTCGTGCAGTGATGGTGGATTTTCCAGCAGATGGAAAATGACCTCGGGCAAATGACAGGGTGAAAAGGGCAGAGAGAGGATGTGCAAGAGCAGCAGAGCAGGTTTTTATGACACGTGCGCCGATGCTGTCCGGTGCAGTTGCAGAATAAGTCGAGCGTTGAAAGAAGCCTCTCCACCTTCTCAGGTGCAAAAGATACAGAATCCAGGAGCAGGTAGGTGCGTCTGGATGGGGAGAGTACAGAGAGCAAAATATTTCTCTGACTGATTCAATGAGCCATGACGATTTTGGGATTTTATTTATTAAATTACTTTTTGTATATCGTGCCCCAATACACATTTATACGAATTTTTAATTTTCTTTGAATTATTCTACCGCGGCAGTGTTTAAGGGATGTCCGAGTTAGTACGGTGCAAAAACATGCAATGTGAAATTGTCAGTCATTTTGTCAACTTTGAAAAAACATTCAATAATCAATTTTTTGCTTGTAAAATTGGACTCGATTAGCTTTTTGTTACATACCATGTATGATTTGGCAGTTATTACGCCGCCGACGCAAAGTGAAAAGCAGGGTTTAAGCAGTTGGTTCAGGTTGGTCCGTATTATCAGTTTAGGATCGAGGAACAACTTATGTAAATTGAAAGTTACATTCGATCATGAATCGGAACATGAATAAGAAGACAAGTTTGCCGTTTAATATACTTTGGTTCTGAATTCATCCCGATCGCACATGCGTAGAGAGGAGTGAGATAATATTTTTACTCTGTCTGCCTGCTTGGCAGTCAAACAAAATTGAAAATCATTCCAAACAGGAAACTTCCATCTTGTATACCCCGTGTTCCTCGCCCCATCCCTCTCCCTTCCACAGATCTCCTAATGTCTCCGTTCCCCACTGTTTTGTCCTTCCCTCTCCCACCCCTCTTGTCTCATGCCCCCCTTGCTGTGCATTGTGTGTTAGCTCTCATACAAGCCTCGTCAATGCATACAAAAAAAACCAAAAAATTACTGTTTTTAAGGACGTTATAAAGGACACAAACAACAGGCACGAATAATTAATGCAACATTAGATAGGGTGATGTAATAATAAACACTCCGGAAAATTCTGGAATTAATTTATTTATACGCCTCTTACAATCTTTGCTTTTGTACTTTTGTACTTTGCAGTACCTCAATTTAAATAAAGGTTCAATGGGGGTGGTGTACAAGGGTGGTGTTTGGGACTACTTCTGGATGACTTCAATAGCACGAAGCTTTCAGATTTTTTAAATGATCTTTAAAATCTTCTACTTTTTTTTATATTGAAGTGAAATTTAAGTAAAACTGCGTAGGGTATCGTGTTCTATGAACTCTATAGTCTATTTATGCGTTTTAGGTCGTTTCATTTTGATTGATTAATAATTACCATGTACTTCTTCTTCTTCTTCCTAAACCTGTATCACAAGCACAATCCCTCTTTAAACTGGGACAAAAGGGACTGAGTCTTTGGTGTGGAAGTTCCCACTG
Organism: Eptatretus atami; assembly: GCA_035128595.1. Classification (NCBI taxonomy): domain Eukaryota; kingdom Metazoa; phylum Chordata; class Myxini; order Myxiniformes; family Myxinidae; genus Eptatretus; species Eptatretus atami. The sequence goes on from CM068967.1 coordinate 71,806,139, forward strand.
ATCAAGGGAGAATGAACAGCTGATCCTTCATAGAGTTAGAAAGGCAGCGTATGCAGATACTCTGATTGAAGAGATCTTCTTCTTCTTGTGTATGACAGCTTGGCTGCCAGGTAGCTATCATTTTGTGGCGTGACGATGCTGCTGATGCTATGCCCTGTACCAGTATACTGGTACTCATTTCGCCGACCTCGGAAGGATGTTGAGAATGGAAGATATGTATGAAAGAGTCAGCCGGCAGTACATGCGGGTGCTACACTGGTTGGAGTTCGAACTTGAGAGATGCGGTTGCTGGTGGTGCAGTTGAATTGGAACTGCAACACCAGGCGATTGGAAAACAAAACAGTTGAGTTGGTTTGTAGGCAGTGCCAATTGGTGAGTGGGAGTATGCATGTAAGGGTCACTGGAGTGCTGGAATGTGCAGACATTCACGAAACACTGAGTTGGTATATTATTCTCTTCCAGGCCGTGCTTGCTCATGACTAACCACATGCTTTCATGTGTGCTTTTTCATGCGTGACCAGGATTTCAGACGAGTGGCATGTGCCACGTGAACTGCTCAATGAGAGCCCACAACACTCAAATCCTTATCTTCCCATTCATTTTATTAACCCCCCACTTTCTGTCCATTTGATTCCATTCGCCCAATCAAAAATATTCCACATGAAAATAAGGCTTGCATCACCAGAGATTAAATCCATCCATCCATTGGGACCATACTCTGTGCAGAGCGTTGGTGCTGCCTAAGCAGTCTCCTCGGCCATTGGGCACAATCCTGGATGGGTCACCACTCCGACACAAGATACCAGTGAGCTGGCACTCATTTTGCCGACCTCGGAAGGATGACAGGCAGAGTCAACCCCACCTAGTATTAATCACAGCGCGAGTGGCGGTTTGAACTCGGGATCCTAGGATCCCAAGCCCACCACTCTAACCATGAAGCCAACAGCAGGCTTAGAGATATAATGTAGTCAAGGTTTTGTGTTCATCGACAATTTGTATCATTATTGGGCGATAGGGCGATTGAATTGTGCTCTTGAGTTGGTGAATGGGGTGATACAAGTTAGTAAGTGGGGTGATACAAGTTGGTGAGTTGGGGTATACAAGTTGGTGAGTTGGGTGATACAAGTTAGTAAGTGGGGGTGAACAAGTTGGTGAGTGGGGTGATACAAGTTGGTGAGTTGGGGGTGATACAAGTGGTGAGTTGGGGTGATACAAGTTGGTGAGTTGGGGTGATACAGTTGGTGAGTTGGGGTGATACAAGTTGGTGAGTTGGGGGATACAAGTGGTGGTGGGGGTGATACAAGTTGGTGAGTGGGGGTATACAAGTGTGGTGGGGGTGATACAAGTTGGTGAGTGGGGGGTGATACAATTGGTGAGTGTGGGGTGATAAAAGTTGTGAGTGTGGGGGTGATACAAGTTAGTGAGTGGGGGTGATACAAGTTGGTGAGTGGGGTGATACAAGTAGTGAGTGGGGTGATACAAGTTGGTGAGTGGGGGTGATACAAGTTGTGAGTGGGGTGATACAAGTTGGTGGATGGGGGGATACAAGTTGGTGAGTGGGGGTGATACAAGTTGGTGAGTGGGGGTGATACAAGTTGGTGAGTGGGGTGATACAAGTTTGTGAGTGGGGGGTGATACAAGTTGGTGAGTGGGGGGTGATAAAGTTGGTGAGTGGGGGTATACAAGTTGTGAGTGGGGGTGATACAAGTTAGTGAGTGGGGTGATAACAAGTGGTGATGGGGGGTGATACAAGTTGGTGAGTGGGGGTGATACAAGTTGGTGAGTGGGGGTGATAAAGTTGGTGAGTGGGGGATAAAGTTGGTGAGTGGGGTGATACAAGTTGTGAGTGGGGTGTACAAGTTTGTGAGTGGGGTGATACAAGTTGGTGAGTGGGGGTGATACAAGTTGTGAGTGGGGGTGATACAAGTTGGTGAGTGGGGGTGTGTACAAGTTGGTGAGTGGGGGTGATACAAGTTTGTGAGTGGGGTGATACAAGTTTGTGAGTTGGGTGATACAAGTTAGTGAGTGGGGTGATACAAGTTATGAGTGAGGGGTGATACAAGTGGTGAGTGGGCGGTGATACGAGTTGGCGAGTGGGGGTGATACAACTTGTTCTCCTGATTAGCCAATCTACCCATGCAGCGGGAGAGGGGCTTTACAATCGTGTGTGCGTGCACGTGTGTGTGTGTGTGTGTGTTGTGTGTGTGTGTGTGTGTGTGTGTGTGTGTGTGTTCAGAGCATGCGTTTTTACTATTCGAGCTTGTGTCATCAATTTATCAACAAACCTTATTATTGGAATATGCAGAACACCAATTCATAAAATTTACATTTTACTTTAGCTGTTGTTTTTGTCAAGTTAGTTGAATACAAGTCTGGAGACGGCGATGGTTCACGAGCAATGTACACGGTTCGCCTTTTTTATTTTTTGACCTTCGAGGGGACGCCACGGGCAAACTGGCGAGAATCGGGAAAAACTAAATGATGAAAGTTGTAGTACTCGAAGAGCACTACTTGCATACCAACTTTCATTCGAAACAGTTGAAACCCGAGGAGCTCGATGCCCAATTTATTGACTTTTTTGACATTTTCTAAGTTCGTGACCTTGTGACCTTGCCTTGGGACGAAAATGGAAAATCGAGCTCCGTGGTGCTATGCAGGTGCCATTGGGCTAACCAAATACCGAAACAACTGCCAGATTCGACAAAACCCCCTCAGAGAAGATGTAACTTGAAACCGCTACCCCTAAAAACACATGTTTTTGGGCGTGGCTCGCCATAATGGGCGCAGCACGCCCATTCTCAGAAAACACAACTAGATCATGATATAAACCTCGCACCCTAATTTATCAAGATGGATCAAAACCCACGGAGCTATGCTCGGGACAGACAGATAGACAGACCAACACCCATAACAAATATAGTGGTCACTTACTGACTCGTGAACCAATAAAGCAGACAGAGACAGCTTTGCATTTTGAGATGCTTTCTAGTTACCCTCGCCGAAGGAGAGGGTATTGCATTTGAGTCCGTTTGTTGTCTATTTGTTATTGGCGAAAAATTTTTTTGCCAAGTGTGTTGGTCTGTAGCGTTTGTCTGTTGGGTGTCGATCCAGTCGAAAAAAAAAAAATTTGAGATTTGTTCTACCCTTATTATCAGTATTTAAAATGGCGATTTCGATGAAACTTAGTTGTAGGTTCATACCATGACCTAGTTGTGTGCAAATGAGAACCGTTGCTATGGACACCACCGTTGCCGAGCAACGGGACTTTGAAATTTTAGAAAAATCATAAAAAAATTATTTTTTCGAAAATCAAAAATCGGGCCACGAGCGGCTGTGGGCAGTACATTCAGCCATATTGTCAAAAATTCCAGCGGATCCCATGAAAACTGTCAGAGAGATAGACTTTGAATGAACCCTGGTCGAAACAATAAAAAAAACGAAGTTCGTTATATCTCAGAGACTATGAGTCAGATATACATGAAACTGGTATGGTAGGTTCTGGTATGTCCTAGTTATGTGTGAGAAAGAACCATTGCTATGGACCCCTCCGTTGCCTAGCAACGGCCGAAAAACCTCTAATGTGGGGTATTTTAACGAAAAAACAATCTGCAGCATTAACCCTTGAAGCTAGAATCATGAATTTTCTTGTGCTTAATCCTCAGGTCATTCCCCATCGAACGGGCCCATCGCGTCAGGTTCTATTGGGTAGTCGACTACCCATGTCCGCCTACCGGTTGCTGTTGGGTAGTTGATCGTCGAAAAAAAAATTCAAATTTTACTTTGAGATTTGTTCTACCCTTATCAGTATTCCGTCGATATGTTGGGTAGTCGATCTAGTCGAAAAAAAAATGTAAATTTTTGGAGATTTGTGCACCCTTATTATCAGTATTTAAAATGGCATTTCAGTTAATACAATGGCGATTTCGATGAAACTTGGTTGGTAGGTTCATACCATGACCTAGTTGTGTGCAAATGAGAACCGTTGCTATGGACACCACCGTTGCCTAGCAACGGGGCTTTGAAATTTAGAAAAATCATTAAAAAAAATTTTTCGAAATCAAAAATCGGGCCACGAGTGACTGGGGCAGTACATTCAGCCATATTGTCAAAAATTTCCAGCCGGATCCTATGAAAACTGGCGGAGAAGATAGACTTTGAATGAACCCTGGTCAAAAACAATAAAAAACGAAGTTCGTTATATCTCAGCGACTATGAGTCAGATATACATGAAACTGGTATGGTAGGTTCATGGTATGTCCTAGTTATGTGTGAGAAAGAACCGTTGCTATGGACCCCTCCGTTGCCTAGCAACGGCCGAAAAACCTCTAAATGTGGGGTATTTTAACGAAAAAACAATCTGCAGCATTAACCCTTGAAGCTAGAATCATGATTTTCTTGTGCTTAATCCTCAGGTAATTCCCCATCGAATGGGCCCATCACGTCATGTTCTATTGGGTAGTCGACTACCCATGTCCGCCTACCGGCTTGTCTGTCTGTTTGTCTGTCTGTCACACGATTTTTGACCACAGTTTTCAAGCAATCGTTTTGAATTTTTTTGTGTGTTTCGGTGACCGGCCAAGGACGGCAACGCTAAATGATGGTGATGATCTGAATCCGGATCCGGATCTGACAATTTTTTAAGTGATTGTTCACCATTGAGAGAAAGGGCCAAAAACGATATATTAGCACAATATCTCAAAACGTTCTGGATTGATTCACACGAAACTTGGTGGACAGGTTGGGAGTGCCATTTGGAAGAATTGATTCAATTTTGTTGAAGATCCGAAGCCAGATCTGGATACAAGAATTATTTAATTTTTAACTGATTCTTCACCATTGAGAGATGAGGCTGAAAACGAAAACTTTTGACGAGAAGTTTGACTTCTCTGCACTCCTGAACCACTGTATGGAAAGAGTTGAAAACTGTTGGTCATACTCGTGGGGTGCACGGGTAGGTTGTAGGTGGTAAAATAACTGTCTCGAGGGTTGAGGGTGGACGGATAACACCAATTTTCTCTAGTATATATATACATATGGCATAGTACTGCTCCTGGTGGGACGGGATTTTACAACTCATACTAAAATGGGACAGATTCTGCACCAGTGACTTAATATAACAAGGTGTGATCATCTCAAAACATGTTACATACACCTGCAGCATTGTTGTAAATATATATTGGAAATGAGAAAACACTAGAAAATTGATTACAGAGCAAAATAAATAAATAAAATTACTATACACATGATGAGAAACCAAAAGAGAGTAACAAAATGAAAAACAATCCTTTGCTATGTTCAACAGTGACATCTGAGAAATGATTAACAAAACCTGGAGAAAAAGAAAACACTTACCCATAATCCGATGAGCAGCACCAACACGAAATAGCAAACAATCACAGCGATATCTGCAGGGTTGCCAAGGTGGTTTGTTGTGGTCTGTGGAGTTGTGGTTGGGGGATATTCGCTTGGTGTGCTCATGGTGGACAATCAACTTTAGCTTGGTGAACAGAGCAGAGAATAAACCAGCCTGGCAGGATTAATTCCAACCCAGGTAAAAATACATGAGGGTGGGGTTAACGTTAGGATTGGTGGTTCAAAGGTATGCTGTGTTCGGCATGCCATTCTCAAAAGATCACACACATTAAAAAAAAACAACCTAAAAGAACAGCAAACGGTGTGCAGATTGTGGACATCTATTTGACAATTAATTAATCATCTCGTTGGCCAGTGTAAACCTCCCTATTTTCCTCATTAGGACTGGCAAGATGGCCAAGAGGTATGCATATTCGCCTCTAAGCTGTCTAACATGGGTTCAAATCCCGACCCAGCTATAAACTGCCATGCCAGTGTCCCACATGCAGGGTGATTCATCAATGTGTGTGCCATCCCTCGGATGAACGTTAATTTTGGCGTCCTGTCTACTGGCATTAGTTGATCGACGTTAAAGATCCCAGATCGTTAAAGATGGTACATAGATATGAAAAATCGTTTGAGATCCTCAGCAAAGAGGAGGTGAACCATCGCTGGCACCAGGGGCAAATTCTAAATTCCTGCCCAAAGTACTGCTTGGATGGCAGTGGCAAAACACACAGGATAATCCTTGCCAACAAAACTTCTTTGGCAGCACTGATGCTCTATAACAGAGTATGGTTCATCAGAATCAGAATTTTCTTCATTGCTTGAGAGAAGTGGATGCTTTCAACAGTGTACAACAGTGGAATGTAATTACAATCGTAAATATTGGAAACAAAACCTCTGATAAA
>CM068967.1:71816082-71829700 GCA_035128595.1 Eptatretus atami
CCCCCCCTCCGTGGACCCCGATTATTCACCACCCGAACTCTGCCACGAGCCTCGAGTCCCCCACGTGCGACGGGGGATCGGACCAACGACCTTTGTCAGGTGCCGCATCGCAGAGTACTCCCTTCCCTCCGACGACCAGGTACAAGCCGAACTCTGACCCCCAGCTCGTCTCACTCATCGGCTGGAGGGTCGAATAAAGAACCTTGGGTTTTCTTTTCATTTGTGTGTGTCTGAGTGTGTTGGGCCCGTCTTGTAAGTATAACTGCATAAGTGTTTTTGCCCATTATAAATACTTGCATTGAATATTCGCTTTAACGCTCTCTTCTCTTGTCTTTTATATACTGTAAATAAATTATTAGAAATTCTACCGTAGCTGGTAGAGTGATCCGGTTCGGCCAGACGTTCCGAGGGCATGAATCCCCGGTAGCCAAGACTGCGTGGTTACTTAGGTATATTGGATCTAGACAGTTAACCCAACGCCACGCGGTCGAGATATTGGCGTTTCACGGTCGATTACTCGACCCGCCGGCTTCGGAGTTATCCGGAGCGACGGCCTATAAATTCCGGGGAGTCTGGTGGGAGACGGCGTAAACTTCCCCACCTAGCGGTCGTTCTCGCCACTGACCTCCGGCCCACAAAAGTATTATCACGAATATTATAAATAAATGTTTGAATTCTTCTTGGTGTAAATCATGACAACAAGACAACTCCCATACTATACTTATTCTCAGTTAAAACAAGCCTGTCTCAATAGTGACATGTTGTGAGGTGTTTTCAATTGCATGGGGTTGAGGTATTTTAATAACATGGCAGTTATATTGCAGTAAGGTGTTTTTAATGACGTGGTGGTGGTGTTTTTAATAATGTGGCAAATCCATGGTGGTGAGGATATATATACATATATACATATATAATTTGAAAATGAACGGGATTGAACATCATAAATATATATGGAAATATGACATGCCCAGGCCAGGAATCAAACCGAGGTCCTCTGGAAAACTGTACCAATGCTCTGCTATCTGAGCTGTCTGGGCGACCCACCGGCTGAGCAATGCAATTCTTCCACAAACACAGGTGTCACTCTCTTCTCCCCCACTGCTTCCGGGTCACTCACTGCCAACCATAGGAGCAGCCTGTTCTCGAGAGCGTCTTCCCCCTGTGTGGGGACACATTTTTCCACATATATTTATGACGTTCTATCCTGTTCATTTTCAAATTATATTACTAAGCCTCCTGTCATGTTTAATAGCAGACTTGGATGTGTCCCACCACAGGGGGAAGACCCTCTCGAGAATAGGCCCTCGCTGCTTCTATGGTTGGTAGTGAGTGCCCCGGAAGCAGTGGGAGAAAGAGAGTGGCACCAGTATTTGTGGAAGAATTGCGTTGCTTAGCTTGTGGGTTGCTCAGATACCTGAGATGGCAGAGCACTGGTATGGCTTTCCGGAGAACCTGGGTTTGATTCCAGGCCTGGGCATGTAACTTTTCCACATATATATTTAAACATCTCCCATGCTCTTTTAGCCAATTCCACACACACATATATATACATATACATATATATATATATTGATTCATGACTCATGTCCCATTGAAGCCCTGCACCAAAAACTCATGAGACACGCATGTCTGCTGCCAAATCCTTGACCACACTCCACTTGCACACCTGTTCCTGAAATGCACTTTGCCGTTTCGGCTCTTATCAAATGAAGCAAATAGATATTTTCGCACACCTCTCTCGAATTAACTACAAACCATGGAGGTTCAGAATGCACCGCCCTGAACACAAAACCTCCCTACAGCAATAACACCAGGAGCTCCACAGTATCAAATTTTCCCATATTGAAACAATTTTGTCTGGAAATTTTGTCTGAAACAATATGGAAAATATTAATTTTCCCATATCAAAACAATTTTGTCTACAATAAAATTTCTCTCAAGTAAGTCGGAACAAGTTTGTGGGCTTGAAGACAAGTATCCCACCCTTTACCCTTCAGGCAAAGCACACACATTCCTTCACTCCACAGCAGTGCATACTTTCCCCCATGCCCCACCTTTTCATTGTTTTCAGCTGCAGTGATAAGCCTGGTGTTGGCTTAGTGGTTAGGGTGGTGGTTTGGGATCCTAGGGTCCTGAGTTCAAGCCCCGGTTGGCCGTGAATTAAAATACACCAGGAGGTTGACTCAGCCTGTCATCCTTCCGAGTCGAGCAAAATGAGCACCAGTTGTAGTAAGGAGGACACTGCTCAGCGGCATAGCCACGTCCCAACCAATGATGCAACCAGCAGCCACAGGCTGCACTCGATAGAGGGAGAGAGCTGCATGATCACGAGCAACCTTTGCTTTATTTTTCACAAATCGTCGCGTTCATTTTTACATTCCAAAATTCTGTCACACATTGATCTCAGTTCATGTTCTTTAAACGGTTGATATACCACTACAGCGGCTTGCACATCTTGCCAATCTCTACCTTACGCTGCTGGTACTGCTGGCATACCTGGAACAATTTCTCGCATGGGATAAGTGGGGATGGGGGGCACTGCTCCTTGAGTTATTTTACTTTCCCCCAAACATACATCATAAACAGCTGATACTGTGCAGCTGACTGAGGTAGCCCCAGCGGTTGATATGCCGGGTGTTGGGGTGTCAATGGTACTGTATTGGTGTTTGAATACCCCTGCCCCGGTGCTGCAGACACCGGGACAGATGATGAGCCATGTCCTGTTATCTGGCGAGGTGCCGGCGCTGATGCTACCGCATCTTTAGCTTGCCGCTCTGCACCTTATACTTGACCCTGAAGCTTCAGCATCTTACCCGCCAAGGTTGGTTGCTTGCTTGGCTGTGCTTGGTCTCTTCGCTGCTTCCTCTTGCCATAACCCAAACCCTGCCAGTTTACTGGCGTTTGTTACATGGATAGTCTATGCCTTATGGCATCTCAGCAACTCTTCCCGCAGATTCTGCACTACTGGCAGATCAAACGACCCACCCTCTGGCCATGGTAAGCTATCCTTAACCGTCCATTCTGCCCAGCAATCATCTTGTTCCACTGCTACCACCTCATGTAATTTAAACATCTGGTAAGCAGGGATATCCCGAGGAGGTTCTTTCTTCTCCTCTCGTTTTCCTGATCTGTTTCCCATCACTATTGCTGAACCCTTCCTGGAGTTTTTCTTGGGTCCGACTAGGCAGCCTTAGCCATCAGCCCTCGGCCCTCAAACCCCCCTTTCCGGACCTTAAGATAGCTACCACTTGATAGACAATAAACAATTCTCTCCACACGTTTACCGCGTTTTTAGGCGAGGACAAGGGGCAAAGCAGGGATGGACAAAACCTGAGGTGAGAAAGAGAATATCTCATTTAAACTCCCCAGCACAAAGGCTTACCTTATTCAAATTGTCACCGTGCTTTTCTTTGGTCACCAAGGGTATCCCCAGCCTCCTCTCTCCTTGTCTCGCCACTGCCTGTGCCAATTGTCGAGGCGTCGATCACCCTTTGCTGAGGCATGAAGACGTCAATGTACTTGAGAAAAAAATTGTTTATTATCTATCAAACATGTGCGCTCATGGAAAGCAGACACCAGGTACACCAATGAGCAACTGAGGTAACCCGGAGAGTGCTCTGCCCGAATGGTCGAGTCACTCCCTCATCTATATACACGGTGTTATCTCCAACAAATTTCATTACATAATCGGCCTTCCTTTCATCCCAGGACCAGCTGTTTACCAACTGGCTTATGTCCTTTCAACACCTGTATACTAAGCAAGATAAGGAGGACGTGAAGTTACTCCCAGATCCACTTACACAATGTTCTTGTGGATTATTCAAGGTTGACCACATTTCTTATCCCTTTACACAATGTTCTTTTGGAACAGCAAGCAGGAATATATTTTAATTAACTGCAAGTGAGTGATTTGAGAATTGAGTTGGGAAGAAACAAAAAGCTTTAAAAAAGGTATGAATCCCAACATATATATATATATGCATGATGCCTAGTGTGAAAAAATTCTGACTTAAACCAGGACTCAAACAAAAGACCTCAACGCTTATGTGGTGACAGGAAATTTTTGACATTGATATTGCAAGCTTTATAATGGCCGTCATTCTATGTGTTTGCTAGGCAGGCCCCGAATGTGTGTGTATGTGTTTGTGCGTGCGTATGTATCTGAGATAAATCTCATCTTGAAATTTAATATACAGGAATAATAAATTCCTGCGTGGGGCTCTTGCTATATATAGGCCGTGAGCCTTGGCTGTTTATCATTCAATCTTGTGACCCAGTAAAAGAGACCACTTAAGTTTTCACCAAATAGCTGTGTAATTGATCATAGAATATAAATTGACTTATCACGCTCAAAAGTTGCACAATGAATCGAATTTTGACAGTTGGTAGTGAACTATTTCATCTCATCTCATCCAATTAGATTATGAATGCAGGGGGTGTGGTCGGCTGGAGAGCTCATTATAACAAGTATATATCAAACATGGTGGCCCCCAGTGAGGAGTGGATTGACTGTGTATGTTCTGAAAAAATTACTTGTTTGCTCCATGTATTAGCTACAGAAGCATCAAAAGTGATGCCGTTTCCAGCTGTCAATGTGCAGAAAGGTGGAAGAATGTGGCGATGGCATAGAGAAGTGAATTTCGGTGGAACACTGACTTGTGGGCAAAGCCTTGGTTTGACATGGTGAATGTGTCATACGGATACCACAGGAAGTGCTATTCTCACGTCACTAACAAAACGTTGATTGATAGGGCTGCCAAACGATATAAAAAATGGCAGGACGGTGCAGTGTAGGATCCACAGGTGGTAATACACTTCTTCAAGCAACATCTTCAGCATTTTAAAAGGTTACTCCACCCCCTACCAGGACATTATGCTCAACGGAACCCGTCTGCTCAGCCACGCAGCCCCACCACCTGTCAAGCATGTGTTGCCAGATACTTGCATTGCACGTAAGAAGGATATTTTCATAATATCAGGAGGAAAGAAACGAATCAGAGTTTAGCTTGTTCAGGCTGAAACGATTGATGCTGGTAAGTATGATGCTGGGTTATGTAATCAGTGTATAAAATGATCTGTGGAACTCAACAAGACATTATTCAGGAAATGGTCATTAACAATGACAGAATTGTTTGCATTCATTTCTTTTCTTCTGCTCTGTTCTCCTCTGATTATCATTATTCTGTTTACTGAATTCATTGTATTATACGTTTGCCGAGACAAGCAGCTGGAATTAATAGTCAGGGAGACTATGCAATCCCGTGGGATTTTGATGATTAGAAGATCCCACCTATATGAATGTGTTAAATAGGTAACAAAGAACATGAAAAACCATGTTGGCAATTTTGAAAGTGTTGCAGAGGGCAGCCATCTTGGATTTCAAAATGGCCGCCATTTTATGTCTATATTGCCCTGAATGTGGATATGAATGTCATAAAAGCTGTTTTTTTGTTGTAAAATCTACATTTATCAAGACAAACAATTAGTGAAATACACATTTCTTGTGAACAGCTGAAATTCCGTTAAAATTTTCAGCCATATTGAGTTTCAAAATGGCCACCTTTATGGCTTATTCTTGATATAATGTATATATTATCATTTCAGTGACAGTGACGCGTTAACATGCTTCATAAGATCACCCCTATATGAATGTTATATTGTACCAAAGAACATGAAAAGCCATATTTACAGTTTTAGTGTTGCAGAGGGCAGCCATCTTTCATTCAAAATGGACGTATTAAGGCCTATTGTTGCTATAAGGCCATGAATGTTCTATGAGGTTAGCTAAGTTTAGTAGTTGAACATACACTTATCAAGTCAAGGAATGAATATATGAAAATTCAAAATGACATCAATATTTCATTCTTTGAGTCAGTGATACATTGTCCATACTACATGCTAGTTGTGTGGTTGGTTGCCAGATTTATTGCCTGCTCCAATCCTTGTGGAAGTTACAATAACTCATCTTCACTATCACTATCCTCCTCTTCATCATCTGAGAGAACTGTGTCTTCTGAGTTGTCACATGATTCTGAGTCCTCACTACAGCTACAAAGATCTGTCAATTCAATCCATTCCTTCTGCATTTGCAGCGATTACTTTAACATCGTGTCTTTGCACAGGAACATTTCACCAGATCAATTACTGCTTGCGGAGCAGGCGGCAAGGTTGTCATGACTGGTTTATATCGGCCATCTACAAATTCAACCACATTCCACGGTTCTGGCAGGTCTGGATTTGCAATGATGTCATTATTCCAAATCATGGCCTGGTAGTGCGCTCTCAAGATGGCATTACGCAGCGCAGCTTGGGTTGGAGGTAAACCTTCTGATTGAGCTTGCTTCTTCTGTGCCTGCTTCTATACAGCAATATACGAAGTATTTATGCATAACTGGGCTCACGGTAATAATTCGTCGTGAGCTTCCAAATGTAGTTTTATCTACACGAATGAAGAATGGTATGGGTCAATTGTGTGGAAACATATCAATTTACAAAACAACGCCGAGATGTTTGCAACTAATCTCTCATCGGGAATACACAGTCACGCAATATTTATGAAACGATTACAAGTAAAATGTCTGAATCAGTTTGTAGTATAATTATTGTGTGTATGATTTTGGTTAGTATAACAGTTATGATTGTCTAGATTGACGCGCCGCGAGTCTGAGGATCTGTCCACGTGTCATATTTATTTCTTTGTTTATGTATTTTTAGGGAAATAGTTATTGCTAGAATGTACCACCACGCTTACTTTACCCATAGTTACCAATCTGTATACGACGCGTTCCAAATCTGTCTTTTAGAAGATAATCTTTCAACAACAAAAAAGGATAACGGCAAACAGACACATTCAGGATCCTTTCATGCGAGAGTATTGTTTCTACATAGTGAATAGTCTGTGTATAGCAGCATAGCGTAAACATAATAGCGGTGGTACGCACATCCGAGAGACGCTATTATCAGAAGTTGACGTTTGTGACGGCTTATTCACACGTTTCAGCGTCCTGGATCTGCCTTATCAGGTACATGAACATAACAAAGCATTCATTCATTCAAACATAGTGTTGAGAAAGTGGGTGGGTGTAATTTAGTTCGCTAATCAGTCCATATCCTCAATATATTGGTCAAATTCGTTCTCACTGTCTGCATCTGCCAATAAAGTTCAAGTGCTTCCTGGCATTGTATAGCTTACGCAGCTTGGCCATGGTAACAAAAGTCATAATATTTATATCACCAAGTATCACAACCAGTCTTATCCTGCTTAGCTTAGCTTTGTAAAGCACGTCGCTAGCTACCCTACTGTAGTGCAGCCTGCGCCTGAAATCCCGCGGCCAACACGAAGCGCGAAGACACAACACTGCCGCACAGCTAACGTTATGCGTTACAGCCAGTGGCGAGATAACATTACACTTAGAGTTTTACACGGTCACATTACGAATTTACGTCTCCAACGCGAAGAAATATCAAACTACAGTGAATCTGCAGCCGCACACAGTATTATTCCTTGAATTCAGCAGCAACTGAGTATATCACTGCATGAAATAATAAAGCATTAAATCCGAAATTGCACTTTCTCCGTCGTTCCAAGAATCAGATGTTTATATACACGTAACTCAAACCGGATGTTGACAAGTAAATACAATCGGGTCACAACCTGATCGCCCGGACCCAACAGCGCATGCGCACTGTACTTGTTCGGCACTGCCTGTTACGTTCGAGATTTCATCGAACCCTTTGATTTCAACTTAAATTTCTGTTTTTTTGGCTATGGAACAACTGTAATTTTTTTCGGGATACTTTCCTTTATTTATGAAGTATCGTGTAAGTAATGACCTTTCTGACCTCAGCAGTTTTAATCGAAATATACGGCATTTTAAACACTTGTAGCTGGGCGACAAATGCGCCTACCGTCCCCGAGTGCAAAATTAAGCGGCGACAGATGCCGCCTACCGTCCCAATGGGTTAAGTACATGAGCATTTGTAGTTTAGATTGCATCTGTTTTGTGAAATTAGGTTTTTATCATTGTGTAAACTTACATTATCTATGTGCTATACATGTTCTCTATATTTATATATCAACATAAACAGTGAAGTCATGTAAACTTACCATCAAGTTAATGTTTGTTGGCTTGTTGAAATAACAATGGGCCAGTAAACGTCTGTCCAATAACATGTGGTGATTGTCAGATAAAGGCAGCCTGTACCCTCAATGTCGCCCTCTACAAAACGTGTTCACTTACAGATACCCAGTTGCACATTTCAGAACTTGGAAAAGGAAGTCCATATGAAAAATATAGCCCGGGTAGTAATGTCCAGACCTATGTTTTTGTTGAAAACCTAGAAACGTATGCCAAATACAATTAGCCATGAGTGATTTTACGCAATATGTGAAATTGCAAGCCAATCACGGCAGCTATTTAAATAGGGGCATACCAAATTGCAATAAATAAGTGTGTGTATTTTGAATTGTTATCTAACATGAAACTCTATTCCTCTTTTATAACCTTAGGTCCTTACTGCGTATTTTTCCATACAAAAAATCCTGAGACAGTTAAAGCTCATTTTAAATAAAATATCAAATTTGGCAACCATTTTGAAAAAATAAATGGCTGCCATTCATTTATGTCCCACTGGCAAATCCAAGTGCACCTCTTTACAACACATTAAGCATCAAAACAGGATAGAAACCACCAAAGGAAGCTTTGTATGATGTTCAAAAGTTCCGTTAAGGTAAAAAAAGAAAGAAATTGAAATCCAAGATGGCCACCATCTGCAACACTTCCAATTTTGCCAACATGGATTTTCTTACTCCTTGGGACCTAAATAGTCTACCTAGGTCGGTGGCATGTTCTAATCATTTAAATCCCACGGGTCTTTATATCACAACATAGTCCCCCTGACTATAAAGCATCCTTCTACATATCAGAGGACAGGACTGTGTGGCACTTGACGTGAAATACCATAAATGTTGCTGCAGAGATCACACCTGCTTCATTCATCGAAAACCAGACAAAGAGCAGTGAGTCCTGGCTGGTATGTACAATAAACCATTGTCTCATGAGCTCTGTTCAACATAAAATACTCCTGTCAAAGTGGTTCATCGGATGCAGAAAATAAGACATCCTACAAATCCTTATCATATCTTATCTTTTTTCTGCAGGTCTGAAACAACATCTGCCATTTAGGAGAAGTCATTTGGCATTTTTTGTGAAAATGTTGTGGAAGCAAGGATTATCCGTCAGCATGAAGTGCTCGGGTTAACCAAACTTACAGACATGTTTCTGAAGACGGTAATGGAACAAGAAGGATGTGCTGCATCATCAGACAAGTAAGCTCTTTGATGCTGATAAAACTTCAATATGGATACAAACAAACACGACATAATAGACTGAGTACCAAGACGTCACTTGCAAAGGAATGAACATAAAATGTGTGGTGTTTTGTGGCTGTAGTAAAGGCAAAAAGTAAGTATAGAAATCCACATAATTAAACTCTAAAATATGGACAATGTGCAAAATTACAACAGGTAATATAATAAAGGGTCAGAACTGTAGTGCGTACCATGCTGAAATCAGTTTTTGGCAAATATCTTAAAAACCATTGACTTTTGGACATGGAAATGTATTACTGACCGACCATAATGTGGCCATTCCGAACATTTTGAGTGGTCACACAACCTTCTAGGTCCAACGGTTCTGGAATACAGTAATGGCAGGTGGTAGTACTTCGCTTGAAAAGGGGCGTGGCCATTTCACCTATTTCGCCGTCAGTGGCAAATGTGTTACCAACCAAAAATTGTTCAATGACCTTCAATTAGATGATTTTTGAAGAGTTTAGCTCTGGACATACAAGTGCATACAAAACCACCATGAGCTACTCTAGTATGTGTGTTTACAAAGAAATGGCAATCATGTGGAGAACGTTTTGTAAATAAGTTACATTTGCTAAAAGTGTTAATTTTCCTTACGTATGGAGACTTTTGGGACACCCTATATTTAGAGCAGAATTTGTAATTGTTCATGATGCTGACTTCTGGCGATAGCTTGCCTACTCTCGCCTAAAAGACATGACACCGTGAAATCTTTAACGTTCACCAACTAATTAAATACCGACAATGGATGCCCAGTTTAACGTCGATCCGAGGGACAGAACACACTTTTTACCTCCGCCACCGAAGGTAAGGAGGTTATGTTTTTCACCCCTTTCTGTCTGTCTGTCTGTCTGTTTGTTTTGTTTGTGTACAGGATATCTCAAAAAGTTGTGGACGGATTCGGATAAAAGTTGGTGGACAGGTTGGGTGTGTGACGAGAAGAATTGATTCGATTTTGGTGAAGATCTGGATCCGAGTACGAGAATTATTTAATTTTTAAAGTGATTCTTCACCATTGAGAGATGGGGCCAAAAACGATATCGTACTGTAAAGCATGATATTTCAAAAATGTATTGGGCCGGTATGTTCTCGTGGATGAGGCATTGCGTGGCGGAGGTATGCGCTCCACTGAGTGTTTGTCGAGTTACGTATATCAGAACGGCACTCGGTAGAGCGCATACATACAGTACCTCCGCCAGGCTGAACAGTTTACGTTTTGTATCCCACTGATGGACGATCTAATCTGGATCCGGACCTGAACCAGAATCTAATCCGCTTGTTCTTTTCACCATTCTAACTCATTCACCTAGTTTTGTCATTCATTCACAACTTTTTGAAATATTATGCTATACCTGTATATCGTTTTGGCCCCATATTTCAATGGTGAAGAACCACTTTAATAATAAAAAAAATTAAATTCTCGTATCCAGATCCGGATCCGGATCATCACAAAACTAATCAATTCATCCTTCTGCTCCGAACATGTTCTTCATTGTTCCCAGGGCTATCATCTTCAAGGGATGGCCTGGCCACCGACTATCAGTCTCAGTAGCATATATTGTTATTGAATCTGGAAGCCATGAGCACTCAACATACAGGTCCTATAGAACAGTTATATCGTAAGTACGTGTTTGTGTTATGGTCCCGTCCCTTGTTTAATGGTAATTTAAATGTTTCATGCGCTGCGGAGTAGTTTTGATAGTTAGGATTTTTACAACTACAACAACGACAACCCTCTGCTCCCGCATTCTCCGCGCGCTCGCTGGTATGCGGGTGTGTTCGGAATTCGTTCGGGATGGAATTCCATTCCAAATATGGTCATGAAACCGCGGCTCGCTGGTATGCGGTACGTGTGTCCGAATCGTTCGGGATGGAATTCCATTCCCAAATATGGTCATGAACCGGTTCGCTTGGCGCGCGCAAAATAAGGGAATGCGTCGTGTCCCACCCAATGGAGCGGGCCACGATGAGCGAACGGCAGCCAAAAAGGGACAAAGGAACGGAGAGCAAATAATCGGGTGGATCTGCTGGAGCTCGGAGAGGAAGAATTCGCACCCGTTCAAAACGCATCTCTCTGAGGCTGGGCGAAAGGCATCTCGTCGCTGGCGTACTCTGGTTCTCGGCTCGTCTTGTGGCTGGCGTGGTCTGCGTCTGGCTGCCCTGGTCCTTCTTGCCCGACTGGCGCTCCGGGAAGGTGCGGACGTCGACCGCGCACTCGCGGCCAGGTAGCTGTATTTTCTCGTCCCTCAGCTCGACTTCCCTCCGAGCCGAAGGGATAATAAAGACCACTTTGGGTCCGTTTCTTTTGGTGTGCGTCTGTCTGTGGGCCCGTCTTTAAGTGGGAATTGTTTAAGGCTTGTGTGTAAATTTGCATTCTCTATTAGTCCTGATAACTCTGCCTTACGTGCTTCCCTCGTTTCCCCGATTACTTGAATAAATTCCCCATTTGTAAATGTATCCGCTCGTTTTTGTGTTTCTTCCATTGGCTTAGCATGGCGCGTGTTGGTGAATTACAAAGGCTGTTGCCGCTGTAAATGTACATTTGGACCGACGGGACTTCGGCAACCATCCGCTCGGGTTGCGCACGGGTCGGGCACGCTAACGGCTTGACTCGTACGAGTGCCGTCGAGGGGTGAATACTCGGTAGCTCACCACGTGGATCTCTAGGTATTTTGAAGATTGGCAAATAACCTTACCACGTGGTGGAATTATTGACGATTCACGGTCTGGTAAGGGACCCGTACCCTCGGAGTTTTTCCCAAACGTACGATCTAGATTCCGGTGTTCGGTAGAGTCAACCTACTGCTCCACCTAGTGGTCGTGCTCGCAGCCAATACCCGGCTCCGTAACAATATAAACTCTTGGAATGCATGCTATAGCATCTTCTTCACTGACAGAGAAACCTTTGGTCCTGGAGTTTCCATCATGTCTCCACGGACTTTCATAGTACATGAACAAGTGAAAGGAAAATGTCATCCTGGGGCTCATACTTAGGAAAGGCTAACTTTTCCTCACTCTCCTCTGTGTCTGCTTTCATCTGCAAAACTGCTGTTGGCTGGTACTTAGTGGGAATCAATATGTTTTCGTTCTGATATACAACTGTCAAGAAGTTGAAGAAATTAATGTCCCCAAGCTGTGACTGCAACTTTTCCTTGAATGTTCCTCTTCTGCTTTGATAGGACAGCTGAATCATGGTTGAAGATTCTCAGCTAGCTCCTATACCTTTCCCACACATCATCCAGAAGAATCACATGTCCTTTGTCAGCTGATTGATGGAGCTCTTGGCAAAGCCATATCATAGCAAGTCTGTATTTGCTGACTCCTGCTTTGTTTTGGAGGTAGACCTGTTAAATGCCTAAGACAAGCAGATGATATTTGGCTTCAGCTGCAATTATGGTCAATCACTCCTGCAATCGAAGGCCAACTTTGTAGTCAAGATGTGAGGCTTGAATTATTTGGTCACTCATTTGCTTAGTCATGACGGAGATCAGTCGTGCCTTCTTATTTGCAGTTTGACAGAAAATGCAAAGGCTCCAG
Organism: Eptatretus atami; assembly: GCA_035128595.1. Lineage (NCBI taxonomy): Eukaryota > Metazoa > Chordata > Myxini > Myxiniformes > Myxinidae > Eptatretus > Eptatretus atami. The sequence continues at coordinate 71,828,990 of CM068967.1, forward strand.
TTGACTGGCTGCACACCTTTTTGCAATGAACGCCTGTACCACCTGGAACACCTGAACTGCAACCTGCTCCTCTGTTGAATACTCTGTCTGAGTCCTCTGAAGACGTTCTATTTTACTCTTGTCCGTAAGTGGGCATAGCACATTCTGTGCCACACAAGAGATAGGCTGTGGCAGAATCGAATGCATTCTCAAGACGATCAATTAAGTCTATATTTTAGAGCCCCTCAGCTTCTTTCTGCTACAGGCTGCATTCCTGAGTGTTGAGTCCATGTTCAGTTGCTTCACTCAGGTTTTTTTCTGGCTTTATGCGTTTTGCAGAAAATGCACAGGCTGTAGTCTACGGTGACGGCCTCTTCAAGCTAATCACGGGATCCATTGTGCCTGCAAACAAGAATGAATCATTAGTATAGGCCGACACAAGCCCTTAACAACTTAACAGTTAACTTAACAACTTAACAGTTGTTCACAAGTAAAAATAGATTAGCATTGTGCTGGTATAGTAGTGCCTGTCCAAGAAAGTGCCCAAAATTGCCAAATTGGCAGCCATTTTGTTTATGCTAATTAGATGGTCAAAAACTCAAAATTCATCTTGGGAACAGGGCTAGTCGAATTTAGCATACCTTAATTATGTTAAAAAGTCATGTTCCCAACTTTTACTAAAAAATGCTTCTGGAGCCTATACAGGGCCCTTTTTGAGAAATAAATTCTAGT
>CM068967.1:71849368-71862560 GCA_035128595.1 Eptatretus atami
TCTAGCTGTTTACATTGTGTCAGAGCGCTAACGTTAGTTCTGGTGTATCTTTCCCCTTTACTTTCCAAATACAATAACTAATTCATTCGACTGTAAATTCCAACACATTGTTGGTAAAATACATCTTTGTAGTGTGTGTGTGGTGTGTGTGTGTGTGGTGTTGTGTGTGTATTGTAGTGAATGTGTGTATATGTGTGTGTGTGCGTGTGTATATGTGAGTGTATGTATATATGATGTGGTGTGTATAATGTGGGGTGTTGTGGTGTGTATATGGTGTGTGTGTGTGTGTTTTGTAGTTGTGTGTGTATATGTGAGTGTTGGTAATAGTGTATGTGTGTAGTAGTATATTGAGTGTGTGTTTGCGTGTGTATAGTGAGTGTATGTAATATATGTGTGTGGTGTGAATGTGAGTGTGTGTGTATGTATGTATAGCGTGTGTGATGTGTAATGTGTGGTGTGTGTGTGTGTGTATACTGTGTGTGTGTGTGTGTGTGTGTATATGATGTGTGGTGAATGTATGTGTGATTATGTAGTGTTGTATGTGTGTGTGACGAGTGTGTGTATGTGACGTGTGTGTATGTATATGTATTATAGTGGGTGTGTGTGTGGTGTGTAATGGTGGTGTATGTATATGCGATGTGTGGATGTGTGCGTGTGTGCTATATGTGAGTTGTGTATTATATGTTTATAGGTGTGTTTGTGTGTGTAATGGTGTGTTGTGTGTGATGTTGGTGTGATTGTGTATATGTGAGGTGTGTGTAGTTAGTGTGCAGTGTGTGTGTGTGTATGTATATAGTGTGTGTTATGTATATGTGAGTGTATGTGGTGTGTGTAGTGGTGTGTGTATGTATATGTGTGTAGTGTGTGTGTGTATATGTGAGTGTAATGTAGTATGTGTGTGTGAATGTATGTGTGTGTGATATGTGAGTGTGTGTGTGTTGTATATCGTGTAGTGTGTGTGTATAGGTGTGGGGTGATATGTATGTGTGTTGTGTATGGAGTGTGGTGTGTTATGTATTGTATGATCGAGTGTAGTGTATATGTATATGCGGGAGTGTGGTGTGTATGTATGTATATGTCGAGTGTTTGTGTGTTGTTGTATATTATATTATGTAATTATTTATGATATATATAGTATATATGTGATAAGTGTATGTATAAGTGTGTGTGTATGTATATGCGAGTTGTGTGTGTGTGTATAGTATGTATGTATATATATTATATATATATATAGTGTGTGTGTATGTATGAGTATGTGAGAGAGAGAGAAAAGAGAGAGAGAGAGAGAGAGAGAGAGAGAAGAGAGAGAGAGAGCAGAGAGAGCAGACAAGAGAGAGAGAGAGAGGAACGAGAGAGAGAAGAAGAGAGACAGAGAGAGAGACTCGAAGTGTGTGAGAGAGAAATCGAGGTTTTTTTTTTTTCCCTGACAAATACTGTAGCCCAGATTACAGACATCACCTCAGCATCAACACTCAAAAATTACGCTTCCCCGCGCCTGACAGAGAGAGAGAAAACATGGCGCTGAAACGGATCATTCGTGTTTACAATGTAATGATCGTTTAGTGTTCTCAACGCTTCTTCATGATCCTCTTCTTCTTCACCGTCATGAAGAGTCTTGAAGGTCTCGGTCTCGGTCTCTCTCCCTCTCCAACATTGAACAATCATGGTAATCTCCGCTGTGCTCTCCTGTCCGCACACGATTCGAACTCTTCAATCCAAGCCCGACATCACCCACTCACCACACTCACGTGACCCGTCGTATCGAACGACTTTATGTCTCGAATAACAGATAAATCGGACCCTCCAAACGCCATCTTGACGGAGCACACTCGGTCGACTTTAATCCTTGTCCCCAATATCACCTCGTCGAGCCAAGGAACCACAGAAACCAGCGAGAGTACGGATAACACACGATGACTCACAGTGCTGGTTTGATCAGCCATCTTAGAACCTCCTTCCGGTTGTTGTTGTTGATCGTCTTCCTTTTCCTCACCCTCTTCTTCTTCTTCAATTCCCTTCACCCTCTTCTTCTTCTTCTTCATTCCCTTCACCCTCCTCTTTTTCTTCTTCTTCATTTCCCTCACCCTCTTCTTCTTCTTCTGTTGTTGTTGTTGTTGTTGTTGTTGTTGTTGTTGTTGTTGTTGTTGTACAGCATCGTGACAGTACAACGGAGTGACATGTATTCGAAACTATCCAAACACAATACAAACCATTATCATGACCGTAAACTGTTCATACCTGGTGGAGGTGTGTGCTCTACCGAGTTCCGTTCTAGTTTGTAAGTGTCCCACCTCCCTCCGACCCCCATTGAGACCGTGACATGTACTGAACGTGTTTGTTTGATGTGGTGTTGGGTGTAGCGCAGCACTGATGGACCGAATGACCTCCTACTCCGTCAACGTTCCTCGTTTTCGTGATTGCATCTATGACGTCATAATCGATGACGTCATAAATAAAGTGATTGTTCGGTTTACTCACAAGTGTTTGCATCATTTTCTGCGAGCACCAGACCTGAACACACGTACTCTGTGAGACTCCGAGCGTCCTCGTCGAGAAAATCTGTAAATTTGAAGAAAAGAAGGAAATCTAAACGCCGTTCTTCGCATCGAAACGCGCTCCCTCGCTTAAGAAGAAGAACCGGAACCATAAGGACACGATGAGTCGTGTTGGACGATTTCTTCAGTGCTTGTTCTGCTTCACTGTGTCCGATGGGGATTCCGTGGAGGTCGAATCGACCCCTGAAGTGGACGAGTTTACAAGACCGCAGAACCGGAACCATAAGGACACGATGAGTCGTGTTGGACGATTTTTTCAGCGCTTGCGCTGCTGCACATCGTCAGATGAGGATTCCGAGGAGGTCGAATCGACCCCTGAAGTGGACGAGACAAGACCGCAGAACCACAACCATAAGGACACGATGTATCGTGTTGGACAATTTCTTCAGTGCTTGTTCTGCTTCACATTGTCAGTTGAGGATTCCGAGGAGGTCGAATCGACCCCTGAAGGACGACGATGGCAGAAACGCCGCTGCAGGTATTCCTTGTCGTGAAAGGTCCATCGTTGAAGGTGAGTTTTGAACTCGACTTAGTACACCTGTATTGTATTAACTCGACCTTGTACACCTGTATTGTATTAACTCGACCATGCACACCTGTATTGTATTAACTCGACCTTGTACACCTGTATTGTATTAGCTCGACCTTGTACACCTGTATTGTATTAACTCGACCTTGTACACCTGTATTGTATTAACTCGACTTGTACACCTGTATTGTATTAACTCGACCCTGTACACCTGTAATATGTATTACACTCGACCTAGTGACACTGTATTGTATTAACTCGACCTTGTACACCTGTATTGTATTAACTCGACCTTGTTACCACCTGTATTTATATTAACTCGACCTTGAACACTGTATTGTATTAACTCGACCCTAGAACACCTGTATTGTATAAACTCGACTAGTACACCTGTATTGTATAAACTCGACCTATGTACACCTGTATTGTATTAACTCGACCTTGTACCACCTGAACTCGACTTGTGATTAACTCGACCTTATGTACACCTGTATTGTATTAACTCGACCTGTGTACACCTGTTGCTGTATTAACTCGACCTTGTACACCTGTATTGTATTAACTCGACCTTGACACCTGTATTGTATTAACTCGACCATTGACACCTGTATTGTATTAACTCGAACTTAGTACACCTGTATTGTATTAACTCGACCTATGTACACCTGTATTGTATTACTCGACCTTACACCTGTATTGTATTAACTCGACCTTGTACACCTGTATTGTATTAACTCGACCTTGTACACCTGTATTGTATTAACTCGACCTAGTACACCATTGTATCTGTATTACTCGACTAGTTACACCTGTATTGTATTACTCGACTTGTACACCTGTATGTATTAACTTCGACCTAGTACACCTGTATTTATTAACTCGACCTTGAACACCTGTATTGTATTAACTCGACCTAGACACCTGTATTGTATAAACTCGACCCTAGTACACCTGTATTGTATTAAACTCGACCTAGTACACCTGTATTGTATTAACTCGACCTGTGACACCTGTATTGTATTAACTCGACCTTGTACACCTGTATTATATTAAACTCGACCATGCACACTGTATATATTTACCAGACCTAGTTACACGCTGTATTGTATTAACTCGACAATGCTACACCTGTATTGTATTAACTCGACCTTGTACACCTGTATTATATTAACTCGACCATGCACACCTGTATTATATTAACTCGACCTAGTACACCTGTATTATATTAACTCGACCATGCACACCTGTATTGTATTAACTCGACCTTGTACACCTGTATTGTATTACTCGACCTTGTACACCTGTATTATATTAACTCGACCATGCAACACCTGTATTGTATTAACTCGACCTTGTACACCTGTATTGTATTAACTCGACCTTGTACACCTGTATTTATTAACTCGCCATGCACACCTGTATTATATTAACTCGCACCTGTACACCTGTATTATATAACGACCAGCACACCTGTATTTATTAACTCGACCTTGTACACCTGTATTGTATTAACTCGACCTTGTACACCTGTATTATTATAACTCGACCTTGTACACCTGTATTGTATAAACTCGACCTGTACACCTGTATGTATATTAACTCGACCTTGTACACCTGTATTGTATTAACTCGACCTGTACACCTGTATTGTATTATTACTCGACGCTTGTACACCTGTATTATATTAACTCGACCTTGTACACCTGTATTGTAATTAACTCGACGCTTGTACACCCTGTATTGTATTAACTCGACCTGTACACCTGTATTATATTAACTCGACCTTGTACACCTGTATTTATTAACTCGACTTGTACACCTGTATTATATTAACTCGACCTTGTACACCTGTATTATATTAACTCGACCTTGTACACCTGTATTATATTAACTCGACCTTGTACACCTGTATTGTATTAACTCGACCTTGTAACCCTGTATTAAATTAACTCGACCTTGTACACCTGTTATTTATATTAACTCGACCTTGTACACCTGTATTGTATAAGATGTATATTTTGGAAGCACCTTGTGTTCCGATCTCCTGAAACTTTGCTCCTTTTATCTCTGTTTTCAACGTTCAGTGGTTTCTTAAATTAACCAGAATCGGAATTTTTCATTTATTAACCTTTCACTGCACCTGGTCATTTACATCATCGATGTTCGACTCGAACCACCACTGGACGTCAACTCGAACCCCGTGAAGAACCAAGCAGCTTCCACAGAATGAGGATGACACTAGGTGGTTTGCCTTTGCCTTCTTCGTGATTGTCGGAGCAGGAATTAGTGATTTGTTCAGAATGCCGGTGATAACTTCAGCAATAACTTCCGTGGGATCTTTCATGTCCATAAACGAATGCTAGCAGACAGGACACCCGGCTTAACATCCGTCGATCAGACGACACACTTTGTGATGCAACACCCGACCTGCGAAGCACCAATCCGGCAGTTTACAGTTTGGTAGGGAATCAAACCCAGTCCCCATTCGACAGCACAAAGGTAAATGTACTAAATCTGCATCATCCTGTGGGGGTGGTGATCAGATACAGGAAAGTATTGATCCTTGTATTTATTCGTGCTCAATTCCACACCACCTCTACTCTTGAATCGATTGACCACTTCTCCTCCCCAATCCACCTCCTCTACAATGCATTCCCTCATGGAAGATGTCGTTTAACCGGTTTGCCCTCCACCCTTTGTGAAAAGCAGGATTAACATCGGCGTCGGCTGATCACGATTGTAAAACTTCCGAAACTGTTTGGTGTTTGTGTAAAAGCTTGAATCCCCATTTACTCCCTGTGACCACTCAGCACTTCAAAAGTTTCTGCAAGGTGAGTTTTCTCGACCCTCAGAAACTCAACATCCCACCGGAGTGAGTTGAGTCAGTAAGAGGGTTGTGGATGCTCTTTATCGCCGATTCCAGCGAGGGTTTTTTGGTGATTAATAACTACACATCCCAGACCGTACAATACCAACACAAAATGGAAATCTCCATCTTACACAGACAGGTCATCTCCTTATGAAAACAGAATTGACAAAAACAGACGATGACTACATTTTAAATTCACTTCCATCCACCTCTCCCCTTCATACCACTCCACGAACACCTATGGAAGAGTTGTTTTTCCCTCACCGATTGGTGCAACTTCACATGGATGCGTTTCACTTGTGGAACTTTTCCTTTTGTTCTCCATTTGGTTATCTGGACCACACACTGCAATCCAGAGGAACCTCAAAACATACCAACAGGAGATTCAATGCGACTTAAGGTCCGAAGTAACAATTCGATGATGTAACACTGCAAGATGACCGTAGATCAGTCGTAATTCAAATGTCAATTTCTGGAACCTCTTTGCTTTTGCCAGTCGGTGTTTTTAAGAAGTTCAAACACAAGTTTTACTCTAGAAGTCAAAGCCTCGTAGGATGCAGGCATGGTCGAGACGCACACCCTCTCTGACCTGATCGAACTGGGAGATCTCGAACCATCACACAAACCGCCCCCCCCCCCCGCCTTCACCTATCGTTTACGAGATCTTCCTAATGTCTCCTGTTCCCCACTGTTTTGTCCTTCACCTCTCCCACCCCTCTTGTATGCTCATAGCCCCTTGCTGTGCGTGTGTGTTCCGCTCCACATGAGCCTCGAACGTGTACAAAACAAACCAAACAACAGTCACTAGATGGACTTACGGAAATCGTCAACCTGACCTCTGACCTTGTCTAATAAAAGCTGTCTCTAGAGAAGGGGTAGCGACCGCAAACCAGGAAGTTTCTACGGATGATTCTGTACAACCATCAAAATCGAATGTTTGACCTCACTGTCCACACTTGCCTCTTGACCGATTTTGACAAATCTAATCAGCGCTAGCCATCACCCCTGATCACCGTGTGTAATTTGACAAATTGGCAGCCTTTTCCAGTTCTCGAGTTATCGTGCCTACAAACAAACCACACACACAAACAAAACGACACACACAGCAAACACCAAACACACAAACAGACGACGGAAGTGATCAATATTACTAGAATCTAAGATTCGTAAGTAAAAACACCAAATCAGCACCAATTATTGATTACCGTCCAATTTTACGGCTTTGCATTGGTTTTTATTTTTTTTCCCCCCAAAGTTGAATAACGATGAAGCTGAAAGATCTAAAGAACAAGATCTTTCGACAAATACGAACGATGACCAATTTTCTCAGGTGAACAACGCACAATGAGGACGATATCAAGGAGAGCTTAAAATAGGGCTTTCACCTTTGATATACATCTATCCACGGCAGGGGACACAAATGGAGAACGAACAACTTGCGCACACACACAAACAACACGGAAAATGGATACATTGAGACCAGGAGGGCTACCGGGTCATTTTCTGAACCCACGAATAGAAGATAACAACCAAGGAGGATGAATTATTTGAGCAGATTGTGCATACATACTCGTAGTTACCACTGCTCCATGACGCGACCAAAGACGTTGAGTGCGAATCTGTGAAGATCGACAATTATCACAAGTGAATTCAAGGAAGTATGTTTCTCTTTTCTGAGACCAGAGTCCGTAAGATGCTCGAGATCCCGGGAGCTCTAATTGGTAAACGTACTTTGAGAGTCATAGAAGTGTGAAATGGGACCTGTTGGGAGGTCAAAGTTCTGCTGAAAACACACCTGCATGTCGTGCAGGTAACTCCTTCAAGTATAGTTGCATCACAGCAACCCGTCTGCTCTTTATGAACCCAACAATTAGGCACACAGTAATTTATTCAGGTTCCATCAATGTCCTTGTCACTCTGTTTGGGCCACCAAGGTGGGGGATGTCCAGCCTCTGTTGTTTTTCAGTGGAGTACCATGATAGGTTAGATTAAGGGATCCACAGCGGTTCACATTCCTGATAAGGAATTGTTCATTAAGAGTGTTCAGATGTGTTCAGATTGGAGTTTAGAAATTATTCTCCATTCTTTACTAAGACTGAAGTGAAAAATCCTCATCCACATTTGTCGTGCGGACGAGGAGTAACATTAGTTGTCTAAACAATCCTCAGCAAGCTGACTCAATTGTGCCCTATTACTTGAATGTATCCAATAACTCCTAAATCGTACAGATGTTACTGCTGTATCCTGTGAAGGGCCTGACATTTTGAGAAATACACAAAAATGAAAAATAAGGGGAACACGGTTATGGGGGTGGAAATTTCCACTTGAAATTCTGCTCGAGAATTCATCTCAAATGACTGAAGAAAGGTTTCATGTATGAAGAATCAAAGGGAGGTTTTCCAAAAAGGGGGAAAATTGGGTTTTTTTTTCAATGATCTCGTATCCCTGGGATTTATTTTCCCTTCCTTCTTACAAACTGGTCCCAAATTTACAGATTTCCAATGTGGAAGTAAAAAAGGTGTATTCATCAAGTAAATACCTCTTCCTTGCAGGGCTGCACCTTCGTCAACATTCTTTATTTGCTCGTCGCATTTCAAGCGGCGACCTGCAGCTGTGACTCATTTTCAAAAACTGCTCATGAGATGAGGAGGAATTCTGTCTTGTTGAAAGAAGCGGTGGAAACAATTAAAGAAGAGAAGAGGAGAAGAAGAAGAGAGAGAGAGAAGAGAGGAGAAGAGATTGGGAGAGAGACGAGAGAGAGGCAGAGGAGAGAGAGAGAGATATCAGCGTTAGACATTATAACATTACGTCTTATCAAACACCTCAAGTGCCTTCATAGAAGATGTTTTATACTTCTATTAACAACACTATTGTTTGATGTGCCTTTTTGCCTCTGCCACCATAACGTAGCACGGAGGTTATGTTTTCACTCCCAAACTTATCTTGAACAGGATATCTCAAAAAGTTGACGGATTTGGCAAACTTGGAGGACAGGCTGGTGTGTGGACTCAAGGAAATTAGTTTTCGGTGTTTGGGTGAGATTGGATCAGAAGTTGTGAGGAATTTGTTGAATGATTCTTCACATTTGAGTGATCGAGTCAAAACATAACATCGGGTGATATTCAAAAAGTTATTCACCGATTCGGAACCGAAACTGGGACACGCCTGTTGTGTGACGAGAAGATTATTTCGGGTTTTTGAAGATCTGGATCCGATTTGCAGATGATTTTGAATGATTCTTTCAACACGTTGGGTGATCGGGTCAAACATGATACATACGGGTGATATCTTCAAAAAAGTGTTCACCGGATTCAGACGATACTTTGGTGGATGAGATGGAAGCTTGAGAAAACAGCCAATTAGCTTTGGTTCAGGTCCGGATGCAGATCAGGCTTATCAGTGGGTATAACGTAAATGTCCTGTTGCGGGGTGGAGGTATGCACTCTTCTGAGTGCCATTTAGTTATACTTTATGTTAAAACCACTGTTTGGAGTAGAGTGAACTCTACCTGCCAGAGGAGCTTGTCCAATTGATGGATCTTGTTGAAGCTGCTTATTTTGCTACTTCAGCCTCAGTTACTGAAAGATAAACAGAGTATTTTTTAGTGAGTACAAGTTTGTCGTGAAACCTTCTCGATAGCAATCAAAGAATATAGTTTTAATAATCCGCAAATAAATATAAATGTACCTTCTCGTGCAGTCTTCTGCTATTCCTTCTTGGGGACTTCAGGAAATCACTTCAGCTTGGGGTTTTGTATTTTTGAGACATACAGTCACCCTGCAATGAGGTCAACAAGGGGGCACAAAGTTAACACATTGATGAGAAAACAAAAGTGTACGACAGTTCAAGGGATCACAGGCGTATCTGTCGAGCCATTGGCAGCTTTGGGTCAATATGTGCTCAGAAGTCTCAAGCAAACCCAGACTAAAAATTCAGTCAAATTATCTCTCAACAAACGTCCAGTCATTCAGGTGTGCTTCTCTCCCACCGCAGGCAGTTAGATGGGGATCTCAGTTTTGCCTCGTTTAATGCCCTCTTTCCCATCTTCCCTGCCTGGCCAGGTCACATGTGGTTCTTGCAGATTCATTTCTGGTTAGAGTCCCCAATTTTAGCTGAACGTCACTCATTTCTATTACCCTCCCACTCTCTTGCATACTCCTCTCTTACAGCCCTTCAAGATGTTTCCCATTGTTAACATCGTGATCCATTCCAACCACGTCTACTCTTGGAATCGTGACACACTCTCCTCCCCATCCCTCTCCTCATCATCCCCTCATGGAGATATGTCTTGTTAAACGGTGTGCCCTCACCCCTTTTGTGAAAAGCGGATAACATCCCGTCGCTGAATCAAGATTGTTAAAACTTCGAAACTGTTGGTGTTTGTGTTAAAAGGCTTTGAACCATTTACTGTGTCTGTGACCATTCAGCACTTCAAAGGTTTCTGCAGGTAGTTACCTCGCCCTCACACTCAACATCACCACCGAGTGAGTGGAGTCAGTCAAAGAGTTGTGGTGATCTTATCGCCGATCCAGCGATGTTTGTGTTGTTGATTAATAAACTAACATTCCCAGATGATACAATACCAACACAGAAATGGAGAATCTACCATCTTACACGACAGCAGTTCACTCCAATTCTGAAGAAACGAATTGACAAAACAGACTTGATATAATTTAACTTCCACTTCCTCCACTCTCCCCTCTACCACCTCCACCGAACACCTCACGTTTTTGGTTGGCAACTTTCACATGATGGTCATTGTGCGAACTTTTCCTTTATGTTCTCGATTGTGTGTATTCTGGGACCACACAACTGCAATTCCAAGAGGAAACCTGAAACATACAACAGGAGCTTCAAATGTAACATTAAGGTCACCGAGTAAATTCATGAATGTAACCACTGCAAGGTATCGTAGATCACACCTCTAAGTTCCCTGATCGGAGTGTAGTGTTTTTATGCTCCATGAACACACTATTGTTTGATGTGTTGTTCTACTGCCACCAAAATGTGGACGGAGTTCTGTTCCTCTGACTATCTGAAAGGAATATCTCAAAAAGGTTGTTAGGTTAGCCCCTATTTGATGTATTGACGCCTTCTTGAAAAAACAAACCCCCGTATGATATAATTGTTGTGGGGTATCCGGCTGCCGAGCACGGCAGCTAGGTGGAGCGAGTACGCGGTTCGACTCTACGAACATCTGGGAATTAGACCGTTCACCGTTCGGAGAAAACTCCGGGGTACGGGTCCTACCGGGACCTGCTGAATGGCAATAATTCCACCACGTGGGTACAGGGTTTCTTGCCAATCTTCAAAATACTAGAGATTCACGGGGCGAGTTATCCCGAGTATTCACACCCTCGGCCGGCACTCGTACGAGTCGAGCCGTTCGCGTGCCCGACCGTGCGCAGCCTGGCGTATGGTGCCGATCCTATCGGTCCAGTAACGCTTACGCGGAAGACAGCCTTTATAATTCACCAACACGGCGCCATGTAAAGCAATTGAAGAAACACAGAACGAAACTGTACATTTTAACAAGTGTATGATTTGAAATGGGGGGAAAGGGGGGGAGACACGGCAAGAAGGCGAGTTATCCGACTATAGAGAATTGCAAGTATGACAGCAAAGACTGTAAACATTGCCTACTTACAGACGGCTCCCACCGACAGACACACCACCAACACACACACACACACACACACACACACACAGACACACACCACACAACAACAGATGCCAGAAGACATGGACCTGTGTCCCACCTCGTGTGGGTTGGCTGACACGGGCGAACCAGTCCAGCGTCGAGTGCGATGATAGAATCGCAGAGCTCCGCTCAGCGTCGTCCCTGCAACGCAAAAACTTCCTCTGTATCCAAAACTATCAAAGAGCAGGAGGATTTCTTTGACCACTTTCAAGTCTTTTGAGTTGAACTGTCAAGTGAGGCTGATAACTCCACACATCGTTCAACACTGCCGTCAGATTTACCACCTTGCCTGCTCGATGTCATCACACTATCTCAAAACTTCTCTCGTTCACCGCAGAGAACGGTGCGCAGCCAAGCTTGCGGTTCTGTGTGGACGGAAGGATTTCTATGTCGTCCGACGTTCCGCAACCTTTTTACCCTTCCGGGGGGAGGGGCCGCTTTCACCCTCCCCGCTTCCTCACTGACGTTTTTGCGCCGTTAGAATTCTCGTCACCCTTCATCGGCAAAACAGGCACCAAGGCCGCTTTGATTGGACCGGGGCGGCGGGGCTGACAGCCGTGGGCGGGGTGCCCGACCGCCACCAAACAGGCAGAGAAACATTATCCTGCTGGTGCCACGTACGTGCTAACACGCACTAGGCAATGGCGTCGGTCAGAGCGAGCGTGAGGTGAGGGTGATACTGGCGTTGTTTGTAGTTGATGTCGGTGTGTAAAAAATACGAAAATCGTGACTATCAAATACTTTCGCAGCGCATGTCTTCCAAATTACCATTAAACAAGGAAAGGGGAGCTATCTAATCCACATTTACTATTCAAAAATACTGAGGCTACAGGAACTGTATGTTGGAGTGCCCATGGGCTTCCAGATTTCGGAACAATATTTGTGCACATGAATGGATTATTTTATGGTTCACCGAGTCAGTAAGTGACCCACTATATTCGGTTATTGGTGTTGTCGTCTGTTGTCTGTCTGTCCGAGCATAGCTCGGGCGTTTTGATCCAGATCTCCTGTAAAATTTGGTGGGGGTTATTGAAGATCTAGTTGTTTTCCTGAGTAAATGGGGCATGGTGCGCCCATATGGGTGGAGCCGCCCAAAAAAAACGTGTGTTGGGGTAAGCCGGTTTCAAGTTACATCTTCTCGGGGTTGTCCGAGATCTGGCAGGTGGGGTTTCGGGTATTGGTTTGCCAAGTGGCACCTGCATAGCCCCACGGAGCTCGATTTTTCATTTTCGTCCCAAGTTCACAAGGTAACGATCTTAGAAAATGCAAAAAAATCATAATTGGGACGGCTCATAGAGTTTCAACGCTTCATCGAGAAAGTTGGAGTATGCAAGTAGTGCTCTTCGGTACTACAACTTTCATCATTACGTTTTCGCCGATTCCCGCCAGTTTGCCCGAGGGCGCCGTCCGATACATTGCTTCGGTAACCATCGCCATCCTCCAGACTTTTAATCTCTATTTCCTATGTTCCTTTCCCATCCGCCAACACCTTACACGTTGCTTCAGTTAATTACATTCTGCCAATCTTTTGCCGAATA
>CM068967.1:71874921-71900715 GCA_035128595.1 Eptatretus atami
TTGGACTTTGTGTTCTCTTGTCTGCATCTGTGCTGATCTGCTGTGCTCTCATGTGATAGTGGTTGGAATTGTGCTCATTGACCTGTGCTTTTTCTCTCGCTTCTTACTTGCACTTATTACTCTCTTGCTTGGTCTGTTGTTACTTTGTGCTATTTGGACTTCTGATATGTTATTGCCATTGTTGTCATGCATGCATGCCTTCGAGCAGCTAATTTGGTTGTGTGTGTGTGTGTGTGAGAGAAAATTTGCCACAGCAACAACAATGTTGGCACATGAAGTCTCCCCGGACCAACCATCTCTGGGCAACTACGGTGACCCTGAAGATCCAGAAGATCCAGAAAACCCAGAAAATGAAAACTTCGTATAAAAATTCCGTTAAGACATTGTGACGGTTGTTCTTTTGGAAAATGTGAAAGTACGGACATTGCCGTTGAGAATGACAAAAGCCCTCTTGAAAGAATTCAACAATTGTTAAAGAACCAAAAACAGATGGATGACTGTGATGAAGAGATATGGGATGATAGAAATACCTTTAGAATTCGAGGGGAAAGCGAATTCGAACAGCTTGCCCAAATTCAACCTGATTAGTTTAATTGAAAAGGCAAAATTGCCTATTGGATATATGTTCGGTGTGCACAGGGTTCTTCCCTTCCAAAATCATTTAGGCGCCCCAACTCTGTCGGGGAGGTGGTGGCGCCGCACGTGGAGGTGATGGCACCCCATCTGAGTTGCATGCACTTGCCAGGGTGTTAACTCAGAGAGCGTAAGTCTAGTTGACAGCGGTGGGGACGAGCCTGCCGCTAGCCGACGACAAATTCAGGTTATTAAACATTTTAAACGAATTTGTTCTTACAAAACAAGCTATTAACTTGTTCTGTTTGAACAAAACGGGGGGTTGTGGTAGTTGAATTATTAAAATTAATTTATAGACATGTAGAAAATTGAATTATTGATTGAATTTGAAATCATGTCGAATAAAAATCTTAGTTTAGTGCTTTGAAAAAGAATTTAATAAATATATGTGCTGAGGAGGTCAGTTAAAAACAGACTATGCATTTTTCTGTTTTAGCCAAAACAGAGGAATAAAATGTCTCGTGAAAGACCTTTTCTGTTTTGTAACCATTTAGTCATAATCTCTCCCCCCTCCCCACACCCCTTCCCTTGGCTGAAAAACAACCCTTTAGAATAAGCAAAAATCTCTCTATGTTGCAAATTTAGAGCCCACAAAGTCCATCTGAAGTCATGAAAAAAACCTGTATATATACTTGTGATTCTGTATGAAATGTTAGTCTTCAACTTGCTATACCGTTAAGAGTTGAGGTCTTCCTCCTGGTGCACCAAGGAGAGTTCTTTTGTTGTCTCGAATAAACAGCTTGTATGTAAACTTACTCTTTTGCACTGTTTTGAGGTAGCAGGAAAAACCTGCTTCGACAGGCCCACTCCACTTATTAACAACCATTGCACACTATAGAGAAAGATGAACAAAAGTAGTGACCAAAATCGAAGTAAAGATGATTGCTTATTATTTGAGCTGATGTGCTGTGCTGGACTTGTACTGGTAAAAGTGAAAAAAACTTGGCACGTGTCAAATAATTTTGGGAGAAGGGTGTCTATTTATTACATATGCATTGATGGTGGGAGCTAAATGTGAAAGAGAAGCAAAGATGATCGAACGAATGTAATCCTAATGCCATGAACTTAAACTATTGGTTCACGGGTGCCAGCAGTGACCACTATTTTCGTTGTGTCTGTGTGTCTGTCTGTTTGTGACTCTCTCCAGAGCATAGCTCTGTGACGTTTGATGCGATCTTGATGAAGCCTGGACACAAGCTAGATATCATGGTCTAGTTGTGTCTTTTTGTATGAGGGGCGTCCCACGCCCCTTGTGGGCGAAGCCACGCCCACTTGAACGTTTTATTTTTTTTCTCGCAATTTCATTTCCTAGAAGCTGTGCGTAATGTCCATAAGTACAACATATAAAAAAATCCGATTTGATTTGGTCAATTTTGACGGAAGAGATAGGTTTTTACGGTAGGGCTTCCTCAATAATGCCCACGAACCATCGTCGCCTCCCGGCTTGTCAGTTTTATATTCTTCTCTGATTTGACACAATAGTTAAAATCATTCAAATTTAACATTTGTGTAATTTTAAAATCTACCTTTGCACTTTTCACATGGCAACAGTCATGTAACTTTGTTGATCTCCCTTCATCCAGTCCTTATCCCATTCGAAACTCCCCACCTCCCACGATGTTAAACGTTTCATCATTAGTTACCGATCGCTGTCGCGATGTGAGAGTCACCCTTGGAAGGGAGGGGTCTGAGGGTTTGGGATCAAACCCATATCTCCACATCCAAAGTGAAAGTACAAAAATAAATGAAGGGTTCACACTCAACTTCAGCCACATCTCTCTTCCCTCGGAGGTTCATGTCCTCATTGATTAAAATTAATTCCTAAAAATTTCAATGAACTTTTGAGTGACTTGTCTACAACTCAGTCACATCGATTCCAACTCGGAGCATTGCCCATTGGAGGGAAACCAGCCAATCAGAGTGCTGTGTTGTGAAAGCCAGAAACTAATGATTTCATCATCCTGTGCACGGACTAATTATCATGACAAATTTGAACTCAACTTTAATTAGTTTAATTTAAAACATGTGGAAATGTTTCCTGTTCTTTCGTTTGCACCACTTCGCTGTGAGTAGAATCATTGGCTGAGGGTGAGGCTGTGGAGCTGATGCATCACCTTCTGCAGGTGAGAGCAGGTACTCCACGTGATTGGACTCATTCGACATTGTTAATCTTGCAGGAAACCATCTCCAGAAAGAGATTTTCTCTGACTTACTGACTGAAGAGAACAAAATGAAAGAAATGTTTCTTTGGGAGAAGAACATGTCGCAATGGTGATTACACTGAACAACAAATTTCAAAAAATTTTTTTTACTGGAGATGTGTAAAGTGATTAAGATAATTTGGGTTATGCTGATTCAAAAATCATAACCGTTTGCTGTATCACGTCAGGATTTTCAGGAACAGAAATATTCCCATTGCCTAGAAGTCAGGATTTCAATGAAATTTACATATGTCTTTAACATGTCTATTTCGACAATTGTTGTTAACTTGTGTTATATTTCTTTCTTTCAGATAAAGATGAGTAAGCGTTCCTGTACCAATCATCCTGACAACTCTGTTATGTCTGTGGTCGGTATACCAAAAAAGATCAACAGCGAAGTATATCTACAGCAGTGAAAATGAAGGCCGCCTACTTTCACTACTTCGGGTGTAAGGTGGGGACCAAGAACAGAGCTGGGCACCACACATCTGCTCGCACAAGCTGTCACACAACCTTGACTCAGTGGTTGGTGGGCAAGCGCGCGAGCATGCCATTTGCGGTGCCCATGATATGGCGTGAGCCGCAGAATCATCATGATGATTGTTATTTCTGCTGCACAAGCATCGCCGGCTTCAACAGAAGAATAAAGGTCACATCAAGTACGCTGACTGGTCTCTGCTCGTAACCTGTGCCTCATGATGACGAAACCCGTTCAACACCTCTAGCTGTCAGAACATAGCTGTAAGCAGTGGTGAGAGGATGGTGAGATGAACCTTTTGAACCCGACACTCAAGAACACACCTTCTGAACCAGGGAGACTTAAATGATCTTGTAAGAGATCTCTCGCTGTCAAAGGCGAAGGCAGAGCTGCTTGGATCAAGGCTGCAGCAGTGGAATCTACTTGAACTAACACCAAGATATCCTTGTTCAGAGCACGTCACAGAGACATGGCTGAGTTCTTTGAGATGGAAGACACGATGACATTCTGCAGTACATCAACGGTCTGTTGAAAGAACTTGGGTGTGATCACGATCCTGCAGACTGGCGCCTCTTCATCGACCGGGGAAGAACAGCTTGAAGGCTGTTTTGCTCCACAATGGCAACGAGAAACCATCAGTCCCACTGGCTCACGCGTTCGGCATGACAGAGACCTATGAGACTATGCGCAGCTGCTTGATTCCATCAAGTACAATGACTTCAACTGGCACATCTGCGGAGACTTGAAAGTGGTGGCGCTGTTGTTAGGGCTGCAGTCAGGCTACACGAATACATGTGCTTCCTTTGTCTCTGGGATAGCAGAGACGCCAAGAATCACTGGACGAAGAAAGATGGGAAGAGCGAAAAGAGCATGTACCTGGTCGACACAACGTGAAGCATGTCGCCCTTGTCGACCCAGCCAAGTTTTCCTTCCACCACTCCACATAAAGCTCGGCTTGATGAAAAGTTTGTACGGGCAATGGATCTGAATGGGCGTGGGTTTTATACCTCAAG
This sequence comes from Eptatretus atami, assembly GCA_035128595.1. NCBI lineage: Eukaryota > Metazoa > Chordata > Myxini > Myxiniformes > Myxinidae > Eptatretus > Eptatretus atami. Next base: position 71,879,247 of record CM068967.1, read on the forward strand.
GAAAAGTTTGGCAACACCTTGTCGGGGCCAAGATTAAGGCTGGTGTCTTTGTTGGACCGCAAATCCGACAGATTATGAAGGACGAAACTTTTCCGACAACTCTAAACCCCAAAGAGCTGGCAGCGTGGAGGAGCTTCAAAGCTGTGACGGACAACTTCTTGGGAACGAGCGCCGGACAACTATGAAGAAATAGTGCAGCAGCTGCTGGAGTCCTTCAGGAAATTGGCTCCAGGATGTCCCTGAAAATCCATTTCCTACACCAGCACCTGAACTTCTTCCCTGACAACTTGGGAGCAGTCTCGGACGAGCACGGCGAGCGTTCCACCAAGAGATTTACTATCGGGACGCGTTACCAAGGGACACACCCGAACATGATGGGCGATTCTGCTGGTTCCTGCATCGTGAAACTGACACAGAGCAGCACAAACGCAAAGCCAAATGCCTAAAGCATTTTAATTACATTCTAGTGGAGTTTTCTGTAATTTCTATAATTTTGAAGCATTCATGATGAAATAAATGAATAAATGAATTTTGTAAATTTCATTGAAATCCTGACTTCTAGGCAATGGGAATTTCTGTTACTGAAAATCCTGACGTGATACAGCAAAACGGTTATGATTTTTGAAATCAGCGTACCCAAATTAGTCTAAATCACTTTACACATCTCCAGTAAAAATTTTTGTTGTTCAGTGAATTATCCAGCATCCTCCTTTCCAACAAACCCACCCATGAATGAAAAATCTCCTTGCCTTCATTGTAATTTTTCTGCCTCATTACTGTACTTTCAATATTCCACATTTGTTTACAATAAAACTGCTTCGATGCACTTACAAACGTAGCAGATAACATTGATGAGGCTTGCAGTAAACCAAACCCTGTAAAAAAATTAATATCTATAAATAAATACATAAATGAAGGTTAAAATCATGGTGTCATTCAAGAAGTTTATTTGTTTGACTTCAATGCACCCAAAACCAATTAAATGTAATCGAAACAAGGAATCCATCAGAAGTGATTTACCAGTTGGGAACAACCAGCAAAGGAATCGATGAACAAAACAGGAAGAGATAAAGGGAGGAAACATGGAAACCGGCAACTCATTGTCGGTTGGGTTCGGAAGGGTTGAACAATTTGGATTGGGAAGGGTTGGTGGGGGTAATAAAGATCATTGGTCAAGATTGGGGAAGGTGAGCCTCGTCTCTTTGACTGGAGATAGTTTGTGCTGTTTTGGGGAAGTAGTACCTCTTCAGATTTTTGTTTCTGTATGGACCTCTGTGTCAGAGTGAGATTGAGATCTTCCTCAGTGGAGAAGGTACAGTCTTTATTCTTTATGGTGCACATTCTGGTTGCCCGTTGTGGCCTCACAGATTTCAGTCTCACAATTGGAAGGGTCTGTGTCCCATTGTTACCCTGCGCAGTGAAGCGAACAGCGGGGTTAAGGAATTGGTTCATGTCCATCTGTCCGTCATCAGTTTATGATCGAGGAACAACATATTTAAATCGAATGTTTTATTTTGAACATGAATCAAAAGACAAGTTTTCCGTTTAACAGAACCTCGGCTCAGAATTCGTCCTGATTGTGCATGCGCAGAGAGGAGTGAGATAATTTTTACCTCCACCACCGAAGATGGACGGAGGTTGTTTTCACCCATGTCTGTCTGTCTCTGTTTGTTATTTGCTAAATTGAAGATTCACACATATTGGTTGGTCTGCTCTGTTATTCTGTTTGACTGTATATCTGCATGTTATACACCTGCAGGTCACATTTTTAGATCCTCGTGGAGGATCTCTAAGTCTTACTCACGTTGTTGTTCTTGTGGACTTTTTTGTTTCACAGCCTACAGTTTTCATCGAAACTTCCTGAAACGGGGTATATATGTAAAAATACCCCGCGCAGACAGTAACCATCTCCGATTTTGAAAATTCCTCCTAGAAAAAAAGTTATGACGTCAAAATATCTCCGCTAATGGAAATCGCCTAAAAATTATCTCCGAAACTAGGCAAGCTTTTTGAATTCTGTTTGTGGGAATCGAACAGGGCATTAGCAGAGATGAATTACCGCACATATGATACATCACTATGACGTCAAATCAATTTTTATGACGTCATTCCTATTTTTTGACATTTTTTGTTTCACAACCCCGAGTTTCATCGGATCTTCGTGAAACTTCCCATGTATATGCAGAAAGCCCACGCGCAGGCAGTAACCATCTCCGATTTTGGAATTCTTCCGAGAAAAAAGTTGACGTCATAATATCGCCGCTAATGGAAATCGCCTATACCATTATCTCCGAAACTAGGCAAGCTGTTGAATTTTGTTTGCGGGAATCAAGCCGGTCATAGCACAGATTATAATTTATTGCAAACCTGATACATCACAAGACGTTTTCATATTCGTTTTTATGACGTCATCATTAAGAGGACGAGGATCTTAGCTCATTCGAGCTTGTTACACCGATCTTCACAAAACGTCACCACCCTCCCATTGGTAAACTACCTCAGTACCACGTTAAGGGGGTGTAAAATCGAATGGCAATTAAATTTGTCCTTTGACATTGAAGCTGACACACCAGGAAAAATCACAGAACCGTGGGAAAGCGTCCGAAAATGAAAATATCCGACAATAAGTGCAGCTTTGTGCTCACCGCAGGTGAATGTAACAGGAGGTCGGTGATGATTGCCTGTAATCATAAAGCTTCTATTTATTATTCATCAACGTCAGAAACGCTGTTCGTTATTGCTTACAATATGTAAGTGTACCCCAATGGTACGTGTATACAATCTAGTCAAAATTAATCAAAGGTGTCAATGTTAACCAAAACATGTAAAACACTCTTTGATGACATTTAAAAACTATATCAACCAGATTTGTTATGTTCAACATTCCATCATGTAAAACAGTTGGGTGAAATATTCTAAATTACCAAATGGCTGTGTCCGTGGCAACTATTGTTTATTTGGATTTCACAAGTATTGTGCTGTGTCCGACATCTTTCTTGGTTGTCTGACTGTGAGCAGGATATCTCAAAAAGTTATGGAGGGATTCGGATGAAACTTCATGGACAGGTTGGGTGTGTGATGATGACGAATTGATTCGATTTTGGTGAAGATCCGGACCTGGATCCGATAACAAGAATATTTTAAGTGATAAAAATTTTTATCTGCTGGCGATGATCCTTCTACATCGTATATTTTAATTTATTTTAAAGTAAATGACAATGTGATGCTGAAGGAGTTGAACAGAGTGGTGTCACATGTTATCTTCAATTGATAATCGCTGAAACTGTGTAATGTGAAATAAATCACCTCTCTTGGACCCAAGGCACTTGATTTCAGTTCAGGCAAAGTACGCCCAGCAGAATACAGCCACACTTAGGAGGAAAAAAACATTGATGTCACAGACAGCTTTCCAAAATGGAAATTCTGCAATGCTTGTCATAGCTTCCTCTTGTGTTGCGAGCTGTTCTTCACTCATTTCTGGCTCTTCACTGCCTCCCAGGCCACAGAACCACATGAGACCTTGGATAAGATATCTCTTGCAGGTGTTCTCTTCTGGCTCTTGTGATTCTGCACACAAAAATTGAAGGCTTTCATAAGGTTTTCATTCCATGAAGGATAAAAATCACAAACATAACCAACAAATCCATCCAAGTTACAATATGTATCGTACATAAAATCCACTGCCAATCTTGATATGTCTGAAGAGATGATATAAAGACAAGCACACTTACCTTTGAGCTGTCTTGTCTAGATTTGATTCCCGATCTGACGATAAACTGTCGGTTCGGTATTTTGCAGACAGAGCATCGCATCACAAAGTATGCCGTCTGTCTCAGGACGTTAAGCTGGGGAAGTCCTGTAGCATTAACTCGTCAAAACTAAAGATCTCACGTGGTCTATTGTCAATTTTCGGAGAGTTATCTCTGGACCCCTGGCTAAATTCCAAGTTACAACCATGACTTCCCTTTGGAAGGCAAAGGCAAATCATATGTGTAATCCTTGTCATGAGACTGCCTTGGCAGATTTCATACTAATCACTCATTCTTCATTTAATTAATTTATTCATGTGAGACTTCCACGGAAAACACTCATGAACACGTAGGCAGTCGTCAGGCAGTTATTTCATTAATTGTGTGTTTAGATAGACCCTTGCCCTTTGTTTATGGGATCAGGAAAGTGGGGGGGGGGGGGGGGGGGGGGGGGGTTGATTAGATGCGTTGTGAGGATAGTCTGTTTATTCCTGGTGTGGTGTCTCCACATGTGCCATTTTAGCCTGGGGTTGGCTTCGTGGTTAGGGTGGCGGCTTAGGATCTTAGGGTCCTGAGTTCAAGCCCTGTTGGCCGCTGAATTAATACACCAGGGGGTTGACCCAGCCTGTCTTCCTTCCGAGGTCGGCGAAATGAGTACCAGTGTGCACTGGAAGAGGGGCACTGCATCAGCGACACAGTCATGCAACAAATGATAGCAAATGATAATGGCAGCCAAGCTGCCATTCGCAAGAAGAAGACGAAGATGTGCCACTTTCAATCTCCTAAATCCACCAACAATCCGATTGATCCAGTCTCAATCCAACAACCCCTCCAACACATCATCGCTCTTTCCTTCAACCCCGCAGTTGGTCGTTCCTCCTTTGGTCTGTCTGTGTCCCTCTCCCTCACCACTCAATCCATATCCCACACCACTCGATCCACTCACTTGATTATTCCCTCACAATCATCTGCTTATCAATCCATCTCCAAGTCACCACCAGCTGCCGTCAAACCCCGGATGCGCTTAAGAATTCCTCACCATTGGAAACAGTTAATCCTCCAGGCCTTCACTGCAGTTCCACATTCGTCACACCGGACATGCTTCTCACAACTCACAGTACAGAGGAACATTTACGTGTGCAAAGGAGTGGCAATATCTCCGGTGACTCCAGGGCCATTTGAGTGTTCGCATGCGTCGGGAGGAACCATTTGAGTGTTAGACCACGTGGGGGGGGGGGGGGGGGGGGGGGGGGGGCGCATTCACCACCGGAACATCACGACGTGGGATTTTCCCATTGCCCCCTTGCTGGATCCTCCCCTTCGGATGCGCAACAATGGGAAAGGACTGTGTGGATGCTCATATGATTACTTTTGAACTTTTCATATGGTAAATGTTTATACTTGACTGCTTTTGACATTTACACAAGGTACATGCTTAGGAGCCTCGTTGGTATGCATTACTGTCTGCGCTTTCACTGATGATTTGGCAACAAACGATGAAACCTGTCCGCAAGCTGAAGGGGTGTGTACCATTGCGATTCTTATGGATGTTCTATTTGTGAATGTCTTCACAGCTGTGGAGGATCTCTGGGAAGGGTTTTAAACAGCAAAGGGCTTACCTTGGTTAGCCTTTCATGGTTGCTTTATGCAGCTTCTTTGGCAAGAAGAGCACGGGAGGAGTCAAGTTAGTTTTATGATAGCCACCTGTGTTTAATTGATTAGGTGAGAGCTAATTGGTTATTCCCTCCAGTGATTTGGTGTTTTATCCGGTTTCAAGATGGAAATAAATTTGGAATGTTACCAACTGCTGTTTGTTTTCATTAAGGCAAGCACACTGGGCAAGGAAGCGAGTGAAACGTGTGCATTTCACTCTTCTTCACAGATTCCTGATCGACAAAATCTCTTCCTGCAAATTCAGCTTTTTCTAAATCCAACAAGGTGTCGGATAGCTCAGATGTAATTGAAAGCATTCTGAAACGGTTGTTGGAGATTTTTTGTTGGAGAAACTTGGTGCGTGGCAAGTACTACTCATGGGAAATAAGAATAATTTTTTATGACGTCATTGGTGCCTTTGTTATGACGACATAATTGCATATGTAGAACGCTACATCGGATCAGTATGAAAATTTTTGAGGATCATGTGGGGATAAATTGGTCCACAGGAAAAGAGAAATCGATGACGTCATCGGTCACGTGATTCGGCAGTCATATTCTTTGAAAAAAATTTTTTTTAACTTCTAAAATCTTCTCTGAAATGGCTGAACAGATCGAGGTGAAACTTTACATGTATGACCGCCTATCCATGAGGAACAAAACGTTCACACATTACGTCATAGGTCACATGGTTTGGCAGCCACATTCGACTTACCCTAAACCATGTAAAAATCTTCTTCTCCAGAACAGCTGGACAGATCGAGAGGAAACAGATCCAGACAGCTGGACAGATCATACAAATATTCCCCAAGCCTTGTGGATACCAGTGCATTCAAGAATAATTGATGATAATAAGTGAATAATACCAGTGCATTCACAAATAATTGATAAGAATAACTGAATAATATCAGGGCAATTCACAAAATAATTGATAAGAATACTGAATAAATCAGGCATTCACAAATAATTGATAAGAATAACTGAATAATATCAGGGCATTCACAAATAATTGATAAGAATAACTGAATAATATCAGGGCATTCACAAATAAATTGATAAGAATAACTGAATAATATCAGGGCATTCACAATAATTGATAAGAATAACTGAATAATATCAGGGCATTCACGAATAATTGATAAGAATAACTGAATAATATCAGGGCATTTCGACATAATTGATAAGAATAACTGAATAATATCAGGGCATTCACAATAATTGATAAGAATAACTGAATAATATCAGGGCATTCACAAATAATTGATAAGAATACTGAATATATCAGGGCATTCACAATAATTGATAAGGAATAACTGAATAATATCAGGGCATTCACAAATAATTGATAAGAATAACTGAATAATATCAGGGCATTCACAAATAATTGATAAGAATAACTGAATAATATCAGGGCATTCACAATAATGATAAGAATAACTGAATAATATCAGGGCATTCACGAATAATTGATAAGAAATAACTGAATAATATCAGGGCATTCACGAATAATTGATAAGAATAACTGAATAATATCAGGGCATTCACAAATAATTGATAAGAATAACTGAATAATATCAGGCATTCACAATAATTGATAAGAATAACTGAATAATATCAGGGCATTCACAATAATTGATAAGAAATACTGAATAATATCAGGGCATTCACAAATAATTGAAAAAGAATAACTGAATAATATCAGGGCATTCACAAATAATTGATAAGAATAACTGAATAATATCAGGGCATTCAAAATAATTGATAAGAATAACTGAATAATATCAGGGCATTCACGAATAATTGATAAGAATAACTGAATAATATCAGGGCATTCACGAATAATTGATAAGAATACTGAATAATATCAGGGCATTCACAATAATTGATAAGAATAACTGAATAATATCAGGGCATTCACGAATAATTGAATAGAATAACTGAATAATATCAGGGCATTCACAATAATTGATAAGAATAACTGAATAATATCAGGGCATTCACAAATAATTGATAAGAAATAACTGAATAATATCAGGGCATTCACAAATAATTGATAAGAATAACTGAATAATATCAGGGCATTCACAAATAATTGATAAAGATAACTTGAATAATATCAGGGCATTCACGAATAATTGATAAGAATAACTGAATAATATCAGGGCATTCACGAATAATTGATAAGAATAACTGAATAATATCAGGGCATTCACAAATAATTGATAAGAATAACTGAATAATATCAGGGCATTCACAAATAATTGATAAGAATAACTGAATAATATCAGGGCATTCACGAATAATTGATAAGAATAATGAATAATATCAGGGCATTCACAATAATTGATAAGATAACTGAATAATATCAGGGCATTCACAATAATTGATAAGAATAACTGAATAATATCAGGGCATTCACAAATAATTGATAAGAATAACTGAATAATATCAGGGCATTCACAATAATTGATAAGAATAACTGAATAATATCAGGGCATTCACAAATAATTGATAAGAATAACTGAATAATATCAGGGCATTCACAAATAATTGATAAGAATAACTGAATAATATCAGGGCATTCACAAATAATTGATAAGAATAACTGAATAATATCAGGGCATTCACAAATAATTGATAAGAATAACTGAATAATATCAGGGCATTCACAAATAATTGATAAGAATAACTGAATAATATCAGGGCATTCACAAATAATTGAAAGAATAACTGAATAATATCAGGGCATTCACGAATAATTGATAAGAATAATTGAATAATATCAGGGCATTCACGAATAATTGATAAGAATAACTGAATAATATCAGGGCATTCACAATAATTGATAAGAATAACTGAATAATATCAGGGCATTCACGAATAATTGATAAGAATAACTGAATAATATCAGGGCATTCACAAATAATTGATAAGAATAACTGAATAATATCAGGGCATTCACAAATAATTGATGAGACTAACTGAATAATATCAGGGCATTCACGATTAATTGATGAGATAACTGAATAATATCAGGGCATTCACGAATAATTGATAAGAATAACTGAATAATATCAGGGCATTCACAAATAATTGATAAGAATAACTGAATAATATCAGGGCATTCACGAATAATTGATAAGAATAACTGAATAATATCAGGGCATTACGATAATTGATAAGAATAACTGAATAATATCAGGGCATTCACGAATAATTGATAAGAATAACTGAAATAATATCAGGGCATTCACGAAATAATTGATGAATAACGAATAATATCAGGGCATTCACGAATAATTGATGAGAATAACTGAATAATATCAGGGCATTCACGATAATTGAAGAGATAACTGAATAATATCAGGGCATTCACGAATAATTGATGAGAATAACTGAATAATACCAGGGCATTCACAATAATTGATAGAATAACTGAATAATACAGGGATTCACGATTAATTGATGAGAATAACTGAATAATACCAGGCATTCACGATTAATTGATGAGAATAATGAATAATACCAGGGCATTCACGATTAATTGTATGAGACTAACTGAATAATATCAGGGCATTCACGATTAATTGATAAGAAATAATGAATAATATCAGGGCATTCACGAATAATTGATAAGAAAATAACTGAATAATATCAGGGCATTCACAAATAAATTGATAAGAATAACTGAATAATATCAGGGCATTCACAATAATTGATAAGAATAACTGAATAATATCAGGACATTCACAAATAATTGATAAGAATAACTGAATAATATCAGGGCATTCACAAATAATTGATAAGAATTAACTGAATAATATCAGGGCATTCACAAATAATTGATAAAGAATAACTGAATAATATCAGGGCATTCACAATAAATTGATAAATAACTGAATAATATCAGGGCATTCACAAATAAATGATAAGAATAACTGAATAATATCAGGCATTCACGAATAATTGATAAGAATAACTGAATAATATCAGGGCATTCACGAATAATTGATAAGAATAACTGAATAATATCAGGGCATTCACAAATAATTGATAAGAATAACTGAATAATATCAGGACATTCACAATAATTGATAGAATAACTGAATAATATCAGGGCATTCACAAATAATTGATAAGATACTGAATAATATCAGGGCATTCACAAATAATTGAAAGAATAACTGAATAATATCAGGGCATTCACAAAATAATTGATAAGAAAAATTAACTGAAAATAACTAATCAGGGCATTCACAAAATTAATTGATAAGAATAACTGAATAATATCAGGGCATTCACAAGATAAATGATAAGAATAACTGAATAATATCAGGGCATTCCAACGAATAATTGATAAGAATAACTGAATAATATCAGGGCATTCACGAATAATTGATAAGAATAACTGAATAATATAGGGCATTCACAAATATTGATAAGAATAACTGAATAATATCAGGCATTCACAATAATTGATAAGAATAACTGAATAATATCAGGGCATTCACAAATAATTGATAAGATACTGAATAATATCAGGGCATTCACAAATAATTGAAAAGAATAACTGAATAATATCAGGGCATTCACACAATAATTGATAAGATAACTGAATAATACCAGGGCATTCACGATTAATTGATGAGAATAACTGAATAATACCAGGGCATTCACGATTAATTGATGAGACTAACTGAATAATATCAGGGCATTCACGATTAATTGATAAGAATAATGAATAATATCAGGGCATTCACGAATAATTGATAAATAACTGAATAATACCAGGGCATTCACGATTAATTGATGAGAATAACTGGAATTCGTCTGAAGATAATTGAAATGTTTTTGAATGAAAAACATTTTTTTTGCATTTTCTTCCTTGGATCTTGTGGAGATGGGTTGGTGTGGTGTTCGTGCAGGCATGATGGGCTGAATGGCCTCCACCTGTCTTGGAATTCCTTGTCCTTGTTGTTTAATACCAAGGTATTCACGAATAATTGATGAGAATACCTGAATAATACCAGGGTATTCACCAATAGTTCATTAGACCAGGTGCAGTTCAGAGTAAAACAGGTGCAGTTCTGTAGACCAAATAATCCGTCAAAACCAAGCCTGATCCATACTGTGAAGACTGGAAATGTTGCCGTTGAAGAGCATTCAATCAAAGATGGAGTTGACATGATCTTTCAATGTGCTTTGCTTATTAGAAAAGCCATTGAACAATATCAGTCCTGGAAATTTGGTGGATCACTCCGAACAGATGATTCTGATATAGTTCCAGATGAATTGAGGTTTTTGATGACGTGGATAATACAGGGAAATGCTGCATCAAGCTCTGATACATGTGAAAATACACTCAATAAATCCATCATTCACCTGTCACAGCAAATACTACAGGCCTTCAAGACAAAAAAACAGGTATCATACAAACCAGTCTACATCTGCTGACTTGAGATCCCACACTGAAACTCCACTAGCTATGGGCATGTCCCTGCATTGCTACCACAACAGCAGAAGCAAAAAAATGATAGATGTACTTGCCAATATCAATGCTGGCATTTCATATTCCCAAACATTGGATAAAGTAACCCAGATTGCCTCAGCTGTTCAACAGAATTCCAATGCTGAAGGTGGCATCTATGTACCTCCCGGTATGAATACGAAAACACCTTTCAGAGCAGCGATTGATAACATCGATGCCAATGTTGACACACCTGATGGCAAGGATTCCTTTCATGCTTTGTCAGCATCTATTTTCCAGAAATAATCAAATGATGCCTTGCCAGCAAATGAGCCATTGCCAATGAACAACGCACCACTAACAAAATTGAAAGATGTTCCCAAAACTATTGTGACATTAGAGGATTGTTCCATTGCTGGGAACCCAAAACCCTTTATGAGCCCACACTATCCAAAGTATGCCACACTCAGCCATGGGTAATCTGTTGCACAAGCCTGAGTTCAGGATCTTGCTTGGTTGATTGTCGGCCATCTCAGCCGCAGTTGTGCACAACCTGAACCTACCACAATGGAGGATGGTGCTTTCCAGATACAAGCCACAAATGTACAGAGACCCTCTGTGGACAACCTTCAATTCTAAGGTCAGTCAAAACCTCAACAACATGCAAGACAAAGTGCATGTCTTGCCATTGATCAATGCTCCTGTAAAGGATTGGAAGACACTGGTAACATCACTCATTTAATTGACAAAAATCAAGGAACTAACCAGAGCCAGAAGATGAACAGCCAGCCTGTGTTTGGTTGGACGTGGACCGATACAAATGTGTGTTGAAGTTGCCATTCCTGGATGAAAAGCATGCTGGTAAATGGGAACCATCTCCTGGACAGTTCCCTGTGACCATATGTGCTCTTCGATGTCTGGGTGTCACGGTTGAATGCAGCGGGCTTGATACAGTGTGGCTTGAGGCTGACTTGTACAGCAGTGTTACTGTGATGCAGATCTTGAATGGCAAACACTACAAGAGGGCTATTGAGTGTCACATGATCACTTGGCAGGCCCTGCATGATCTATGGCTGGAGGCTTTCTTCAAAGAATATGGCTAAATTGCTGAAAGCCTGAAAGAGGACCTCAAGTCCCTAGCTGATGCATGTAACAGTGACCATTCTGTTCAGGATGAATACTCGCACCTCTTGCAGACCTTGACATCAATGGATATTCAAAAATTGGTTGATGACTTTGTTGAATCCAGGTCACAGTACCCAGTGTACCAATGGTTTCTCAAGTACATGAGACAAGTTCAACTTATTTTTGCATTTCTCCATGGTACCTGCCCAAAACACTGGAACCTGCATCTCTATTCTCTTGAAGAATTGCGCATTTGGTTCTTTGCCTACAACAGGCTTGATTATGCACAAAATGTACCTGAATACATTGCCCGAATGTGTGATTCAGAGGAAACGAACTCCCAGATTTTGAATTTTTTTCAAAGAAGGTGGATTCACTGTTCAAACTGGAAAGATTCTGTTCACAGCTAGACCAAGCACAGGAGCATGTCAACAAAATGCACAAAGGTGAGGGAGGTATATCAGGGATAACCAGCAGAGCTTTGGCACATCAGAACTTGCCAGGCTGTCTTCTGAAACAGATCATGTAAGGCCTCAGTATGACAGAAAGGTCCCATCACTGATTTCAGCCAGTCGAAATTGGATCGACAAGAAAGGAATATTCAGTGCCTCAAAGATGTCATCATCCGAAATAATCAATTTGATTTGGATATGTTGGATAATAAAATGAGAGATAAACTGATGAACATTACAAGCAACATGGTAATTCCTCAGGACATCACCGAGAATATCCTGAATGCAGAAGCTCGAGGGAAGGAAGCACATGAAAAGTTCGTTAATGACAGAATAAAAGGACATGGAAATCTATGGGACAAGATGAAGAAGGTCAAAGTACAAACGTGGACATCAGCTGGAAAGGAAATAAGATCAAAACATGGAAAACAAGAAATTGTGATGAAGGAATCTGCATCGATGTTTGCTCGCCTTCTTGTCATATCACGATCTTCTCGTGATGTTGACCTGAAAGAGGTAGTTGGTATGTATGAACTTTCTACACGAACAATGTTCTCATGCAAGCTCGAGGTCTACTGCATCCATGTACAGACTAGTAACAACTGGCTCATGAGTTCATTAATCAGATGGATACAGATGGTGACCCTATCTATATCCATCTGATGGACAATTAATTAAATATATTTGGACAATTAATTAAATATATTGAACTGGAAAACATTACTAGTAACTCAATAAATATTATCTAAATTATTTGTGTGGTTCCTGCATAAATAAATGGAATAAACACTGAAATTAACACAAACTGGTGGCCATTTTGGATATATTAATCATGAAAATTACAAGAAAAGTGTTTAATTCGCATTGAAAGACTTTTAAAATACTTATTTCTATCTAACTGGACCATCATGTCTATCATTACAGGAATGATAAAATGTGAAATAACTAATTGATGAATGGCGAGTTTCGAATGAAATCCAAGATGGCCGTCATACGATGAAGACAACATTGAAAAAAATGTCAAACATGATTTTCAGATATTGTGGGTCACAAGCTATCCAAAAAAAAAACCACATCAGTAAAAATCTATATGAAATAGTCACGAAATGACAAACGAACAGACTAGTATGTCGTTTTTGGCCATATCTCTCAATGGTGAAAAATTACTTTTAAAATTCTCTGATCCAAATCTAGATCTGGATCGTCACCAAAATATAATCATTTTGTCCGCGTCATCTACCCAAGCTCTCCACCAAATTTTGTCTGAATCCATCTGCAACTTTTTGAGATATCCTGTTCACAGACAGACAGACAGAAAGAGAGACAGACAGACGTGGGTGCAACCATAACTTCCATCCACCTTCAGTGGCAGAGGTAAAAAAAATTATGATTGGAACGAACAAGCAGGTCTATTGGCAGTACAACACCGTGGATGAATCCCAGCATGGCCTGGATTTTATTTGGAGAAAATCAAATCAACAACAGTAAACAAACATCAAGTTCTTTCACCCACCCATGTTGGATATTTCTGTTGTGTGTACTTCACTTTCCTTCTTTTGTGGGGTTTCTTCAATCGCCTCTGCAAACAGGTGAACACAGAGTGTGAGTATGAATTTTTGTAGACGCTGTCGAGGCTCATATGAGAGCAAACACACAGAAACGCACAACAAGGGGAGCAGGAGACAAGAGGGGCAGGAGAGGGAAGGAAAAAAAACATGTTGGGAAATTTTGGCAGCAAATTTGTACTTGCATCTATCTAAACTTCCGAGGTAAATGTTTACAATTCAAGTTCGAAAAATGAAATAATGTCGTTGAACTACTTAGAAATTAATTGGTATTCATAGAATATTTACTCCACACAGTCTTGAGAAGGACTTGGTGTGAGCAGAGGGCTGAAACTACCCCGGAGCCGGGACCGAATTGGGGCCTGTGCTTATTCCTTCAATTTTTTTTTTGTTTCACATAATGATTGTTTGTGATGATAAAACACCAGGGGGGGGGGGCAAATTTATTTTGTGTCTCCCTCCAAGCCATTCAGGGTGATTTCCCAGCATGCCGTTGCCATGCATAGTGACGCCTTCCCTCGTAAAATAAACCACTGTGGGAACAATTTACATAATCACAATCGTGGTAATGACCAAATGAACACAGGAGTGTTGCCCACACCCCATTCGGATGAAGTGTGTTCAACGAATTTGCATGAAGGGATAAGTGAATAACACCCCAATTTCCCATAAATGCAGCATGTGTTTCTGATGACGAAAATAAGGAAACCTCCGTATCGGTTGTTTATATTGTTACGGCTGTGGAAATTCGCATTACACCATAAAGGTCCCGTAGGTGAGATATATTTCTTAAGTACATGTGTAGTAAGCCCAAACCCATTGTTTAGAGGGAATTAATGTGATTCATTCGGGCTGCGATCCTTTGAGTTAGGCGTTTTTCTGTTCTAACCTTTGTTTTGAACCAACCACTACACAACAACAACAACGCCAGCAGCCACAACCTACCTTCACACTCGCCACTGCAAACCTCACATCACCGCCATTCCAAACAGCACCATGGCCATCGAACACCGCCGAAAACCCTCCACCACCTTCTCCTACGGCCATTCCCGCACCACCTGTGGGCACCGAGCGTCGGGCTATCTGCAGCGATACACGCGAGCCGCGAGTGCAGATGGCGGTTTTTCCGAGGAGAATTCGGATCAGGAATGCTACACGCCACATTGATCCATCCAATTAGGAAGCGCGGGCGGCTTGGCCCGCCTCCAGACGCGCCTGACGAAAATCGGCATATGCATTTTGGGATCAGGAATGATACACGCCCCTTTTTCTCCATCCAATCGGCGAGCGTGGCTCCGCCCCTGAGGTCGTTTGGATCCGAGAATTTGCATATGGTGGGTTCCTGGAGCCGATAAAAGGACGAGCGCAAGGCGAATCGGGGCAGGATCGGTGGGGCAGAGTCGGGAAACGGAGCTCGAAGCAGTATCGGTGGGCAGAGTCGGGAGACGGAGCTCGAGGCAGGATCGGTGGGCAGAGTCGGGAGACGGAGCTCGAAGCAGTATCGGTGGGGCAGAGTCGGGAGACGGAGCTCGAAGCAGGATCGGTGGGGCAGAGTCGGGAGACGGAGCTCGAAGCAGAAGTGGGGCAGACGGCTACGGAGGCGAACGGCTGCGGAGGGAGATCGGCTGAGGAGAACCTGGAGGCTCGGGTGCGGGACTCGAGCAAGCCAGCCATACTCCCTCCCCAGAGCATCAACAATTCCCCTTTCCCCCCCGCGCTGAGAGAGTGCGACAAGGGGGCCCCGTTCCCACTTACTCCAAGCAGGTGCCAACGAAACTGGGGCGCCGCCGTGCAGCGACATTTTGCGGCTCGCCACGAGGGCGCGGGTAGGACCCTTCGGTCTCGTGGACCTGGCCGCTCATCCAGGTTCCACGCGCATTAGGCCCACGGGCCCAGTCTGACTCCCTTGCCTTTGAGGGGTCTTTTCTTTGCTTAGGTGTGAATGCGTGTTGTGGCGCCGTTGTCTTGTAAGGTAGAAACTGTATAAGTGTTGCCGAGTGTTCGCGTTTAGTCGCGTGTAGCTCTGCGTTGCTTGCATTATTGTTTTTGTCTTAAATTGATATATGTGCATTTGCGAATTGTGGCTGTAAATACGTGCTATATGTGTGCTCCGTGTGCCGCGGAATAAATGTGCATTGTGTGAACTGTTTTCCCGTTTCGCTTCGTCTTTTCTTCATTGACCCTCCATCCTGCTTCACGTAAGGGCTCGTAGTGGGTGGAAAACGCCCGGTAAATAATTCTGAACCGTCGAGGTCGACGATAACACCGCTCGGTTATCCCGATAGTACGGAACGGGCCGCCCAAGCGGCTCGTGTCCGGAGTCGACCTGCGGCGAGGTACGATCGCCCGGTTTACCATCCGCGTGGGTACTTAGGTAGGTCGAGTTTGGCGAACAACCTATCCTACGCGGTGGCCGATTGGCACGATTGTGGTGAGGTCGAAAGGCCCACCCGTGACTGGCTCCGGGCGATAGTTTCCCGGAGGGTCACGACTGAATTGTCCGTCCGGTGGGCGACGTGCCGCGATCCGAGTTACGTGGCCGTCCGCACGCCGACGGGCGCGAATTCGCAACACTGGTGTCAGAGAGCGGGAAAACAAACCCTCCTGTCTCCCAGCTAAATTCACGGGAATCGGTCCAGCGATGAGAGAAGCGACCCCCGATTCCCTCCAAATTACGAGCGATTAAATTACCCGTTACGTGAAGTAAGATGGCGTCTCAAGGCGAGCGGGAGCCGGGGGTATTAGGAATGTATATGTGTAGTGATGTAGAATCCATGGTCAGGATATGACCCCGAGCAGGAAATGTTGGTTGTCCAGGAACACGAACTCCCCCAACTGAACCCAGAGCCCGAAATGGGCGCGGCAGCGGCCGCGGTGTATGACACCCCCCTCCCACCTCCGTCAAGTTCCCTCCCGGCCCCCAGTGAAACCACGACCGACCGAGGCGATTCGGCTTCGTCGGAGTCGGCTGAAATCAACAGAGTGGGGGAAATGTTGATGCGGATGATGCAACAAATGAAAAACGAAATGAACGGCAAAATGGATGGAATGAACGAAAAAATGGATGGAAACGCACTCAAAATGGAAGGAATGAATAACGAATTGAACGAAAAAAGGATGGAAACGCACTCAAATGGAAACAAACAAAAACGAAATGAAGGAAGAAATAAAAGAAATGCGGGGTGAAACGCAGCAAATGGGCCGGAGCCTGCAGGCGGGCATGAAGGCAACAACAGCGAAGTGCGTAATGGCGACGCCACGTGTGGGAGCGAACGAGCTGGGAGGGGGTGCAACGGTTGTCAGCCCGCGGTGAAGGCGGGAGAAAAAAATAATTCGGAGACGTGTTGGGCGAGAAGTGTGGAGGTGACGGAAAAAGTGACGGTAACCGAGAGGGAAAAATTATTGGGGTGACGGAGACGTGCACGAAGGAAATAAAAATAGTGGAGTGTGAGAAAAGACTGCAAGACATGACGAAGAGAGTTGATAAGCTGGGACGTGAGGTGAAAACGGAGACAGAGGAACTGGGAAGGCGGATAGACAAACACAAGGGCAAGCCGGAAGAACAGTTAGAAGCCAAAGCAAGGTCGGAGGGGTGCGGAGATGAGAAAAGAATTAGAGAAGAAAACTGAGTTACAGAAACACCAAAACAAAGAGAAGGAATTACAAGATGAGCTGGGGACGTTGAAAAAGGAATTAGAAAAGAAAGCTTCGTAGTTACAGAAACACAAAACAAAGAAAGAGGATTACAAGACGAACTGAAGATGTTAAAAGAGGAAAGGAAGAGAACGGAAATGAAATGTTAAGGAACCACGCTGTACAGATCCAACAGCTGGAAGCGAAGGCCAGATTAAAGAATGAGATGCAAGAAAGAGTAATGATGGAAGAACGAATGAGACAGAAGAAGGAAATCGATCAATGGAAGGAAACAACGAGATTGCAGAATGAGGAACAAGAAAGAGTCTGAAAGAACAAAGATTACGACAGGAGAACGAAGTCAGCCAACTGAAAGAATAACGAGATTGCAGAATGAGGAACAAGAAAGACAGTGGAATAGAAAACTGAAAGAGTATGAATTTGAAACTGAAGACAAAAGGAAAAAATAAGTTGGAATACGAGGAGAAGTTGAAGGAGCAACGAATGAAGCAGGAAGGAGAAATCAGGAGATTGAAGGACACAACGAGATTGGAGAGGGAAGAACGAGAGGAACAATGGGATAGAAAACAAAAGAACATGAAGCCGAGGTTGACCAATTGAAAGAAAAAGCAAGGCTGGAGTGCGAAGAGGTAGACAAAGAACAGCGAATGACACACAAAAAGGAAATTAACCACATAAAGAAAATCATGAAACTGCAGAAGGAAAGACAGGAGAAGAAACAAGGAAGAGTAATGAGACAGCTGCAACTGAACACAAAAGGAGATTAACCAAATGAAGCAAACAACGAAACTGGAGAAGGAAGGGCAGGAGAAGAAAGAAGGAAGAGTAATGAGACAGCAGCAACTGAAACACAAAAGGAGATTAACCAAATGAAGCAAACACGAAACTGGAGAAGGAAGGGCAGGAGAAGAAACAAGGAAGAGTAATGAGACAGCAGCAACTGAAACAAAAAGGAGATTAACCAAATGAAGCAAACAACGAAACTGGAGAAGGAAGGGCAGGAGAAGAAACAAGGAAGAGTAGTGAGAGAACAGCGAATGAAGCACAGAAAGGAAATGGGCCAATTGAAAGAAACGATGAGATTGGAAAGTGAGAAGCATGAGGAAGAGTGGGAGAGAAAACAAAAACTATACGAGTTTGAAATTAATGAACTGAAGGAGAGAATAAAATTGAAGTCCAGAGAGATGGAAAAATGCCAGAAAGAAGAAGAGTCTAATAGACACGAGGAGACAACAGAACTAACAAATGTACAGAGACGCGGGAGGTAGAGAAAATAGAGGAGAGACTGCATGATAATGACGGGGTAAAGGAACAGAACACACACACACACAAGAGGTAGTGGAGGATAATGGGGGTGAGCTCGCGGACTGGGTAGAGACCCGGTGTGAGCAGCTGGATGGCTGCCCCAGGAACGAGGAGGGAGTATGCCCCCTTGAGGCGAATCACGACCAGGTGGGTTCGGTCGTGCCAAGCGAGTTGAAGGGACGAGTGGTGGATGGGTGCACGTGCAGCTTAGGGGTATAGAGGCCCCGGGAACCCTTGTGGGACACGAATCCCCAGTGTGGTTGTGCGGGGTGTGTGTTTGCGAGTGTGCGGAGATGCGTGCTTTCCGGCACGCATGGTGTGAGTGAGACCCCCTGGGCAGGTGAAAGGTTGGGTGTGAGTGAGAGGGTCCGTATGAGGGAGACGTGTGTGTGAGGTCTCTGTATGTAAGGGAGATGTCGGTCGGCATGCGTGAGCATGCAGCCGCGTCTCCCGGTGTGAATGTGAGTGTGATGGAGTGGAGTCTGTGCGTCGTGACACGCATGGTGCGTGGGTGGAACGGAGACGACGGCGACAGAGAGACACAAGCCGGGTAGCGGCCGTAGCTGTTGTGGGAACCGTGCCGGGTTCACCCAGCAGCGAGCGCGCGGTCCGTGCTGTGCAACGCACGAGGCCCCCACGTGCTCGCTTGCGGGAGTGAAGCCCGGTCCGGAAACGCCAGCGGTGGATTTGCCGATCCCGCGGACGGACAAAGTCTAGGCAGGTAGACGAATTGGACCGGATGGGTTCTCCACGCGAGCTTGTGTTAAGCTCTAACGGCAGAGCACATGTGTTCGCGTGGGGACCCCTCGGAGTGCGAGGTTTGCTTTTGGGGTGCGCAGGGTGACGTCATGGCTGCACGTAGGGTTGGAATCCGCAGGAGGGGTATCCCTGCCGGATGTACCGTCCAAGAGGGACGAGGTACACGTGCAGCTGCATGACGTCACGGCAAGGTGCAAAGAGCGCAGGCTGCGAGTTGCCGCGCTGGTGCTGCGCATAATTGGAAATACAAAATTAACGAAAGCAAGCCTCGCTTTCGGGTGAACAGGATTCCCGGTAGGGGTGAAGAGACCCCTACCAGGCACAGGATGGCACTAGCTAGGGGAAGGGTTAGCTTAGCTAGACCGGCTCCATGGGGCAGGGGTAAGTCCTCATGGGCCCGTGGAATGGATTAGTTAGAGGGATTGTAGTTGAGATTTAGGTTGGGGAAATGATTTTAGAGTTTTGAACATCTTGGAGACAGTAACAGACTTTGGATGTGTAGAGGGGACGTAGCTTAGCTACGTAGTGTTAAAAGGAACGTGCTGTAGTTTAAGGGATGACGTGGGAGCACGAGTTAGTTAGGGGAGGTAGAGAGAAGGATGGCAGAGTTCAGCGATGTGTGTGTTGGTGAGTTGTGTGGAAACGTGTTGAGTGAGTGAGGCCAGCGGGTCTGTGTTGTATGGAGCGAATGTGGAATGCATGGTGCGATGAGTGATTGGGGGGAGGAGTGACTCCCGCCCAAGGGACCCGGGTCAGTATAAAGTGAGTTAGCTGGGTTAGTCAAATTGACAAAATGGAGGTCGTTTTGTTGTTGGTGGGAGTGTAGGCTCGAAACCTGTTTGGAGGGGTGCAGGAGCCCTGTTGACGGGCTGGGGCGTGGCTGCGAACGGTGAGTAATCGCTGAGTGGGTACCCGGGCACCGGCTAGTCGGCCGCGGTAGGCCAAGGGCCCATGGGGGCCGGGTTAGCGTAGTGGGCACGGGTGCGCCCGCTTGGTGCGGGGGCCCGGAGCGCCGTTAGCCGCGTGGGCAGTGTCGTGGGCACGGGTGACCCTCGGAAAGGGGCCCGGGCGCCCACCCTGCCACGTGTGCGTTTCAGGGGAGTTGCCATGGGGGCACTCCCCGGTGTTTAGGGAGCTGGTAGGCTCGGAGGCAGTGTAGTGCCGGGGGTGCCATCGTAGGGGATTCGGCAGAGGGTCGTGCCTGCCAGGGGAGCACACGCGTCCAGCCATGAGACCGTGTGAGGGCACGGGAGGAAAATTCGAGGGCGAGGCCCGAAATTGTAAGGACACCAACACAGGCGACGGGAATCTGGGTTGTTAGAACCAATAGTGTAAGCGAGAGGCGCTTTTTGAAAGCCCCGGGAGTTTAACAGTTAAATGGATAGGGTAGATTAGGAATGTACCCCTCCGCACCATCCATCCCTTCGCTCTCGTTGTGGGCCGCTGGACCCACTTTGGTTGGGAGATCGCTGAACTCTGGGAGGCCATCTTGAGGCTGTTGGGCCTCGGCATAGGACGCTAGCTCTCCCCATTCCCCTCCGGGAAGGGAACGTAGGGGTTGGAGAAGGCTAGGTGACAGAATAGGTTAGCCGAACAAGGACCGATAAAGGGGGTTAGGGGACGATTGATAGTGGGGAAGGGATGAAAATAAAAACAAAACAAAAAAAAATTTAGTTGGGGCTAAATTGGTTTTTGACAAATTAAGGGGGTGGGTATGGACAGTGACAGGCAAAGGCGATA
>CM068967.1:71901059-71919064 GCA_035128595.1 Eptatretus atami
ACTAAACGAATAATATCAGGGCTTCACGATAAATTGATGAGACTAACTGAATAATATAGGGCATCACGAATAATTGATAAGAATATACTTGAATATATTCAGGGCATCACGAATATTGATAAAATAACTGAATAATATCAGGGCATTCACAAATTATAATTGATAAGAATAACTAGAAATAATCAGGGCAATCAAACAAATTTATAATTGATAAGAATAAACTGAATAATATCAGGCAATTCACGAAGTAATTTAATGAATAATGAAAATATCAGGGCATCACGAAAATTGAAAGAGATAACTGAATTAGATATCAGGGCATTCACGAATTAATTATAAGAATAACTGAATAATATCAGGGCATTCACAAATAATGATAAGAATAACTGAAATAATATCAGGCATTTACGAATAATTGATGAGAATACTGAATAATATCAGAGGCATTCACAGATAAATGATGAGACTAACTGAATAATTCAGGGCATTCACGAATAATTCGATGAGAATATAACTGAATAATACCAGGGCATTCACGATTAATTGATGAGAAACTGAATAATACCGGGCATTCACGATTAGTGATGAGAATAACTGAAATAATAGCCAGGGCATCTCACGATTAATTGATGAGACTAACTGAATAATATCAGGGCATTCACGATTAATTGATGAGACTAAACTGATAATATCAGGGGCATTCACTGATTAATTGATGAGACTAACTGAATAGAATATCAAGCATTGCACGATTAATTGATGAAAATAAACGAATAATACCAGGGTATTCACGATAAATTGATGAAAATAACTGGAATAATACCCGGGCAGTTCACGATTTTGATGAAAAATAACTGAATAATACCAGGGCAATTCACATTATTGATGAGACTAACAAATAAATATCAGGACATTCAACGAATAATTAAGATGAAAATAACTGAATAATACCAGGGCATTCACCGATAATTGATGAAAAATAAACTGAATAAACCAGGGCATTCACTGATTAATTGATGAGACCTAACAAAAATAAATCAAGGCACTTCAGAATAATTGATGAAAATAACTGAATAATACCAGGGTATTCACGATTAATTGATGAAATAACTGAATAATACCCGGGCATTCAACAGATTAATTGATGAAAATAACTGAATAAAACCAGGACATCACGATTAATTGATGAATAACTGAATAATACCGGGCATTCACGATTAATTGATGAAAATAATGAATAATACCAGGGCATCACGATTAATGATGAGACTAACAAAAATAATATCAGACATCACGAATAATTGATGAAAATAACTGAATAATACCAGGGCAATTCACGATTAATTGAGAAAATAACTGAATAATATCAGGGCTTCACGATTAATTTGATGAAATAACTGAGTAATACCAGGGCATTCACGAATAATGATGAAAATAACTGAATAAACCAGGGCATTCACGATTAATCTTGATGAAATACACTGAATTCTCTGAAAAAATTGAAATGTTTTGAATGAAAAAACATTTTTTTTTGGCCATTTCTTTCCTTGCGGATCTTGTGGAGATGGGTTGGTGGTGTTTCGTGCAGGCATGATGGCTGAATGGCCTCCACTGCTTGGAATTCCTTGTCCTTGTTGATTAATTCCGGGTTGTTCACGAATAATGATAGAATAACTGAATAATAACCAGGGTATTCACAAAATTGATGGAGAATACCTGAATTAATACCAGGTATTCACCAATAGTTCATTGGACCAGGTGCAGTTCGTAGACAAAATAATCCGTCAAAAACAAGCCTGATCCATACTGTGAAGGCGGAAATGTTGCCGTTGAAGAGCATTCAATCAAAGATGGAGTGACATGATCTTTCAAATGTGCTTTGCTTATTAGAAAAGCCATTGAACAATATCAGTCCTGGAAATTTGGTGGATCCAACTCCGAACAGATATCTGATTATAGTTCCAGATTGAATTGAGAGTTTTGATGAACGTGGATAATACAGGGAAATGCTCATCAAGCTCTGATACATGTGAAAATACACTCAATAAACCATCATTCACCTGTCACAGGCAAAATACTACAGCCTTCAAAGACAAAAAAACAGGTATCATAACAAACCAGTCTACATCTGCTGACTTGAGATCACCACAATGAAACCTCCACTAAGCTATGGCATGTTCCCTGCCATTGCTTACCACAAACAGCAGAAGGGCAAAAAAATGATTATATGTACTTGCCAATATCAATGGCTTGGCAATTTCATATTCCCAAACATTGGATTAAAGTTAAACCAGATTGCCTCAGCGTTCAACAGGAATTCCCAATGCTGAAGGGGGCAATTATGTACCTCCGGTATATGAATACGAAAACCACCCTCCAGAAAGCAGCGATTGTGATAAAGCATCGATGCCAATGTTGGACACACCTGATGGCAAGATTCCTTTCATGCTTTGTCAGCATCTATTTTCCAGAAATATATCAAATGATGCTTGCCAGCAAAATTGAGCCATTGCCAATGAAACAACGCAACCACTAACAAAATTGAAAAGATTTCCCAAAACTATTTGTGACATTAGAGGATTGTCCAAATTGCTTGGGAGCCAAAACCCTTTAGAAGCCCCACACTATCTCAAAGTATGGCCCAACTCAGCATGGGTAAATCTGTGCAACAAAGTCCTGAGTTGTCGGAATCTTGCTGGTTGGATTGTCCCCAACTCCAGGCCGAGTTGTGCACAACGCTGAAAACCTGCCACAATGAGGATGTGGTGCTTCCAAGAACAAGCCCACAATGTACAGAAGACCCTCTGTGGGAACAACCTTCAATTCTTGAAGTCAGGTCAAAAACCTGCAACAAAAAACATGCAAGGACAAAAGTGCATGTCTTGGCCATTGATCATGCTCCTGTAAAAGATGGAAAACGACACTGGGAAACAATACTCACTTAATGACAAAATCAAGGAACTAACAGAGTCAGAAGATTGGGAACCAGCCCAGCCTGTGTTATGGTTTGGACGTGGACCGATTACAAATGTGTGTTGAAGTTGGCCATTCCGGATGAAAAGCATTGCTGCGTAAAATGGGGAAACGCACTCCTGGGGAACAAGTTCCCTATGTGAAACCATATGTTGCTCTTCGATGCTCTGGTGTCACGGTTAATGCACGGGCTTGAATACAGATGTGGCTTGAGGGTCTGACTTGTACAGCAGTGTTACTGTGATGCAGATCTTGAATGGCAAACACTACAAGAGGGCCAATTGAGTGGTCACATGATCACTTTGGCAGGCCCTGCATTGATCTATGGGCTGGAGGCTTTCTTCAAAAGAGATAATGGCTAAAATTGCTGAAAGCTGAAGAGGACCTCAAGTCCCTAGCTGATGCTGTAACAGTGACCATCTCTGTTCAGGATGGAATACTCCACCTCTTGCAGACCTTGACATCCAAATGGATATTCAAAAATTGGTTGATGACTTTGTTAATCCAGGTCACAGTACCCGTACCAATGGGTTTCTCAAGTACATGAACAAAGTTCACTTATTTTGTATTTCTCTATGGTACCTGCCCTAAAACACTGAACTGCATCTCTCTTCTCTTGAAAGAATTGCGCATGGTTCTTTGCCTACAACAGCTTTAATATGCACAAAAATGTACCTTGAATACATTGCCCGAATGTGTGATTCAAGAGAACGAACTCCCAGATTTTGAATTTTTTTTCAAAGAAGGTGATCACTGTTCAAACTGGAAAATCTGGTTCACAGCTATTTGGAGTAGACCAAGCACAGGAAGGCACGTAAAAAATGCACCAAGGTGAGGAGGTAATCAGGGATAACCAGCAGACTTTGGCACATCAGAACTTGCCAGGCTGTCTTCTAAACAGATCAAGTAAGGCCTCAGTTATGACAGAAAAGTCCCATCACTGATTTCAGCCAGTCGAAATTTGGATCGACAAGAAGGAATATTCAGTGCCTCAAAGATGTCATGATCCGAAAATAATTCAAATTTGATGTGGATATGTTGGATAATAAAATGAGAGCATAAACTGATGAACATAAAGGCACATGGTAATTCCTCGGACATCACCGAGAATATCCTGAATGCAGAAGCTCGAGGGAAAGGAAGCACATAAAAGTTCGTTAATGACAGAAAAAGGACATGGAAATCTATGGGACAAGATGAAGAAAAGGTCAAAGTACAAACGTGGACATCGCTGGAAAGGAAATAAGATCAAAACATGGAAACAAAAATTGTGATGAAGGAATCTGCAGATGTTTGCTCGCCTTCTTGTCATATCACGATCTTTCTCGCTGATGTTGACCTGAAAGAGGTAGTGGTATGTATATGAATTCTCACCGAACAATGTTCTCATGCAAGCTCGAGGTCTATCTGCATCCATGTACAGACTAGTAACAACTGGCTCATGAGTTCATTAATCAGATGGATACAGATGGCTGACCCTATCTATATCCATCTGATGGACAATTAATTAAATATATTTGGACAATAATAATTAAATATTATTGAACTGGATAAAACATTACTAGTAACTCAATAAAATATTATCAAATTATTTGTGTGGTTCCTGCATAAAATAAATGGAATAAACACTGAAAATTAACACAAACTGGTGGCCATTTTGGATAAATTAATCATGAAAATACAAGAAAAGTGTTTATTCGCATTGAAAGAACCTTTAAAATACTTATTTATAATCTAACTGACCATCAATGTCTATCAATTGACAGGAATGAGAAAATGTGAATAACTAATTGATGAATGGCGAGTTTCGAATGAAATCCAAGTGGCCGTCAACGATGAAGGACAACATGAAAAAAAATGTCAAACTGATTTTCAGATATTGTGGTGTCACAAAGCCCTAAATCACAAAAAAAAAAACCAAGCAGTAAAAAATCTAATGAAATAGTCACGAAATGACAAACGAACAGACTAGTATGTCGTTGTGCCATATCTCCAATGGTGAAAAATTACTTTTAAAATTCTCTGATCCAAACTAATCTGGATGTCACCAAAATCTTAATCATTTTGTCCGGCGTCATCTACCCAAGCTCTCCACCAAATTTTGTCTGAAATCCATCTGCAACTTTTGAGATATCCTGTTCACAGACAGACAGACAGAAAAGAGAGAACAGACAAGACGTGGGTGCAACATAACTTCATCCACCTCAGTGGCAGAGGTAAAAAATTATGATTTGGAACGAACAAGCAGGTCTATGGCAGTACAACACCGTGGATGATCCCAGCATGGCCTGGATTTTATTTGGAGAAATCAATAAATCACAACAGTAAACAAACATCAAGTTCTTTTTCACCCACCATGTTGGATATTTTCTGTTGTGTGTATTCACTTTCCTTCTTTGTGGGGTTTCTTCAAATCGCCTCTGCAAACAGGTGAACACCAGAGTGTGAGTTATATGAATTTTTGTAGACGCGTCGAGGCTCATATGGAGCAAACACAGCAGAAACGCACAACACAAGGGAGCAGGAGACAAGAGGGGCAGGAGAGGGAAGGAAAAAAAACGATGTTGGTAAATTTTGGCAAGCAAATTGTAACTTGCATCTATCTAAACTTCCGAGGTAAATGTTTACAATTCAAGTTCGAAAATGAATAATCGTTGAACTACTTTAGAATTAATTGGTATTATAGAATATTTACTCCACAACAGTCTGAGAAGGACTTGGTGTGAGCAGAGGGCTGAAACTACCCGGGGCCGGGACCGAATTGGGGCCTGTGCTATTCCTTCAATTTTTTTTTTTGTTTTCACATAATGATTGTTGTGAATGATAAAACACCAGGGGGGGGGGCAAATTTTAATTTTGTGTCCTCCCTCCAACGCCATTCAGGTATTTCCCAGCATGCCGTTGCCATGCATGTGACGCCTTCCCTCGTAAAGTAAACCACTGTGGGAACATTATACATAATCACAATCGTGGTAATGAACAATAACACAGGAGTGTTGCCCACACCCCATTCGGATGAAGTGCGTTCAACGAATTTGCATGAAGGGATAAGTGAATAACACCCCAATTTCCCATGAAATCAGCATGTGTTTCTGATGACGAAATAAGGAAAACCTCCGTATCGGTTGTTTATATTGTTTACGGCTTGGGAAAT
This sequence comes from Eptatretus atami, assembly GCA_035128595.1. Taxonomy (NCBI): domain Eukaryota; kingdom Metazoa; phylum Chordata; class Myxini; order Myxiniformes; family Myxinidae; genus Eptatretus; species Eptatretus atami. The sequence goes on from CM068967.1 coordinate 71,907,187, forward strand.
TCGCATTAACACGCATAAAGCGTCCCGTAGGTGAGATTATATTTCTTTAAGTACATGTGTAGTTAGCCAAACCCATTGTTTTAGAGGAATTAATGTGATTTCATCTCAGGAGTCCTGCATCCTATTGACGATTACGCGTTTCTCTTTCCTATAAACCTTGTCTTCTATTGAACACACCACTACAACCCAACACATACAACGCCAGCAGCCACCAACACTACCTTCCCAACGCGACTCGCCGACCCTGGACCAACCTCACATATACCCCATTCAAACAGCACCCCCATGGCACGAACCCGCCGAATGAACGCCTCCACCACCTTCTCCCTCAGGAACATGTCCCGCACCACCTGTTGGACGCGAGCTCGGGCCAAGCTACGCCAGCGCTAGCACCGAGATACACGCGAGCCAGCTAAGTTGCAGCATGGCGGTTTTTCCGAGGAGAACTGTCGGGTCATCCAGAGGGAAATCTACACACGCCCACATCTAGATCACATCCAATATACGCAGAAGCGCGCGGCGGCTTGGCCCCGCCTCCAGACGCGCCTGACGAAAGTTAATCGGGGCATATGCAAATTTGAGGTCAGGACATGATATCACAAACGCCCCTATTTATCTCCATCCAATCCGGACGCGTGCTCCGCCCCTGAGGTTACAAGTCTGATCCGAGAAAACAACAACTGGTACTGCATAATGCATGGCAGTCGGAGCCTCTACAACGAAATAACAAGGACAGACCGCGCAAGAAAGAAGCGAATCGCGGGCAAGGATCAGGATGGGAGCAGAAGTGGGACAATCGAGCCGAGCACTACGGTGGGGCAGAGTCGAGGAGACGGAGCTCGGAGGCATCGAAGGAGGCAGAATCGGGAGACGGAGCATCGAAAGGCAGTATCAGGTGGGACAGAGTCGGGAGACGAGAGGCTCGAAAGCAGGATCGTGGGAGGCAGAGTCGCGAGAACGGAGCTCGAAGCAGAAGTGGGCAGAACGGCGTACGGACGCAGCGAACGCGACTAGCGGGGGAGATCGCATGAGGAGAACCTGGAGGCTCGGGTCGCCGGACACCGAGCAAGCACCACATACTCCTCCCCAGCAGCATCAAAATTCACCCCTTTCCCCCCCGCGCTGAGAGAGTCGACAAGGGGCCCCTGTTCCAACTTTACTCCAAGCAGTGCCAACGAAAACTGGAGCGCCGCCCCGTGCATGCGACATTTCTTCTAAGCGGCTCGCCACCGAGGGCGCGCGTAAGGACCTTCGGTCTCGTTGGACACTGGCCGGCTCATACAGGTTCCACGCGCATTAGGCCACGGGACCAGTCTGACTCCCTTGCAAACTTTGAAGGGGGTCTTTAATCTTTGCCTTAGGTGTGGACATGCACGTTGTGTGGCGCCGTGTCTTGTAAGGTTTAGAAACGTATAAGTGTTGCGAGTGTCGCCGTTAGTCGGTCGTCAGCTCTGCGTTGCTTGCATTATTGTTTTTTCTTAAATTGATATATGTGCATTTGCAAATTGTGGCTGTAAATACGTGCTATATGTGTGCTCCGTGTGCCGCGGAAATAAATGTAGCATTTGTGAACTGTTTTCCCGTTTCGCTTCGTCTTTTCTTCATTGACCCTCCATCCTGCTTCACGTAAAGGGCTCGATAGGGGTGGAAAACGCCCGTAAATAATCTGAACCGTCGAGGTCGACGATAACACCGCTCGGGTATCCCGATAGTACGGAACGGGCCGCCCAAGCGGCTCGTGTCCGGAGTCGACCTGCGGCGAGGTACGATTCGCCCGGTTTACCTCCGCGCTGGGTACTTAGTAGGTCGAGTTGGCGAACAAACCCTATCCTACGCGGGTGGCCGAATGCACGATTGTGGTGAGGTCGAAAGGCCCACCCGTGACTGGCTCCGGGCGATAGTTCCCGAGGGTCACGACTGAATTGTCCGTCCGGTGGGCGACGTTGCCGCGATCCGAGTTACGTGGCCGTCCGCACGCCGACGGGCGCGAATTCGCAACCACTGGTGTCAGAGAGCGGGAGGGGGGAGGGGGGGCCAGGGGGGGGAGGGGAGAGGAAAAAAACCCAAACCCTCCTGCTTCCCTTCTTCCTCTCAGCTAAATCTCCTCACCTTCCTATCATCCAGGTCGTTGTAATGCTGTCGAGTCCAGTCCGATAAGTACGCACTTGAGATGCTTTGAATCACGCCTCGCAGCTGTCTCAATTACTCCTCTCTCAACATTTGTTTCTCTCCTGTACCGTTCCTTCTGCAGCTTATTCAAAATGATTTTCATTTATGTTGTACTCTCAATTTGTCTCTAGCTTTGGTTCATCGCTGTTCTTTGTACGAGCTCTACTATCGCAGCGGTCATCAGCCGGCTTCTTCTTCAATTGGTCAACTCGGCTCTCATGTTTCTTTGTTTTCGTCTATCTCAACCATTGTTCCGTCTCTTCTTCCCTCTCCAGAAGCTCGTTGTTGCCTTCAGGATCTCCTGATATGTCTCCCCTCCTGCTTCATTCTCTCCTTCAAGACTTGCCTCTCGTAATTCCCAACTTATTTGTTCATCTATTTTGGTCCGTGTTCATTATGCATAACTGTTAATATCGTCTATCAGGTTTTCAAGATCCAACTGGCTTCACTTTGCGCCGTCCAAGGACCTGCAATTATGACCCTGATGAGCTCTACGATGAGCACATGACGTCGGCGGCCGTGCTACGAACTATCCTACTGGTACAATTACGCACCGACCTCCACATCGGGATCCTCCACATCCGTACAGCTCTCGTACATGTTCCATGGGCCATTGACGCTTCCTTCTCTTCTCATCTCTTCCATCATAACCTTTCTCATCTCATTCTTTAAATCTCCCTTCCTTCCACTATCTGACACTGTCCTAACATATTCTCCTTCTCTCCTTCCTCTTAAATCTCAGTTCTGTCTGTAATCCTCTTCTTTGTTTTTCGAACAAAGCCTTTTCAATCCTTTTTAACTCCCCAGCTCATCTTTTAATTCCTTTCTCTTTTGGTCTAACTCAGCTTCGCTAACCTCCAACCCGCACCCTCCACCTCTTTGCCTAACTTCTTCCCGCCTCCCGGCCAGCCGCCCTCCCAATCCTGCCGGTCTCCGCCCCGGTGCTAATCCTCACGTGCACACAGCCTCCCTCCCCTCCTCCCCACCCCATCCTCTCGCCAGTGCCTTTACTCAACACTTCCACTATTCACCTCGCCCGGCCCCTCACCCAGTGCACCCACCCACACCCCACGCACACAGGTTCCCATCCTGACCTCACTTCCGCATCACCCGCCAAGGACCAACACGCTCCCAAATGTCTCCCCCCGCCAACGCCGCCCTCAAACTGCGTTCGGCGAACTCGTGCCCCTGCCAGCAATCTCGACCACCCAGCACAAGTGCGCGCGGACCACCGCGAAATGTTCCGCCCATGCGGACTGGACCACCGTGCCACACCCAATGACCACAAATATCCGTAATGATTTTCTTCCTCCATATTCGTTTGTTGTTATCCGAATCTGGCAAATGAGATGCATGGGTATCTGGCATCCATTTTTTCGTTCAATTCGTATCATTCCTTCCATTTAGGGAAACGAAGTGCTTTAAACAACTCATGGTCCAGTTTATGGTCGTTCATTCCATCCAACTTAAAACGCAACTCCGGAAAACATCTGCGGATTCAAGTATTTCGTCATTGTTGCATCCACCGACAACATGGCCCCACCATGAAAATGAGACGAAGTTGAGACCGAAAACCAAAACAAATGGATGGAAACGCACTCAAAATGGAAACAAACCAAAAAACGAAATGAAGGAAGAAATAAAGAAATGCGGGGTGAAACGCAGCAAATAGGCCGGAGCCTGCAGGCGGGCATGAAGGCAACAACAGCGAAGTGCTCAATGGCGACGCCACGTGTGGGATACGACGGAACGAGCTGGGGGGGTGCATGCAACGGTTGTCAGGCCCGCGGTGAAGGCGGTGAGAAAAAAATAATTCGGGAGACGTGTTGGGCGGAGAAGTGTGGAGGTGACGGAAAAAGTGACGGTAACCGAGAGGGAAAAAATTAATTGGGGTAGGAGACGTGCACGAAGGAAATAAAAATAGTGGAGTGTGAGAAAAGACTGCAAGACATGACGAAGAGAGTGATAAAGCTGGGACGTGAGGTGAAAACGGAGACAGAGGAACTGGGAAGGCGATAGACAAACACAAGGGCAAGCCGGAAAGAAAACAGTTAGAAGCCAAAGCAAGGTCGGAGGTGTGCGGAGATGAGAAAAAGAATTAGAGAAGAAAAACTGAGTTACAGAAACACCAAAACAAAGAAAGGAATTACAAGATGAGCTGGGACGTTGAAAAAGGAATTAGAAAAGAAAGCTTCTGAGTTACAGAAACACAAAAACAAAAGAAAGAGGATTACAAGACGAACTTGAAGATGTTAAAAGAGGAAAGGAAGAGAACGGAGAATGAAATGTTAAGGAACCACGCTGTTACAGATCCAAACAGCTGGAGCGAAGGCCAGATTAAAGAATGAGATGCAAGAAAGAGTAATGATGGAAGGAACGAATGAGACAGAAGAAGGAAATCGATCAATGGAAGGAAAACACGAGATTGCAGAATTGAGAACAAGAAAAGTCCTGAAAGAACCAAAGATTACGACAGGAGAACGAGTCAGCCAACTGAAAGAAAATAACGAGATTGCAGAATGAGGGAACAAGAAAGACAGTGGAATAGAAAAACTGAAAGAGTATGAATTTGAACTGAACGACAAAAGGAAAAAAAAATAAGTTGGAATACGAGGAGAAGTTGAAGGAGCAACGAATGAAGCAGGAAGGAGAAATCAGGAGATGAAGGACACAACGAGATTGGAGAGGAAGAACGAGAGGAACAATGGGATAGAAAACAAAAAGAAACATGAAGCCGAGGTTGACCAATTGAAAGAAAAAGCAAGGCTGGAGTGCGAAGAGGTAGACAAAGAACAGCGAATGACACACAAAAAGGAAATTAACCACATAAAGAAAATCATGAAACTGCAGAAGGAAAAGACAGGAAAGAAACAAGGAAGGAGTAATGAGACATGCAACTGAAACACAAAAGGAGATTAACCAAATGAAGCAAACAACGAAACTGGAGAAGGAAGGCAGGAGAAGAAAAAGGAGAGTAATGAGACAAGCAGCAACTGAAACACAAAAGGAGATTAACCAAATGAAGCAAACAACGAAACTGGAGAAGGAAGGGCAGGAGAGAAGAAACAAGAAGAGTAATGAGACAGCAGCAACTGAAACACAAAAAGGAGATTAACCAATGAAGCAAACAACGAAAGTGAGAAAGGAAAGGCAGGAGAAGAAAAAGGAAGAGTAGTGAGAGAACAGCGAATGAAGCACAGAAGGAAATGGGCCATTGAAAGAAACGAGAGATGGAAAGTGAGAGCATGAGGAAGAGTGGAGAGAAAACAAAAACTATACGAGTTTGAAATTAATGAACTGAAGGAGAGAATAAAATTGAAGTCAGAGAGATGGAAAATGCCAGAAAGAGAAGAGTCTATAGACACGAGGAGACAACAGAACTAACAAATGTACAGAGACGCGGGAGGTATGAGAAATAAGGAGAGACTGCATTGAATACGGGGTTAAAGGAAACAGAACACACACACACACAGAGGTAGTGGAGGATAATGGGGTGAGCTCGCGGACTGGGTAGAGACCCGGTGTGAGCAGCTGGATGGCTGCCCCCAGGAACGAGGGGAGGAGTATGCCCCCTTGAGGCGAATCACGACCAGGTGGGTTCGGTCGTGCCAAGCGGAGTTGAAGGAGAGTGCTGTGGATGGGTGCACGTGCAGCTTAGGGTATAGAGCCCCGGGAACCCTTGTGGGGACACGAATCCCCAGTTGGGTTGTGCAGGGGTGGGTGTTTGCGAGTGTGCGGAGATGCGTGCTTTCCGGCACGCATGGTGTGAGTGAGACCCCCTGGCAGGTGAAAGGTTGGTGTGAGTGAGAGGGTCCGTATTAGGGAGACCGTGTGTTGTGAGTCTCTGTATGTAAGGGAGATGTCGGTCGGCATGCGTGAGCATTGCAGCCGCGTCTCCCGGTTGAATGTGAGTGTGATGGAGTGGAGTCTGTGCGTCGTGACACGCAGGTGTGCGTGGGTGGAACGGAGACGACGGCGACAGAGAGACCACAAGCCGGGTAGCGGCCGTACTGTTGTGGGAACCGTGCCGGGTTCACCAGCAGCGCAGCGCGCGGTCCGTGCTGTGCAACGCACGAGGCCCCCACTGTCTCGCTTGCGGGAGTGAAGCCCGGTCCGGAAACGCCAGCGGTGGATTTGCCATCCGGCGGACGGACAAAGTCTAGGCAGTAGACGAATTTGACCGGATGGTTCTCCACGCGAGCTTGTTGTTAAGCTCTAACGGGCAGAGCACATGTGTTCGCGTGGGAGCCCCTCGGAGTGCGAGGTTGCTTTTGGGGTGCGCAGGGTGACGTCATGGCTGACGTAGGGTTGGAATCCGGCAGGAGGGTATCCCTGCCGGATGGTACGTCCAAGAGGGACGAGGTACACGTGCAGCTGCATGACGTCACGGCAAGGTTGCAAAAGAGCGCAGGCTGCGAGTTGCCGCGCTGGTGCTGCGCATTAATGAATACAAAATTAACGAAACAAGCCTCGCTTTCGGCGTGAAACAGGATCCCGGGTAAGGCGTGAAAGACCCCCTACCAGGGCACAGGATGGCACTAGCTAGGGGGAAGGGTTAGCTTAGCTAGACCGCTCCATGGGGCAGGGGTAATCTCATGGGCCCGTGGAATGATTAGTTAGAGGGATTGAGTTGAGATTTAGGGTTGGGAAATGATTTTAGAGTTTTGGAACATCTTGGAGACAATAACAGACTTTGATGTGTAGAGGGACGTAGCTAGCTACGTAGTGTTAAAAGGAACGTGCTGTAGTTTAAGGGATGACGTGGGAGCACGATAGTTAGGGGGTAGAGAGAAGGATGCAGAGTTCAGCGATGTGTGTGTTGGTGAGTTGTGTGGAAACGTGTTGAGTGAGTGAGGCCAGCGGTCTGTGTGTATGGAGCGAATGTGGAATGCATGTGGCGATGAGTGATTGGGGGAGGAGTGACTCCCGCCCAAGGGACCCCGGGTCAGTATAAAGTGAGTTAGCTGGGTTAGTCAAATTGACAAAATGGAGGTCGTTTTGTTGTGGTGGGAGTGTAGGCTCGAAACCTGTTTGGAGGGGTGCAGGAGCCCTGTTGACGAGGCTGGGAGCGTGCGCGAACGGTGAGTATCGCTGAGTGGGTACCCCGGGCACCGGGCTAGTCGGCCGCGGTAGGCAAGGCCATGGGGCCGGTTAGCGGTAGTGGGCACGGGTGCGCCCGCTTGGTGCGGGGCCCGGAGCGCCGTTAGCCGCGTAGGCATGTCGTGGCACGGGTGACCTCGGAAAGGGCCCGGGGCGCCAGCCTGCCACGTGTGCGTTTCAGGGGAGTTGCCATGGGGGCACTCCCGGTTTTAGGAGCTGGTAGGCTCGGAGCAGTGTAGTGCCGGGGTGCCATCGTAGGGGATCGGCAAGAGGGTCGTGCCTGCCAGGGGGAGCCACGCGTCCCAGCCATGGACCGTGTGAGGGCACGGGAGGAAAATTCGAGGGCGAGGCCCGAAATTGTAAGGACACCAACACAGCACGGGGAATCTGGGTTGTTAGAACATAGTGTAAGCGAGAGGCGCTTTTTGAAAGCCCCGGGGTAGTTTAACAGTTAAATGGATAGGTAGATTAGAAGTGTACCCTCCGCACCATCCATCCCTTCGCTCTCGTTGTGGGCCGCTGGACCCACTTTGGTTGGAGATCGCTGAACTCTGGGGAGGCATCTTGAGGCGTGGTTGGGCCTCGGCATAGGACGCTAGCTCTCCCTCATTCCCCTCGGAAGGGAACGTAGGGGTTGGAGGAAGGCTAGTGACAGAATAGGTTAGCCGAACAAGGACGATAAAGGGGTTAGGGACGATTGATAGTGGGGAAGGGATGAAAATAAAAACAAAACAAAAAAAATTTAGTTGGGCTAAATTGGTTTTTGACAAATTAAGGGGGTGGGTATGGACAGTGACAGGCAAAGCGATAGGTGGAGGGAGACCGTAGGGTAGTCCGAGCCGCTTCTGAGTGGCCAGCACCACCGCACTCCCTCCACCAACCTCCACGGCACGGCGAGAGGCCGGCCCAACTTCATCGGCTGCTGTTTTGCTGCAAGGCCTGTGCCGGCCAGATCATCTGCAGCTGCCTGTGCTGCAGGGCCTGTGCCGGCCAACTTCATCGGCAGCTGTTGTTTTGCTACAAGCCTGTGCTGGCCGGATCGTCCGACGACTGTTTTTACTGCAAGGCCTGTGCCGGCCGGATCGTCGGCTGTTTTGTCTTCAAGGCTGTGCCGGCAGTTCGTCTGCCGGTATGTTTGCCTGCAACGGCCTTTCGGCAAGGCTGTGTTCGCCTGCTCACCTTTGCCATGCCATACCCACTGCCCACATCTGCGTTTGCCCCGTTCAATTTTGCTTTGCCCCCCCCCCCCCCCTTGTTCAATTCCATGTGCCCAGGATCCGCAAGCAACAGTTTGCAAGCTGCAGGAACTGTCCTGTGGCAGCTGCAACACGGGCCGCAGTGCGGCCCGTGCACCGGTTTTCTTTGACTCTCCTCTTTTTCCTGCAGAGTCCATTGATCCTGGGCCTGGTTTAGTGTAAAATTTGTAAGTTAAGGCTAAGATGGATGTTACGTAAATATGAGTGCGCCCCCGGCATGTCTTGTTACGCCGGCAATTTTATTTAAGTCGTCCGTGTGAGTGAGTTGTTTAGTTAGTTACTCAGCCCTCAGGTTATTTATTTTGGGGACACGAATACCATGAATGTCGCACTCAGGGATCCGTAGGTAAACTACTAGGGGAGAACTACACATGGAGCACACAATAATTTGACGACTCGGACGAGTCTGTAAAAAGGGAGGTAGTGTTACGGCTGTGGAAATTCGCATTACACCATAAAGGTCCCGTAGGTGAGATATATTTCTTAAGTACATGTGTAGTTAGCCCAAAACCATTGTTTAGAGGGAATTAATGTGTTCATTCGGGCTGCGATCCTTTGAGTTAGGCGTTTTTCTGTTCTACCTTTGTTTTGAACCAACCACTACAACAACAACAACAACGCCAGCAGCCACAACCTACCTTCACCACTCGCTACTGCAAACCTCACATCACCGCCATTCCAAACAGCACATGGCCATCGAACACCGCCCGAAAACCCTCCACACCTTCTCCTACGGCCATTCCCGCACCACCTGTGGGCACCGAGCGTCGGGCTATCTGCAGCGATACACGCGAGCCGCGAGTGCAGATGGCGGTTTTTCCGAGGAGAATTCGGATCAGGAATGCTACACGCCCACATCTGATCCATCCATTAGGAAGCGCGGGGCGGCTTGGCCCCGCCTCCAGACGCGCCTGACGAAAATCGGCATATGCAAATTTGAGATCAGGAATGGATCAGATCAGGAATGAGGATCAGGAATCAGGATCAGGATCAGGACGCCCCTTTTTCTCCATCCAATCGGCGAGCGTGGCTCCGCCCTGAGGTCGTTTGGATCCGAGAATTGCAATGGTGGGTTCCTTGAGCCGATAAAAGGACGAGCGCAAGGCGAATCGGGCAGGATCGGTGGGGCAGAGTCGGGAGACGGAGCTCGAAGCAGATCGTGGGGCAGAGTCCGGAGACGAGCTCGAGCAGGATCGGTGGGCAGAGTCGGGAGACGGAGCTCGAAGCAGATGCGTGGGGCAGAGTCGGGAGACGGAGCTCGAAGCAGGATCGGTGGGCAGAGTCGGGAGACGGACTCGAAGCAGAAGTGGGGGCAGACGGCTACGGAGGCGAACGCTGCGGAGGGAGATCGGCTGAGGAGAACCTGGAGGCTCGGGTGCGGGACTCGAGCAAGCCAGCCATACCTCCCTCCCAGAGCATCAACAATTCCCCCTTTCCCCCCCCCGCGCTGAGAGAGTGCGACAAGGGGCCCCGTTCCCACTTTACTCCAAGCAGTGCCAACGAAACTGGGCGCCGCCGTGCAGCGACATTTTGCGGCTCGCCACGAGGGCGCGGTAGGACCCTTCGTCTCGTGGACCTGGCCGCTCATCCAGGTCCACGCGCATTAGGCCCACGGGCCCAGTCTGACTCCCTTGCCTTTGAGGGGGTCTTTCTTTGCTTAGGTGTGAATGCGTGTTGTGGCCCGTGTCTTGTAAGGTAGAAACTGTATAAGTGTTGCCGAGTGTTCGCGTTTAGTCGGTCGTAGCTCTGCGTTGCTTGCATTATTGTTTTTGCTTAATTGATATATGTGCATTTGCGAATTGTGGCTGTAAATACGTGCTATATGTTGCTCCGTGTGCCGCGGAATAAATGTGCATTGTGTAACTGTTTTCCCGTTTCGCTTCGTCTTTTCTTCATTGACCCTCCATCCTGCTTCAACAAAGGGCTCGTAGTGGGTGCAAAACGCCGGTAATAATCTGAACCGTCGAGGTCGACGATAACACCGCTCGGTTATCCCGATAGTACGGAACGGCCGCCCAAGCGGCTCGTGTCCGGAGTCGACCTGCGGCGAGGTACGATTGCCCGGTTACCATCCGCTGGGTACTTAGGTAGGTCGAGTTTGGCGAACAACCCTATCCTACGCGGGTGGCCGATTGGCACGATTGTGGGAGGTCGAAAGGCCCACCGTGACTGGCTCCGGGCGATAGTTCCTGGAGGGTCACGACTGAATTGTCCGTCCGGTGGGCGACGTGCCGCGATTCGAGTTACGTGGCCGTCCGCACGCCGACGGGCGCGAATTCGCAACAATATATATATATATATTATATATATATATATATATATATATATATATATATATAATATATATATATATATATATATATATATACTATTTGAAGGGGGGTCTTTATTTAGTATTACCTGGGGGCCCATTCTCGCTCTCGGCGGCCCTGGGTGCGAGCCAACTCTTCTGACAGCAAATTTGTTCTTGTATATATCTGTACTTCTTTTACATGTAAATGTTTACAAATTATACTTTGAAAATTTTTGATGTACACTCAATATGCGCTATATCAAATGGTGATGTAACAACATGCGGTGAAGTTTCAATTTCCTCCATTAAACGGTTTTCCATGTATGCTCTTAACAAAATGCAGACACACACGTACGTGACCAATTGCTGAACTCCGCTTCTCGCTTCGCGCGCACGGGCTAATAAACATTTATCAACTGAATAATGAATACCGTCATGTTCTACATATGATGGATTCATAATGATATTTCGATTCTCCAGATGTAGTTTGAACTGCAGTGAATCCAGCTCCACACGAGGCTCCTTGCTGTGTCGAGTCGACCAGCACAGGCGATGCAGCTTCAAAAAAGAAAAACACAATTTATCAATCAAGGGTTGCATGAGTGTGCACTGCTTCGATACATGTTCAGCATTTACCAGCATTTTGAAAATCCTCCTTTCTTTGACTGGAGGGCTATGCTGAAGGCTCAGCGTGGGCACTTCCAGGATAATATTACTCAATCTTTTACATATCTGTTGGCTCGAGGGGCAAGGATCAGGTTAATGTTGATTACAGTCAAGCCCTGTCTGATTGTCTCAGAAAATCTTGATTTGGGGTGGCCTCAGGGTGGTGCCAGTGAGCTTGAGTTGGATTGAAGTGAAACACCTGGTAAGATGGTAGGTGTGGTGGCATTCGGTGGAGTTGTCCATAGCAACAGAGGCGATGCTGGAGGCATTTGCTCAAGGTCTGCCATCTGCTTGGAAATCAGCAAACATTACTGCCCTGCATAAAAAATGTGCAAAAACGGATCCCTGCAACTACAGACCAATCAGTCTTCTCCCAATCATCAGCAAGGTTATG
>CM068967.1:71970346-71992506 GCA_035128595.1 Eptatretus atami
AACAAACGATTCCATGATTTATTTTTCATCTGCAATTGTTTATTTGTTCTATGCTTTAATTTCAGAGTAATTGAAACATTAAATTGCTTAAATTTCAGAAAAACTGGGTGTTTCTAAAACTTTTGACCGTAGAGTAGATATATATTTATGTGATACGATATTTCAAAACGTTGTGAATGGATTTGGACGATGGCAGTTGAGTATGTACAAGGAAGAATTTATTCGTTTTTGGTGAAGATCCGGATCCGAGAATTTTTTCAGAGATTCTTCACCATTACGTGAAAGGGCTAAAACGATATATACCGTAGCACGATATCTCAAAATGTTAAGGATTAATTCAGACGAAACTTGGTGGATGAGTTGGTAGGTGACAAGAACAAGCTGAATAAATTCTCGTTCAGGTCCGAATCCAGATCTGGCTATCAGTGGGATACAAAACATAAACTAATCAGCCTGGCAGAGGTATGATCTCTACCGAGTGCGCCTTCTAGTGTGTGCACAGTACCAAGGTGTGTGGATGTGGGAAGAATGAGTTAAAATATATATTTATATTCATATATATATATATACAGTATAATATATATATATATATATACAATTACCTTATACATATATGTATAATATATACATATACATATGAAGACCACAAGGGAAAACCAGAGATGTCACTTTTTATAAATTTCAGGGTTATTGCACCTGCCAATAGTTGGCAACATAAGGTTCTCTCACAATTTACTAACAAATAACAGGGGTGTCACATAATTTATATGGTAAAGTTTAGCCGTGCAATGAAAAAACAAGTGTTGTCAAAGCTGAACAAGTAGAAACCCAGAGTTGTCAGTACTTTACTCCTGGTTATCTCCCTTTCATTCATGGTAACTGTTCACCATAATATTCAGAGTTGAGAAACTAAAAAATGAAAGGTTGTAAACTTTCACAGCATAAACTCTGAGCACTACATGGCCTATTTGGTTATATCATGGGCTCCGTAGTTGGTGCATATCGTGGTTCAAGCCTGGTCAAACCTTTATTGTGACTTTTATGGGACCCACGCCGTGGCTTAATGGTTAGCGCGTCTGAGTACCATCCTCATTCGATGTACCCACCGCCCAATCAACCTGCTTAGGTATATGAGGGAGTCACATGAGGTGACTTCGGCTATCGCGGGGGTGGTTTATCCTTGGTTCCTCCCAGTTTTCCATCAATTGTTGCGAATTGCGCGCCGCCGGCGTGCGAACGCCACGTAACTCGAATCACGGCACGTCGCCCACCGGACGGACAATTCAGTCGTGACCCTCTCGGATCAACGCGGGAGCTAGTCACGGGTGGGGTTTAACCTCACCACGATCGTGCCAATTGCCCACCGCGCAGGATAGGGTTGCTCGCCAAATTCATCTACCTAAGTACCTGCGCGAATGGTCGACGGGCGATCGTACCACGCCACAGGCCGACTCCGGACACGAACCGCTTAAGCGGTCCGTTCCGTGCTACAGTGATAAACCGAGCGGTGTTATCGTCGGCCTCGACGGTTCGATTAATTACCGGATGTTGCACCCACTACGAACCCCTTACGTGAAGCAGGATGGAGAGTCAATAGAGAAAAGACGAAGCGAAACGAGCACAGTTCAACAAGCAAGCATTTTATTCCGCGGCACACGGAAAGCACGTATATACAGCCATACAGAATCAAAATGCACATAAAGCAAATGTAAGAGTTAAAACCGACTACGCGCACACACGGCAACACTTATACAGTTCTACTTCACAGACGGCGCCACACACATTTACACAAAAGCAAGGAAAGAAGCCACCCTTACAGACAAGGAGGCAGACAGGCCCGTAGGCCAAATGTGCGCGTGACCTGGAGGAGCGCCAGGTCCGCGAGACCGGGGAGATCTTACCCGCGTCCTCGTGACGCGTTGGTGGGCAAGCCGCAAAATAGCCGCGCCGCTGTGCCCCGACTCCGTGCCCCTTGGCGGGTTTCGTTGGGACCACGTTTGGGTGGGGTGGAACGGGCCCCCTTTTGCACTATCTCAGCGCGGGGGAAAAGGGGGGAATTGTTGATGCCCTGGGGAGGGGAGTGGCTGGCTGGCTTGGGTCCCGCGACGAGACGATCGATCCCCCACACCGCAACCTCGTCGCCGACCTTCCTGCCTCGGACCCGAGCTCCCTTGCTTGCAGTTCCACGCGCGTACTCGACTCAACTCCACCAACGCAACGCTCCTTGTCCCCAGAAGCAACTTCTCGACGACACTCTCCAAGCAACTCCAAACCCAACTCGCTCCAATTCGCCTTGCGCTCGCCTTTTTATAGGCGGCAGGAGCAGCCAATATGCAAATTTTAGGATCAGAGCGCGATTGGAGGCGGGGCCATGCCGCCCCCCTCCCCCGGTCAGCCATTGGTCGGGCAAAAATGGACGTGAACCTCTCCTGATCCTAAAATTTGCATATACGGACTTCACATACACACGCTTGGAGGCGGGCCAAGCCGCCCCCGCTCGCTAATTGGACGGAGGAGAAGTGGGCGTGAAGCGTTTCTGATCCAATTTTCCCCTCGGAAAGGCCGCCATTCGCGCACGCGGCTCGGTGCGTTTGGCACAATCGCCGAATGGGCCCTAGACAGCCCGACGTTCAATGTTCACGGTGGTGCGGGAATGGCCATAGAAGCGATGATGTGGGATGAATTCGTGAAGGTAAAGGCGAAGGTGGTGGAGGGTCTTCTGTGGTGAGGGTTGGCGTTGTGGTTGTTGTCTGCGGGTGTGAGCGTGGTTGTAGTTGGTGACGATGGCTGGCGTGGTGGTTAAGGTGGTTGTTGTGTGATGGCGGTTGAGACGTGGTTGGTTCAAAATAACGACAGAAAAGAAAAAATGGCTAACTCAAAGCATCGCAGCCCGGATGAATACATAAATTCCCTCTATACAACGGGTTTGGGCTAACTACACATGTACCTATCGAGATATCTCACCTGCGGGCCCTTTATGGTTAATGTGAATTTCCACAGCCGTAACAATATTAAGTAGTACGGAGTAAGAAATGGAGAATCCGTCGTCATATAAGCGAAATACCCTTGAGTATGGCGTTGAACACGAATCAAACAAAAAAACAATACCGTTTAATGTTGAAAAAAATAATCTGTGATCACCAAGTCATGTAATGTATGCTAATAACCAACAAGCATGAATTTGCTACACATCATGGGTTAAAATTGCATGCAATTATTAAACAAGGGAATAACCAGTGATGTCAGTTTGCAACATTATTGATTCGTTCTTTGCTCTTAAATTAAATAACACAAAGCTTGGCAAATGCTACATGCTTAATTTGATCGGCCAATGATCACTCTTCCTTTTACTGGAAAAGAAATCTATATGACAGTTATTAAACAGTCCACCAAAGTCTTGAAACTTTGTTTTTCAGTTTCTTCAAAATTGACTTATCCTGACATCTCTGGTTTTCCCCTTGTGGTATTAATATAATATATATATATATATATATATATATTTATATATATATATATATTATATATATATATGAGCATAGTGTCAACGTGCATGCGCAGAAGAGATTCTTTACTTGGAAGAATAATGGGAATTTTTTTAAATTAGTGAATTATATAAGAGGTGAGGATGAGGAGAAAGGGTGGGGTTATGGGATGTTAGATGTTAGGGTTCAAACCAGTTCTACGAGCGCGTGTAGATGAGATTCTTTACGTGGAAGAATAACGGGCAATTTTTAATACGTGAATGAGAAAAGGGGATGGTTGTGGTTAAGGGGGATGAGCCCTCCATCATTTTTACATGCACGTGAATGAGGGACAGTGGTGAGATAAAAAGTGCCACTGAGGTCTCATCTACCCACTAACATCAACGTATCCAATGAGACTCGTCACCTGACGTCCAACTCTCACAACTGCAAATTTGGAAAGGAGCTTGATAGGATTCCTGTTTCCATCTTGATGGCTGGCTGGACAGAGAATAATAATCTGCTGAAAACGGTTGCAAAAGAATCTGACAGATTCTATTTTTTTAATTTTAATTTCATCACTCAGCTGATGATCCAACCGTTCAGCACTTTTGCAGGAGCATTTCCTTGCCGTATACTGGATACGTAAATATATTTTCTTACACTCACAAACAAATTCAAATCTCACTAAATATGGTGATAGACAACACACACTTCTACACATAAGTGAGCACAATAAAAAATATGAGTGCTCTTATTCATTAGATGGATACATAATTATTTATGATCATGGATGGATACTTTTTGATGAATACATAATCTTTTAGAACCAAGGCTATGCAGTCATCTAAAAATGAATATTTATTCAACAATAAAACAATACATCACCTCAATGTATAAAATGTGCGTTCATTACCGTCCTGCGCATGAGCTCCCTCTCTTTTGCTTTCCATCGAATCCTTGCATATATGTCCATGGTGAAGAGGTGCTGGCACTATTAAATATTGCTGACAAAGCTCCCATGAGAGATGCCAACATCACAGCCATCATGGGCCGCGCAGACCTACGGGTTACACTTTTTGATTCCAAATCTCAGCAAGAATAGTTTGTAATTTTGAACATTTAAATGTTGGACAAAAGCATTAAAGCTACAATAAAAACAGAATATCATCATGCATTTGGGCTGACAGGATGAAAACACACACTTGCATCTAAGCTGTCTAGCCTCGGTGTGAATGTTGACCCAGCTGTAAACTGTTATCTCGTGTTTCACAGACAGGGCGATTCATCAATGTGTGTGCTGTCCCTTGGATTGATGTTAAATGGGTGTTACGTCTGCTAGCATTCGTTGGTGGACGTTAAAAAAATCCATGGTGTCCTTCACGAAGAGTAGGCAAGCTATCGCTGGCACCATGACCAGATTATGCATTGCTGCCCCAACCAGCAGAGGGCATTGCATCAATGACACAGCTACGCCCCGACCAATGATGCTACCTGCAGCCTTGCACTGCATCTGAACAAAGAAGAAGTATCATGGGATTAAAACACTTCAGTCCACAAAAGTGTTGTTCACTTCCAGTTCAGGGGTTTGCCACACATTGATGTCTATCAGCAATTTCTCCTTCAGTTCATCTTAGCTAAGTTCCCCGAACCTGATACGTTGTGTTTTACTGTTTCTTTTAATTACTGATTTGCTGGTCGTGTTTTTCATCAAACTTTCTGCTCCAAACCGTATGTTGTTGAATGCCAAATTTGTGTCCCTGGAAAAGTCCAGCAACTAGTGGCAGTCGGGTTGTACTTCTGCCTGTTTTTTTTTTGTTTTAATCTCACATGCCTCGTCTCACTCCTTTTTTCCCAGTATTTATAAACAGATGTTCACCACCATCTCAGATCACCCCGCCCATCCAAAAGCATTATCTTTTCTACACCCTTTAAACCACCTCAATTTTGCTTCGGTATCCATCTTGTTCACCCATTGTGTCCCCCCCTCATGGTTACCTGCATTCCTTGTTTGTCCATCTCCATCTATTTTCTCCCTCGGCTCTGCTTTGGCATTTCCCCTTCTTATTCTTCTGCTGTTCTTTATGTTATTTTGATCCTGATACGTTCATTATTCGAGCTCTTCCACGAGCCTTGACTATGTACACAAATGAAAAGATAAAAAGTGTCCTCAGTCATCTGTAGATGAAAAGGAAAAGTGCAGTGAATTGGTGATAACCCAAAATACCCAAAAGACCCTGAAGACCGAAAAGTCACCGAGGACCCAAAAGACCCTCCAAAAAAGACCCCTTAGACTTTAACTCCATTTAGACCCCTTATCCCCTTCAGACAGATAAGACAGCTTAGACCACTTTGACCTTTTTATATCACAAATAAATTTCAAATAAATATATCACCAATATTACAAATAAATTTGTAGAAAAGAAATGTTTGTGTAATAATTCGTGTAAATCATGACAACACAGCAATCTGTGACGTCAATCTCTGCAACGACGTGTGGGAGAGGTGAGCGTAGCGAGCTGATCCACGCTAGTTTGTATTTCTAAAAACAAATAACATCTTCACACAGTATACAGTCAAGAATGCAGTCTTGGGCAATTTTTCAGAAAATGAGAGAATATTCTCAATTAATATATTAAATTTTCTTTATTTAATCAAAATATCATCTCAGGCAATCGTTTAACAAGTCTTACAGTGATATGAATGTAGTCTGTTTAAATATAATGTTTTAACAGTGTTATACTTACCGTCAGGTAGGAGTTTTATAACAAGAGTGGGTATGCGATATTTGAACATCCAACTGGCGTTCCACAATATTCGCTACACTACTTGGTTCAACACAAGCCACATATCTGAAAAATATTTATTTTGAAATTAGCTGATGAAAGCACATGTGTTTAGAGAAGCAATTGGTAGTAAACATTATCTGATTGTGATGTCACTCATGATTAACAGCTGCACAGCATCGACTCTCTTCCGTTATTTAACCCGAGACAGCCCATAATTCAATCCACCTGAAACAGTGTTCTTATAATTTCCACAAATATAAAATCAAATTTCAATGATCAGCAGAGAAGAGATCATGCATTGTGAACAATGTCTGCGGATTCCTTGTTTTAATCAATTAATTGAACCATGAGGTGCACCTGGCAGTGATAATGTTATAGATTCGACGGTGGCGGGATTCGCACCCTACTCTTGACAGCCAAATGTTGAAGATTCGGCGTCACTTAACAGCACCGCCGTCTCAGGGGTTATAACACCGGCTGGTTCGGCACAGGCCTCAGGTCACGTGCCTCGATCACGATACCAACGTACACCTGGCCGTACCAGTTGGGAAATAGACCCCGGCTACAGACTGGATTTGTCAGAGACCGAGCAAAGTCTGCCAGTCCGTAGCCCGTTTGGTTTTATATACAAATCGAGTGGATTGTTCCTCAGCGCAGCACGAATAGATTCAAGCGGCAACTTTCATATGAAATAGCCAGATTTATTGGGGACACATCGGGGAAACAAACACAAGCAAAGCATTCACTAACGTTATCATTCATCTATAACCCGTCTTAACTAGGGAACTACGGATACGGGTTTCGAAGGGAACCCTAGCGAGTAAACCTTAGGTGTGGACGACATGCAGACAACATGCAGACAAGACACAGAGTACTGGTGATGCCCATGGATGAGGGGAAAGTGTCAAAGGCACGAATGCGGCTCGTGAGAAGCCACTGTCAACGGATTCGAGCGCCCAAGCTCGAGCACGCCGCGTGGCAAGATGGCGGCGTCGTCCTTTTGTCGCACTGCTCACGCACCAGCCTCGGCGCGTTCAGCCCCTGTAAGGTCGACGGCGCAAGAAAGTCAGTTCTATGGTGGGTTCCAGCTGGTTTCTCCAAGGTCCAGTATGCGAATCCAGGCTTGGCCTGTTCACCAGACTAGGCCAATACGGGGTGTTGGACTCCGCAGGCGGATCGACGGGATCACAAGACGTGTCGAGCCGTGCCGTGAGTACAGTCCGAGGCTCCGTGACTGGACCCCGGATGAACCTGTCGATGACCTCCTCATAAAGTCGATCGCCGACTCCCTCATGCAGTTCCTCTTGCCTTTCGGGGCGGGCCTTTTTACGAAGCTGATCGCAGACTCACAAAGCCGTTCCCAGACCGACAAAGCAGCTAGTTCCTTTTACAGCAGATCACAGACTCGACACCGGCAGTTGCTCTCGAAGCAGATGGCAGACTCGACACTAGTCGTTTCTTCCTTGCCTTCCCCGGGGCTCGCTCTTCTGGAACGCCTCCGGGGATACGTGATTGGTCATCCCTCGAGTCCGCAGCCGCTCTCCACCAATGGGCTGCCGACACGTCTCGCCGACTAACACTCTCAGAGCGCGTTGCGGGGCTAGTTAGAAGGGGGAAGGAAAAAGAAGCAAGGCGCCTCTCAGTACACCACCACTGTACGAACAAGGACAGCCTGCTACACCTCCCGACACATGTAATGTCCGATTACCAAACAACCTGGCTAAACATGCATTTAAGGGGATCTGGGCTAATCCTATATTTAATAACCCACTAAGGGCCCATTTCCACAACAATAATACACCTCTTGCTTTGATCGGGATCTAAATCCAGTTGGCTAAAAATCAATTGATTAACCCAATCAAATCCCCCCAGGGGACTATCAATCATACCAAATTGGTTTATGTGGAAGGATGGCAGAAATGAACATGCATGCAGGCTCAGGAAATAAATTTTAAAAAAATATATATATATATATATATATGTATATTTAATGAAAGCACGAGACAGAACAATAATGGGAATCCCATATGAAGATACAATAAAACAACACAATACTAACCAATACAAATACAACAAACCCCCTCTCTTCTAAGGGAACCTATTACAACCACAGACACACTGAGCATTCACACAAAAACCAGGCAAGACAGAGATCACAAGCAGGAAAAAGCCTCAGGTATCCACACAGTCGCAGCAGTTTGTACAGTCCAGACATGCTGCGAGCTCAGCCAGTCCCCAACTGACAGGAGAGCCACTCAGATATCTTTCTCGAGTCTGTCTTTTTTCCGACTCACACGAGCCCTGAAAGCACACCACTTCATCCACCTCCCCACCCCTAAGGCATCCATTTATCGATCCTTCTCAACAATCATGGGTCACTCATTCCTAGTGACAGTGTCACATCCAAACGCAACGTGGCAGCCGAGCAGCGCTACCAATCATGTGCCGCCTGGCTCATTGTTGATTATGGGCAGCCGTGTTGGAGGCCCGGAACTTATTACTTTTCCCCAGGGTGGGAGAGGCGGGGAAAATGGGTAGATGCATTACAGCAGGACAGCAAAATGCTGAAGCGTCTCCCTCACCCAGCCCCCGCTTAGTTCGAAATAGGAGACACGTGACAATAAATCCTTAATCTTTCTTTGCCACCAAAAGTTATAACACCGTTTACCAGTGGCACACAAACAAAACAGGATGACTTATCCCATTCCACATGTCTTTCATACAGGGAAGAGAATTTAAACAGGAGTCTATACATTGTTGTTAGAACTGACCCCTCCCCCCTCACCACAAAGTTAACAGTATATTTCATAAGACTAACAAATTACCCATCCTTCCGGATGGGTTAAGCGCCCTTTTTGATTTATGACTCATAACATATCGACCTCCATCAGGTGGCGATATATGATACACATTTACAGAGAGGGAATTTGGTCCTCCCCCACCCTGAACTCCCGGGACTATTATAAAAATTTACCACCTAAAAGCTCTCTGCACAGTTCCTGAGTACGACTGCAAGTTTTCAACTCATTCCATCAAGTTCAGATACATGAAGCAATTTAGGAATGCACATAATTAAAAAAAACCCACAAAACAATAAACAAACACTTCTCGAATTATATATATATATATGGGCAAATGCAACCGTCGCTTTGCTGACAGGAATATTGAGACCGGGGGATGGGAGGGCAGAGGGAGCTTGGAGGGGGGGAGAGCGAGGAGGAGGGAGAGAGCAAAGAATGGTGGGAGGTGAGGAAATGGGGGAAAGCGAGGCCTCACCACACGTCACAATACAATCCATGATGTGGGGGGGGGGGAAGCGAGGAGGCTGGGGGAGAGAGTGGGGTAGTGGGAGGGGAAGGCGTGTTTTGGA
Source organism: Eptatretus atami (assembly GCA_035128595.1). Taxonomy (NCBI): domain Eukaryota; kingdom Metazoa; phylum Chordata; class Myxini; order Myxiniformes; family Myxinidae; genus Eptatretus; species Eptatretus atami. The sequence goes on from CM068967.1 coordinate 71,979,967, forward strand.
CATGTGTTTGATTGGAGGACTTGAGGGGAAAGGGGGATGGTTCCCTTATGCCAGCATTGGTACAGGATTGAACGAAATTGGGTACGTTGAAACAGAACTTTCAAACGGGCTTTTCCAACTATCTCATGAAGCTGGTTGAGAGAATGCCAAGAGTGTGCAAAGCTGTCATCAAGGCAAAGGATGGCTACTTTGAAGAATCTAAATATAAAATATACTTTGATTTGTTTTACACTTTTTTGGTTACTACATAAATCCATCGGTGTTATTTTATAGTATTGATTCCACCATTATTCTACAATGTAGAAAATAGTAGAAATAAAGTAAAACCCTTGAATGAAGTAGGTGTGTCCAAACTTTTGACTGGTAGATATGTGTTATATACATATATATATATAATAATATATAATATATATGTGTTGTTCGTCTTTCGGCTGCTCCGTTAGGGGTCACCACAGCGGATCATCCGTTATTATCCGCATACTGATTTGCATAGTTTTTACGCCGGATGCCCTTCCTGACGCAACCCTGGTCGCCTCTTATGACACAGGGATAAGGATTGGGTTTCGCCATGATTCCGGACTGCCTCTCATAGCGCGGCCCAGCGCAGAGCTCCCGTCCTCAAGCGATCCTCCAACCCAAGCCTCAGAGTAGCCGGATTACAGGCGCACGCCACTATGCCCGGTCAATATATAATATATAATATATATTATAATATATATACATACATACAGTATATATTATATATATATATATATATTACATACATAAAATACAATATATATATATATATATATACACATACCGTATATAACTATATATATATATATATTATATATATAATATAATATATCTATACATACAGTATATATATATATATATATATATATATATATATATATATATATAGTTACGGCTGTGGAAATTCGCAGAACACCATAAAGGTTCCTTAGTTCAGTTAGATCGATAAGTCAGTGTTCAGATAGGTTTCCCCACCGTTGTTTAGAGGGATTTTTTCGTGTTAACCGGGCTGTGATCCTTTGAGGTAGTGTTTTTCTTTTTCTATCGTTATTTTGGACGGCAACGCAACATCTCTTTTTTCGCATACCACCATTACAACAACGGCACCTAAACGCAGCAACGGCCAACCACGCCACCATCACAACACAGCACGATCGCCCTCAGCGCATCAAGCCCCACCGAACCACCACGCAACCGTCGCCTCTTCAAAGCTACGCTTCACAGCAACCTCCACGGCAGCAACCGCTGCCACCACAAAACCAGCATGCACCTCTCAACGAAAAAAACAGGCGGCCTCCTCACGGGCACTTTAGCGGGCGGGCCGCAACGGCAGCGCAACATCGCGCTCAGCAAAACATCCCCCCCTCTCCCCTTCTCGGGCACCGCGGCTATCAATCAGCGCTAACCACGCTTCGTAAAAAAAACCACAACGGGGCGCAACGCACCAGCGCACGCCACACACTAACAAGCAACACAGCGAAAAAAAAAACAAGTCGCCACGGCACCACATATCCCCGGCATCTGGCAAAAGCAGCGCAACGGCGAGGGCAAAAAGACCAAGGAAACCTCCAATGGTGCGCGGATTTTCGCGCGCCTATTTCTCTCGAGCGCGCTTGGTGTTGGGGAAGGTGAGCGATCCGAGCAGAGGTCAAAAGGTGGAAAGGTGGGGGCCTTTTTTGGGGGAGATGATTTCGCTTAGACCTGAGCCAAGAATGATTTCTCTCACCGCCCGGCGGCGTGCGGGGAGGGGACGAAGGGCACTGTGATGTCCGAGTGCAGCGGAATTCATTATATATATATATAATATATATATATATATATATATCTAATATAAATATTATATATATATATGAAATGATGAAAATTGAAATAAACTTATGTTGTGGCTGACATGGCAGACAAATGGTAGGTGGGCGTTGATAACAATGAAAAACAAAGCAAGCCGCTCGGCAAAGCATCGTCCATCGTGTGGGAGACACTGCCCGCCGATGGCGCATATGCAGAGCTGTCGCATCGCCAATAAGAGGCGACCTGCAGAGTTTCTCGTAGTGCACAAGAGGACCGTATCGCTCGTGTGAGCACCGGCTGACACGTCGCAAACAAACCAAAGACGCCTGGTGTGCAGGGCCCCCAGGCCGGCAGCGCTCGTCCTTCTGAGGCAAGACCGCGTTAAGCGGCGCAAGCTGCGAGGCTGAGGCTCCGGCCGAATCTTTGGTAATACTGTGCCATACAATGAACGAGGCGCAGCTGCGTCTTGTTGCGAGGCGGTGGCATGTGCTGAATTGCCTCCACGCTTCCGAGGGCCTTTCAACAGCCCCTCCGGCGTGTATGATGTGCCCGAGGTATTCCAAGCGTCTGCTGAAGACGCGCACTTGTCCCTGTCAGCGCAGGCCGGCACGCTTCCAGCTTCGTCAGCACCTGGGCAATGTTCGCTAAGGTGCCGTCCGACGTTTTCCCGCAGCAAATGAGCACATCGTCCAGGTAGGTTTGAGCGGCAGGCCATGCAAACCTGATCCATGGCTTTCTGCCACAAGGCGGGCCGAAGCAATCCCAAAACAGAGTCGGGTATTATCGATAGAGTCCTTGCACGTGTTGATTGTCAAAAGGTCGCTACTCCGGGATCCATCGCTAGGTGAAAAATATGCATCACGCAGATCAAGCTTCGTGAAGTTTGACTCCCCGGCCAATCGTGCATATATCTCATCGATTGACGGCAGTGGATATGTGCTCCACGCTGAGCCCCGGGTTAACTGTGGACTTGAAGTTCCCCGCAAATCGGACGTCTCCATTCCGGTTTCAGCACCGTGACGACGCGGGTGGCCCAATCTGGTAGTACAGCCCGTTCGATCACTCCACAGGCCTCCAGGCCTATCCAGTTCACCTTGACTTGTCCTGCAGGCATACGGCACCGGTCGTGGTTTACAAAAACGAGGAACCACCCCTCCTTCAGGAAAGAGCTTTGCCTGCACGCCCTTGAGTTTCCCAAGGTAGTCGAACAAACGCTGATGTCTTTTGAAGATCTTCTCCAACTGATCCTCCCATCGGCTCGGCACGGGTTGCACAAGGTGAACGCGGCCCAATCTAGCCTGATGCGGGTCAGCCAGTCCGGCCTAGGAGAGACGGACCCCTCCCCCCGCACGACGTACAACGAAGGCGTGGTGACCTGGCCTTGGTACCCACAGACACGTCTGCCATCCCGATGGGCGTTATCCTCTCGGCGGGTGTACGTGAACAGTGTGAGGTTTGACCCATGATAGCCTCAGGCCGTTGAGTCTACGCGCGGTCTGTTCGCCGATGTATGCGACACGGCTGCTCCGCGTATCAACCTGAAACGTGATCGGCGTTTTGTTCACTTCGATTTCCACCGTCATCGGCGCGCCGCCGGCAGGGCCAATTGAAAACAGGCTCATCATCGGCTGCCGTTCCGCCCCAGGCGCCGGGGTCGCCCCGGCACATTGCGTCCATGACCTAACGGTGGGCCAACGCCCCACGGCACACACGGCTTCAAGATGACCCCACCTTGCGACAATGTAAACACACGGTGGTTTTATGCGGGCACACAGCCGCAGGTGTCGACCTCCGCATCCCAAACACGTCTGCGGGGTCACCTCGCCGCTCGTGCGGCCGGGGCGGCGACATCTGGCCGCCGGCCGCGCACCGAAGGTCGCGCGTGCGTCCTTGGGCGCTCGTGACACCGCGTGGGCCCCGGGCCATCTGGGCATGCTGTGGCCGGCGATGGCCGCGAACTTCTCGGAGAATCTGCTCGACAGCTGTTAGCAGTTGTCGACCGCTGAGGTGAATGTAATGGCTTCACTCTCAGCCGTAGAATCGCGCGAAACCATTTTTGCATCTTGTAACCCAGAATAAAGCGATCTCTGAGCCGAGCTGGACGGCTTCTCCGCGCGTGAACTTGCAGGGCACGGAAGAAATGCTTCACTCGCGCTACGAAATCAGGGACGCGCTCCTCCGTACCTTTCGCGAGGCGATCGAACTGGTATCGAGCCAGCGTAATGACGTTTCGGCGGGCCATGTGTGCTTTCATCTTCTGCACAATGTCCCGAAACGACAGCGTGTCCCCACTGGGTTGTCCGGCGCCACAAGTCACTCAGCAGTCAATAATGTTCCGTCGATAGCGAGGCGAGCAAGATTCGACTTCTGTTTGCTCTCGTCGACCACATCATTCGCGTGGAAATAGCACCCCAATTGTTCCGAAATTCAATTCGAAGTCGTCTTCGCGACGAAAACGGGCACCTGTCCGTGCGCGCGGACTCGTCTACTAATCATCCTCGTCGCCAACTGTGATGTCGGAGGTGCCAGCGGAACATGGGGAGTGATAGCGTTAGCAGTAACTCCGCTTTATTGCGCGCGCCGGATGTACATCACTGCCACCCCTAGCGGGTGAGTCATGATATACGAAACCAACCACCGTGTACACACAGGCACGCCCCTTTTCTAGAAGCTTCCCGCAGGAGCGGAAGGGGGGCGGAGCCGAAAACGGGGAGGAGTCAGGCGTTGGAACCTGGGGAATAAAAGGGCGCATGAGACGCCGGTTCGTTCGTTGTGGTTGTCGAGTCGTATTGTCTCTCGGGGGAGCTTCATCTCTTCGTGGCATTGGGTGATTGCTGCTGCTTCGTGTGGATCGAGCTCGGCGGTGGCCTTCCCTCTGGGCGCCAAGTCGTGAGGGTTGTGTGCGGTGGTCAGGGTCGAGGGCGCACGAGAGGAGAGTGCCGGAGAGAGCTCGCCGACCGTCGCACCGAGGTGCAGGTAACCAGCGTCGGTCTCGTGGGACCATTCGGGTCAGCCAAGTCCCACGCCATAAAGGCCCACGGGCCCAGTCTGACCCCCCTGTCTGTGGGGTGGTCTTTTGCTCTTCTTTTGTGTGAATGATGTGGCGCCGTGTCCATAAGTAACCGTGTTAGTGGCTGTGAAATAATAATAATATTCGGGTTCGTAGTGCTTTCCTTGCTTTTGTTTGCCTTGCTCGTGTCTTTGTCCCCGTCCGTGTATGGCTTTTCTGTATACGTGCATGATTGTTCCATTGCATCATTGTATAACGTGTTTCATTATAATAAATGTGCTGGTTCAAATGTACCCGTTCGTCGCGTTCCTCTTTCACCACATTGAAATGCCAATCTTGCATCGGGCGGAATAAATAAGCTGGGTTTTAAACATCTGTTAAATAGAATCGGATCGGCAGGTCGGGCGATAATACCCGCGCGGTTATCACTGCAAACGGAACGGACCGCTTAAGCGGTTCGTGTCGCCAAGCCGACCTGCGTCGAGGTACGGCCGCCCGGTCGCTGGCCCGCGTGGGTACTTAGTATATCGAATTGCGCGAGTGACCCTATCTTGCGCGGGTAGACCAATTGGCTCGCCGGGTGGGGTGAAGACCCACCGTGACAGGGTTCCGGCGTTGCTCCGGAAGGTCACTGAATTGTCCGTCCGGTGGGCGAGCTGCTACTATTAGTGGAAAGCGGCAGTTCGCACGCCGGCGGGCGCGACTTCGTAACAATATATTATATATATAAAATACATATATATACACATACAGTAATATATTTATATATATATTATATATATATATATATATTATAATATTATATATATTGTTACGGATCTGGAAACCATTTGCATTCAACATAAAGATGTCCCAAAAGTCAGTTATGTCATAAAGTATGTGTGTAGTCAGATCCCTTTCCTTTTGTCTAGTGGGAGAATCAAAAGCGTGCGTTGCGATTTCTTTTGAGTTAGGTTATTAAATCTTTACATCCAACGAACCCTCCAACGAACAACCAACAACCATTCCATTCCCCATCACGATCCACTACCCACCTGCTGTCTCCAAGCACTCTGACTTGCCAAGACAGGGTCTTGCAGCCGTTCCTTGCTGCTTCCACCAACGTTCCTTCCACAAACATTGTAACTCTTGCACGTACGGCCTGTGCACATTTATACTGTTACGTCGGTCAAGGTATGAAACCCGCGTGAAGATGGCTGGGTGTTGTCCCGCAGGGCCAGGCCCCGCCCCGGAAAGACATGCCGTGGAACCCTGTCCAATCACGGCGGACACTGGTGTGTACTTCACGGAGCTCCGCCCCGTACGAAGGCATTCTTTTTTCCCTCTCGTGGTATTTAAAAAAGGGGCGCATCTGAGGAAGAAGAGGGGTGCGAGGGCTGTGTAGAGTAGTGAAAGGAGGAGTTCTGTGGACGAGAGTTCTTGTGTGGTTACGAGGAGTGGTTACGAGCAGCGGTTGCAAGGGGCCAGTTTTGTTCATGGTGGCTGAAGAACCAGTTGTTCACGGTGGCTGTTATGAGGAGTTCTTGGCTGGTTTTGACCCCGACTATTCACCACGCAAGCTCCGCTACGATCCACGGGTCCCACACGTGCGACTGGGACCAAACCGACGATCTTTGGCAGGTGCCGCATTGCAGAGTACTCCTTTCCCTCCGACGGCCAGGTAGCCACTGAACTCTAACCCCCAGCTTGTCTCTCTCCACGGCTGCGAGGGTCCAATAAAGACTCTGGGTTTTCTTTTCATTTGTGTGTGTGTCTGCATGTGGGCCCGTCTTTAAGTAGAACTGAATAAGTGTTTTTGGATCATTGTAAATACTTCTTGCATATTCGCGTTAAGTCTTGCTTTGTGTCTTCATTTACTGTTAATAAATTTATTAGAAATGTTCCCAGTCCGTTTCCGTCCTCTCTTGTATTGGTCCAGCATGATTCGGGTCTGAGTATAAGCAGGGTTTCATCCCCAGTAATATCATAGCCGGGACGTCCTGGGCAGGCCCCGCTCGACTGCAACGAGCCAGAAAGGTAGGTGGCAAAGAGGCAGTCGGGAGTGTGAATTTACCGCTGCCGGTAGAGTAAATCCGGTTCGACCAGGCATTCCGAGGGCGTGGATCCCCGGTAGACCACGAGGATTGCGTGGGATACTTAGTACTTATTTGGCTCCAGACAAATAACCCTACACCAACGCGATCAAGGATATTGGCGACCACGGTCGGTTCTGCGACCCGCGGCTCCACAGAATTCGGAGTGACGGCCTACAATTCCGGGGAGTCTGGTGGAGACGACGTATATTTGTCCCACCTAACGGTCATTCTTGCCCACGACCCCCGGCCCACAACAATCACATATAATATACAGATAATCCCCGCTATGTCACGGTTCACCTATCGCGCCCCGCTTCATCGCGGTTTTTCCCTTTGGAACCTAACTAATTTTTTCTGCGGATTCCCCGGTATATATCGCGGTAATAATATATAAAAATTTGTTGCGAATTCGCGCCCGTCGGCGTGCGATCGGCCACCGGGACTCGAACCGCGACCGCCTCGCCACACCGACGGACAATTCAGTGTGACCCTCCCGGCTAACGCCGCGGGATCCAGTCACAGGTGGGCCTTTCGACCTCACACAAATCGTGCCATCGGCCACCCGCGTAGGATAGGGTTGTTGCGCGGTCAAACTCGACGCTACCTAAGTACCCACGCGGATGGTAACCGGAGCGATCGTACCTCGCCGCAGGTCGACTCCGGACACGAGCCGCTTGGGCGGGCCGTTCCGTACTATCGGGGATAACCGGAGCGGTGTTATCGTCGACCTCGACGGTTTCAGATTATTTACCGGCGTTTTGCACCACTACGAACCCTTTACGTGAAGCAGGATGGAGGTTCAATTAAAGAAAAGACGAAGCGAAACGGGGAAAAACGTTCACACAATGCACATTTATTCCGCGGCACGCGGAGCACACATATAGCACACGTATTTACAGCCACAATTAACGATTGCACATATATCACATAGAACAAAAGAAATGCACATATAAAAGGAGTTTAAAACGCGACTACACGACACACGGACCACTTATACAGTTACTACCTTACAAGACACGGCGCCACACACGCATTCACACCGAAGCAAAGAAAAGACCCCTCAAAGGCAAGGGAGTCAGACTGGGCCCGTGGGCCTAATGCGCGTGGGACCTGATGAGCGGCCAGGCCACGAGACCGAAGGGTCCTACCCGGCGCCCTCGTGGGAGCCGCAGAATGTCCGCTGCACGGCGGGTTCCGTGTGGGCACTGCTGGTGTAAGTGGGAACGGGCCCCTTGTCGCACTCTCTCAGCGCGGGGGAAAAAGGGAGAATTGTTGATGCTCTGGGGAGGGAGTATGGCTGGCCTTGCTCGACTCAACACGACCTAGTCGTCCCGCTCCTCCAGGTCCTCCTCAGCCGATCGCCCTCCGCAGCCGTTTGCCCCACCTCTGCTTCGAGCTCCGTCTCCAACGACCCAGCCCAACTGACCTCTCACCGATCTGCTGCCTCCAACCGACACTTCGAGCTCTCTCTGCGCTCGCCTTTTTATCGGCTTCGGGAACCCACCATATGCAAATTCCTCGATCCAAACGGACCTCAGGGGCGGAGCCAGACGCTCGCCGATTGGACGGAGAAAAAGGGGGGCGTGTATCATTCCTGATCCTCAAATTTGCATATGCCGATTTTCGTCAGGCGCGTCTGGAGGCGGGGCCAGCCGCCCCGCGCTTCCTGATTGGGTGGATCAGATGTGGGCGTGTATCATTTCGCTGATCCGAATTCTCCTCGGGAAAACCGCCATCTGCACTCGCGTCTCGCGTGTCTCGCTGAAGACAGCTCGACGCTGCGCGTCCACAGGTGGTGCGGGAATGGCCGTAGGAGAAGGTGGTGGAGGGTTTTCGGCGGTGTCGCGATGGCCATGGCGCTGTTTGGAATGGCGGTGATGTGAGGTTTGCGGTAGCGAGTGGTGAAGGTAGGTTTTGGCTGCTGGCGTTGTTGTTGTTGTTGTATCAAACAAAGGTAGAACAGAAAAAACGCCTAACTCAAAGGATCGCAGCCCGAATGAATCACATTAATCCCTCTATACAATGGGTTTGGGCTAACTACACATGTACTTAAGAAATATATCTCACCTACGGGACCTTTATGGTGTTTGCGAAATTCCAGAGCCGTAACAATATAAATTATTTAAGCAATAAAGTATAACGTGGGCGCTCGACCAGTCACACAACGCACGTGACAAAGTTTCGCTTGTGAACTTCGATATATTTTCTACGTTTTTTCTCCAAGATCCACGATGCCGCCCAAACGCCTTGCACCTTCTGAGGCTTCTGGCAAGGAACCGAAGCACCAGAGGAAGGTTTATATTCACTCGATATAAATCAAACCAATCGGTGTTATACACCGCCCAGCGTTTAATAATCACTCGATATAAATCAAACCAATCGTGTTTATACACCGCCCAGCGTTTAATAATCACTCGATATAAATCAAACCGAATCGTGTTTATACACCACCCAGCGTTTAATAATCACTCGATATAAATAAAACCCAATCGTGTTACACACCGCCCAGCGTTTAATATTCACTCGAATAATAAATCAAACCGAATCATGTTTATACACCACCCAGCGTTTAATAATCACTCGATATAAATAAAACCCAATCGTGTTTACACACCGCCCAGCGTTTAATAATCACTCGATATAAAAATAAACCCAATCGTGTTAATACACCACCCAGCGTTTATTATGCACTCGATATAAATCAAACCCAATCGTGTTTATACACCACGTTATAAAAAAAATAGGCATTTTTAGGCATTTTTGGAGGAGGCGTCCATTCATCGCGGATTTTCACTTCTCGCGGGGGGGGTTTGGAAGGTAACCCCCGCGATAAATGGGGGATGACTGTATATATAATATAATATATATATTATATTATATATATAATTATATATATATATATACAGTGGGGAGAACAAGTATTTGATACACAGCCGATTTTGCAGGTTTTCCCACTTACAAAGCACGTAGAGGTCTGTAATTTTTTATCATAGGTACACTTCAACTGTGAAAGACGGAATCTAAACAAAAATACTGAAAATCACATTGTATGATTTTAAATAATTAATTTGCATTTTATTGCATGAAATAAGTATTTGATACATCAGAAAAAACAGAACTTAATATTTGGTGCAGAACCTTTGTTTGCAATTACAGAGATCAGACGTTTCCTATAGTTCTTAACCAGGTTTGCACAGACTGCAGCAGAGATTTTGGCCAATCCTCCATACAGATCTTTTCCAGATCCTTCAGGTTTCGGGGCTGTCGCTGGGCAACACAGACTTTCAGCTCCCTCCAAAGATTTTCTATTGGGTTCAGGTCTGGAGACTGGCTAGGCCACTCCAGGACCTTGAGATGCTTCTTACGGAGCCACTCCTTAGTTGCCCTGGCTGTGTTTCGGGTCGTTGTCATGCTGGAAGACCCAGCCACCCCCATCTTCAATGCTCTTGTTGAGGGAAGGAGGTTGTTGGCCAAGATCTCGCGATACATGGCCCATCCATCCTCCCTCAATACGGTGCAGTCGTCCTGTCCCCTTTGCAGAAAAGCATCCCCAAAGAATGATGTTTCCACCTCCATGCTTCACGGTTGGGATGGTGTTCTTGGGGTTGTACTCATCCTTCTTCTTCCTCCAAACACAGCGAGTGGAGTTCAAACCAAAAAGCTCTATTTTGGTCTCATCAGACCACATGACCTTCTCCCATTCCTCCTCTGGATCATCCAGATGGTCATTGGCAAACTTCAGATGGGCCTGGACATGCGCTGCTTGAGCAGAAGGACCTTGCGTGCGCTGCAGGATTTTAATCCATGACGGCGTAGTGCGTTACTTATGGTTTTCTTTGATACTGTGGTCCCAGCTCTCTTCAGGTTATTGACCAGGTCCTGCCGTGTAGTTCTGGCTGATCCCTCACCTTTCTCATGATCATTGAGGCTCCACGAGGTGAGATCTTGCATGGAGCCCCAGACCGAGGGAGATTGACTGTTATCTTGAACTTCTTCCATTTTCTAATAATTGCGCCAACAGTTGTTGCCTTCTCACCAAGCTGCTTGCCTATTGTCCTGTAGCCCATCCCAGCCTTGTGCAAGTCTACAATTTTGTCACTGATGTCCTTAGACAGCTCTCTGGTCTTGCCCATTGTGGAGAGGTTGGAGTCTGATTGATTGAGTGTGGACAGCTGTCTTTTATGCAGATAACGAGTTCAAACAGGTGCAGTTAATACAGGTAATGAGTGAGAATGGGAGGCTTCTTAAAGACAAAACTAACAGGTCTGTGAGAGCCAGAATTCTTACTGGTTGTAGGTGATCAAATACTTATTTCATGCAATAAAATGCAAATTAATTATTTAAAAATCATACAATGTGATTTTCAGGATTTTTGTTTTGGATTCCGTCTTTCACAGTTGAAGTGTACCTATGATAAAAATTACACACCTCTACGTGCTTTGTAAGTGGGAAAACCTGCAAAATCGGCAGTGGATCAAATACTTGTTCTCCCCACTGTATATATATATATAATATATATATATATATATATATATATATATATTATATATATATGTTTGGGTAGTTTAGGCCAATTTTTTTTTTTTGGTATACCTTATCGAGGCTGGTGTATGAGAGCTAACACAATGCACAGCAAGGGGGGCATGAGACAGAGGGCGGGAGAGGGATCCAAAACAGTGGGGAATGGAGACATTAGGAGATCTGTGGAAGGGAGAGGGATGGGCGGGAACACGGGTATACAAGATGGACATTACAGGGACTTTCAGGAAGGAAAGCAGGGAATTTGAAGGAGGTGGGCTTTGGTGGATTATGGGGGTAGAAAGATCGATGATTTGGATGGGGTGATAAGAGGTGGTGGTGAACAGCTGTTTTGAAGGCCTGGAGGGAAGATTGGGATTGAATAGTGAGGGAGTTTATTCCAAAGGTGGGGAAAAAGAGGAATGAAAGAGTGAAGGTGAGCAGTGATTCGTGATTTTGGTAGTTTTAACAGAAGGGGGTTGTTGGCGGACCTTGAGCCCCCTGCGGAAATATGGTGGGACAAATCGCAGACACAGCAGGGTGGGGGGGGGGGGGCGAGACCTGAGAGGAGACGGTAGAAGACAGAACGACGACGACCTGCCTGCGGTGAGAGAGTGAGAGGCACAAAGACTCAGCCTCATCGTGGGAGATGCCAATGATCCGAAATGCCTTGGTTTCCACAGCGTGAAGCCGAGAAAGGTGGGAGGCAGGAGCACCAGCTCAGAGGGGAGAGCAGTACTCCACCAGGCTGCGGATGAAAGCTTTGTATGTCGTCAGGAGCTCAAGTGTGCCGAGGAAGGACTTTGCACAACGGAGGATTCCCAGTCGACGACTGGCTTTGGAAGCCAGGTTGGAAACGTGACTTTCTCAGGAAAAATCATGGCAGATAGTGAGGCCCAGAAACTTGAAAGAAAAGAATTCTTCCAGAGGATTGTTAAGAAAGTGGATTGGGGGGGGGGGAGGAATTCCAAATGGTCATTTCAGAGAGACATCGTGAGAGTGTGAGATTTGTCAGGATTGAAAGACATGTTCCACGTGTTGGACCAGTTTCGGATTTTACCCACATCTGCAGTGAGCAAAGAAGCTGCTGCTTGCCGGTCTGAGGGATGACTGATGGTACGGCAGAGGGTG
>CM068967.1:71998150-72038042 GCA_035128595.1 Eptatretus atami
CACAATATTTGGCCCGACATAACCCCATAACCCTGCCTGAATGGTTGTGTGAGGTAAGAGAGGAGTCGCCCTCACACTCCATTCTGCTTCGTTCTTCTTTCTCCTCAATTCTTATTGTCTCTTTTTCCCAGATTGAATGATGGCCATGTCTTTTTTAGGTGAATACATACTGTACTTGGGGTAAGTCTGCTCTACTATGTCTTTTGCCTTTGTTTGATGATTGCCTTGCTTGTTAAATAAAAGATTGTCGTTATCTTTTAAATCTGTCTTGGATTTCCTTTCCTTCATTGGCCCGACAAAGTGTGTTCATAATTCATAGATGGGAAGTTTTTGCCCCACTCATTCACTCCGTGGGTTAGCCAGCGCTGCACTCTCTTTTTAGCTCGGCAGTGATATACAAGCGCACGCTGAGAGCGTGTAACCCTTTCTTTCTTTGTTCTGACAAAGGGTAAAGTCTGAAACGTTCACTCTCCTTTTATTCATGATGGATCAACAACCATTTGAGGTATTTTAAAAGGTCAGTGGTATTTGTTACCCTCGCCAGAGGAGAGAAATTGGTCCACCAGAAAAATTTTTTTAAAAAATGATGACGTCATTGGTCATGTGGTTCAGCAACCATATTAAAAAAACTAAAACTAAAAAAAAAAAAAAAACACTTCAAAAATCTTCTTTGAAACGGCTGAACAGATTGAGGCGAACCTTTACAGGTATGACTGCCTATCCATGAGGAACAAAACGTTCACACCTATGACATCATAAGTCACATGATTTGGCAGCCATATTGGATTTACCATAAAACCTATAAAATCTTCTCCAGAACGGCTGGACAGATTGCGGGGAAACTTCACATACATGTTCCCCAAGCCTTGGGGATACCAGGGTGATCACGAATAATAATTGATAGGCCACATGGTCTGGCAGCCATATTGGATTGAACAAAAATCTTTTTAAAAGTATTTCTCTTGAACCGCTTCATTGATCAAAATGAAACTTTACAATTATGATCTAGTATTGATGGAGAATGTAGGTTTTAAATTTCAACCTGATCAGATGCATGGTCTGGCAGGCAGAATTATTTAATTTTTTGAATAAGGTTTACTTGGCTGCATCTTGATGGGATTGAAGATAGGCCATGGGGCAGATAAGTGAATATATTCAGGGGAATCTTTCAAATGGTGATACAAGCACCAAAATTAGCATGGATACCCCCACTGGGACTACTTTTCTGAAAAAGCCTGTTAGCCACCTAAAAATTCAAAATGCCCACCATTTTTTTTAAAGATGTCCACCATTTGCAGTATAGAAATACTATGTTTTCCACACAATTTGATAAGGTGGGCAGACTTTAATGACTTTGGTATCGAATTACATGTTTTTGATCAGAAAGAAGCTGAATTAACAACTACAAAACTTCTCAGAAGCTTCCTTCTTGCATTTGTAGCACATTGACTGAAAATATATGGAGATTACTAATAATTAACCGTTCATCATCTCACGAGATGGCCAGTTTGGCTGAATTGCCATCCAAATTGCAAACTGACTGGAACAAATGTTATCTCTGTAAAATCGACAAGAAGGACAAAGATCTGAAATCACCACCAACCCACTATCCATGTAGTACTGAAGATGATGGCTTCTCTATAATTCCATCAAATGTTCTACTCTTTCAAGCCATCAATGATCTCCCAATCGTTTTGGATCCAGCAAGATTAGATGAAGCGGTGGCATAGAAGAAACGCTGAGAAAGAACAATGCAAAATATCATTAGAGCTGTCAACTAAAGTTCAACAAAACCAAACTGCCACAGGCAAGGAAAAGAGTAACTAGTGCTAGCAGTACAGATGGACACAGTAAGATGCAAAGAAACAGCCATAAAGGTGTCCAGTTCGAGTGCCTCTTATGTGACAAGGAAGCTCCAACATCAGAACTGAAGCAAGCCATGACCGTGCGACATGAAAGACTGAATGAATGTGCGCGAAACCTAAATTATGGAAGGTGTTTGGCCAAACTGGGTGGTGGAGATATTGTAGCACAAGAGATGAAGTACCATTCTTCTTTCTTGGCAGGCCTGCACATCAAGGAGAGGGCCCACCTGAACAAGAAGTTCCAAGGGTCACGAGAGAAGGGAGGATCCACTACTGTGCAGGCATTATCTGAGCTACTCGCCAACGTAGTTGAGACCAAACCCAGCAGTGAAGGAGTTGATATCAAATCTCAACTCAGATCTGGAGCATCTAAGACAGACCTAGCAATGATGCAGCTGCTGCAATACAACTGTTATGCAAGGTACAAAGAAGGAGCAGCTACTCACCAGCATTCAAAAGATCGGGAGACCCCATTCCCTGTTTACATGTGAATGTCTGTTTTTGCAATAACCCGAAAGCGAATTCTGGCAGAAATACTTCATGAGCACGGCATCAGCATTTCATACGACAGAGTGCTCAAAGTCTCTGCACAGCTAGGAGATGCAGCTGTCAACAAGTACATGGTGGATGGGGTGGTATGTCCACCAGTTCTGTGAAAAGGGTTGTTAACCACATCTGCAATGGACAACAGAGACCACAACCCAACTGCAACAACAGCAACCACATCTTTCCATGGAACCAGCATCTCAGTCTTCCAGCACCCAACCTCAGACAATAAAGGTGAAAAGTATGAACCACTCCAACTTGGAAAGAGCAAAGTGAAGACAGTCCCAGAACTTCCTGACTCCTTCACCAACATTTGCCCTGCATACTTCAAAAAGAAGAGGCCTTCCCCTCCCAAAGTCCAAAGTCTGACTGTCACAGTCACTGCCTTGCCAAAACCGCAACTGGCTCTTGAGTACGAATGGCTGGAGAAGGTCAGCGTCACTGAATAAGTAGATGGTGCAGTGAATGTCGCTTAGTTAGCCCAACATTCATCAAAGAAGAGAAGTCCAGCATTTCAAGTCAGCATTGCATCACTGTTACCTCTTCTTTGAGATCAAGCCCACTTGATTGCCACAATATGACATGTGATGGACAAGATCAAGGACACCGTTGCACTCCTCAACCCAGGGCAAGTTTCTGTCATCGCCACTGACCAGCCAATCTATGCAGTAATGAAGCAGATCCAGTGGCACTGGCCCAAGCGCTATGGTGAAGACAAGTTTGTCATCATGTTTGGAGGCCTTCATATTGAGATGGCTGCACCGAGGTCTGCTGTAACTCTACTCCAAGACAGCGGATGGACAGGAACACTCATTGAGGCAGAGGTAGCCTCTTCTGGAACAGCAGAATCATTTGTCAGGCTCAAGCATCACGAGAACACATCAAATGCACCAAATTACAGCATGCAGTCTCTACAAACTCCTGAAGATAGCCTACACTGGTTATTGCGCAGAGGCACACGAACACTCCGAGGGAGTGCTCAGTTTCGAAGATTGGTGTGAGAGATGCAAACTGCAAAATCTGCAGTTTCATTTCTGGAATATGGTGCTGTCAATGGAACTCGTGATCCTCTCACTGATCCAGGTGTTCAGGGAAGCCAACTTCACCCTGTACTGTCAAGCGCAGTCTGAGCTGATACCATTCTACTTTGCCAACAACAACGTGAACTACACACAGTGGCTTACTATTGTTACTGGCCGGGGGTCAGCCGCCAACCGACCGCTCTGAACGGAGCCGCAAGTCGAGTCGGCCCGATCGCCGGAATTAGATCTCCGCCCGGATAACTCCGAGCGACGGGTCCTTGTACAAGAACCAAATACGCAATGGGCAGATCGTGGGGTAGGGTCGATTGCCATCTCTTCATGTCAATATACCCACCCAACTACCGGGGTATTCCACCCTCGACGGATCTCGTACGGAACAAACCGCCGAGGCGAGCCTGTCCGTGAGTGATTCCGAGCGGCGTAATCGCCGAGAACCGTCGGTCCAAATGTCCCCCTTTGACGGCAAACCAACGGCTTTCTAACTCCCAACACACGAAATGTTCAGTCAATGAGGCGCAACGAGCAGTTTACATTCACACAAGGACATTATTTATAATGAAACACGTAGCATTATATAAGGCAACACCGTATGCAATTATACAGCAAGAAAAGCACGACAAAGATACAACCGTACAGTCATTTACACTTAACAGCAGTTCCTACTTATTAGACGGGCCCACGGACACGTACGCACGCACACACACACACACACACACACACGAAACGGTGGCTGAGGCTTTTAATCACGAGCTCCAGCTCGTGAGACAGTGAGCTGAAACTCAGAGCTTGACTCGAACCTTTCCACCTCGTGTGGTCTTCAACTTGTCCGGACCGGGCTCCAGCGAGAGCGAGCTCGATCCAATCGCCGCGATCCTTCCCGAGCTCCCGCGCTTCTCAACACGTGCCGGTGAGACGAGGCGCCGATCCTTCCTGTTGATCGTCGCTTCCCCGAGGATCCAACTCCAAGAAGAGGCCGATGCGTCGCACCAAGCCAGGAAACAAAATGGAGAACGAAAAGCTCCACGAACCAAGAGGAAGAGGAAGAAGAGGAAGAAGCCTCCACTCACAGCTCGAGCCGAACAACCGCTCAAGTTCCTTCCAAAACAAAGCAGCAGCCGAAGCTCACTGGAGCCAAGCCGAAGCAAAAAGCTTCCGAAGGCCTCAAGCCAAGCAAGCCAAGCAGGACCCGACGGCAGTACGACTGCTCTCTCTCCGAAGCAAAAAAGCTTACTCCTCCCACGGGACTCAGCACACGAGCTCTGCACACGGGACTCAGAACGGGACTCTTCACGAACTCAGCCCTACCACGGGACTCCCTCGAACTCTTTACACGGGACTTTCACGAACTCAGCCCACGAACTCAGCCTACACGGGACTTCCCACGAACTAGCCCTAACCAGGGGACTCCTCGAACTTTTACAGGGGACTGTCACGACTCAGCCGCACGGAACTCAGCCCTACCTACGGGACTCCACGAAGACTTCAGCGAACTCAGCCCTACCACGGGACTCCTCGAACTCTTTAGGCCCACGAACTCAGCCCTACCACGGGACTCCACGAACTCAGCCTACCACGGACTCCCTACAACTCTTTACACGACTTCCAGCGAACTCCTACACAACAAAGAAAGATGTCCTCTTTATCCTTTGCACCCCCTCCCCGCACCGGGCGTGACTCATGCCCTCGTGATCCACCCCCGCTCAACCACGGGTGGGAGGGAGTTGTTGACGTCAGCAGGTTCTTCTTCCTTTTCGCAGAAGAGGGGGAGGGACGTCTCCATTGTTCGTCTCCTAACTATTAAATCGATCCGCAGCGCATCTAATCGTTCAAACATTTAAACAATGAAAGGTGAGCTTACTAGGGAACAAGCACTTATCGACATAGCTGACTAAGGGAACCTGTATGTTGTGTGCAATTGAATTCCAAATTCGTAACACTATTAATCTTAGAGACATGATGACCCAAGATCAGAAATATCTCTTGAGTTCAACAGGGGAAAATTTGTTGTGCACATATCGAGCTGGGAATTCTCAGCAATGGCCATCGATCAAGCTCACGAGCAAGCCATTGCCATCATCAAAGGTGTGGGGGGGGGGGTGACTGAAGAACATCAAGCACTGAGAATATGGATGGTGGCTGGCCCTGAAATCAGTCAGCTGATTGCTCAGTACGAGGCAGCGTCAGCAGCCATGATGTAACTGAACAACAACACCAAATGAGCAGACTGAACGAGCCTCAAAGAGTGTTCTTCGAGAAAGTAGACAGGCTGTTTAAGGTGATGAAGGACATAGGCAATCCTTTCCAGGAAGAGACTGGAGACCTACTTACAATGGACACAAAGGACATTGCCCACCCCAGTGTTGCTGAAATGATTGGCCCACACTGAGAGCGGCAAAATCCGCATCAAGGAATTCATGAAGGAGCTAGAAAGTGAAGGGGAATGCATGTTCTACGAGCCAATGAAGAACAAGATGGACTTCTTTAGACAAGAACCAGCTCCTGATGATCCAAAGTAAAAGTTACTGAAGGAAGAATGCCGCCTCTTCTCCAAGCTCTTCATCTCATGCCAGGCCAAAGAGTGTGATCGACTGGAGTTCTTTCGATATGAAAACCAATCATTTCCTGCTGCATTGAGTGACATTGGAAATCTTCACACCTGCCAGAAGTCTCAGCTTGCTGCCATTCTTGAGGCCCATGTTACAATGCTTGACACCGAACCAGAGGTTGATGCCATCATCATTGATAGTTCGGCATTGGTGAGTACTCTGCCACCACTAACCTCAAAGTCATTTGAGGATTATGCAGCACTGGACGTTATTCCCACAATACAAGCATACTCTTCCAAGTACAAGAGAACAGATGTTGTGTTTGATGTCTACCGGCCATTGAATCTTAAGGCTGAAACAAGGTTAAAGCGAGGATGGGGAGCCAGACGCAGAGTGACAGGCACAAGTAAAATGCCCCCAAACTGGCAGAGTTTATTGAGAGAGACGACGACAACAAGACAGAACTCTTCAACTTCCTGGCTGACAAGATTTCAGAGATGTGCACACTAAACACGGTGATCGTGACCAAAGAAGATGCAGTCTGCAACCAAATGATCCCCCTGGATGAATTGGCTCCCTGTAACCATGAAGAAGTAGACACATGGATCTTCGTGCATCCCAGATATGCAGCAGCAGAGGGCAAAAGTTGTCATGATCAAATCCAGTGACACAGATGTCCTAGTCATAACAGTCAGTGTTCCAGCAGCCCTGCAGGAGTTTGGTCTGCAGAAGCTATGGATTACTTTTGGTCAAGGGTGGAACCTGGGGTGGATTCCTGTGCATAACCTCAATCCCTCATTTGGATCGGAGATTACCAGAAGGATTTTTTTCTTCCATGCCTCCACTGGCTGCAATGTTGTGTCGGCCTTCCATGGGAAAGGTAAGAAGTCTGCGTGGCAAACTAAGCATGTATGTGCCGAGGCCTCTGAGGTCTTCATAAAACTCAGCCAGTACCTATCAACAGTTGAAGATGATGACCTGAAGATCCTGGAGAAGTTTGTAGTCACTATGCATGACAGGTCCAGTCTGAAACACAAAGTTCTGTTGGCTGGGATGGACACAGCAAGGTGACATGTGGCAGATCTTCTGGACAGTGTTCCCACCAATTGTGCAGAGTTGTCAACAGCTGACCAAGTGCGGCTGCAAGATAGAATGTCATGGAAGGTGCAAATGCTGTCGCTTTGGACTCACCTGCACAGCTGCAGATTTGAGAATTAGTTCAGAGTGTACATGTGGACAGCAACACTAAGTAACAAAGTGGAAGGTACAAAGTGCAAAGACAATGAGGAACAAACAGGTACTTTCATAGTTTACTCAATTTTTTTTAAAAAAACTTAAAGGTAAAAAATTAAATCCTGTGTACATTCATAACTTGAGAAGCAAATGAGATGGCACAGGTGGAGCTAAGGTCATTAGATGACCGAAGAGCACTCAAAAGTGGAGTTATGAATTGCATGGTGACAGCTCCATTTTTTTGTTGTTTTTACAATAAGTTTGGCTAAGTTGTTCATATAATCTGCTAGAAATGGTGGAAAGAAGCTTCTGAGAAGTTTCATAGTTGTAAATTTGGGTTCTCCATGGTTAAAAACATACAATTCAATACCAAAATAATTCAAATCGGCCCACTGTATCAAATTGTGTGATAAACAGTATTTCTATACCGCAATGGCGAACAGATGTTTTTTAAATGGTGGACATTTGGAATTTTTAGGTGGCTAACGGGCTTTTTCAAAAAAGTTGTCGAAGAGGAGTATTCCTGCCAATTTTGGTGAATGTATCACCATTTGAAAGACCGTTTCATTTATCTGCCCCACCAAGAGGAGTCGCAGCTGAAACATGAATCCTACCCAGGTTCCTCCTGATGACTTCATCTTTGCTTTTTGCTTGTTCGGTTTCCTTCTGACTCCAATGCGGTAGTGTACCTATTTGGTTTTCCTTTTGATTTGAATTTAATTTACTTTAATCCCATTCTAAATTCATTTGAATAATAATTTTAAAAAAAACATCATGGGTAAGGGTCTGGTGTCCGATCAAAACGGGACGTCTCGGTACCCGGTCATCACTGTCATCGGTTATAAAGTGGCAGTTCTAGTTATGTCTATTATTCATTATCTAACACACCAGCATACAAACACCACACAAAATACACGACACAAAACTCCACAAACACCACACAAAACAAGTGGTGTGAGGCGTCTGCAATCTCTGATTGCTCTTTCTTGTTTATTTGTTTTACCTTCTTTTGCCACCCACGCAGACCACAATTTTGTGCTGAATTTAGCGATCATATTCTTTCTCGAGCTCGAACCGGTATAGTGCGTGCGCCTGTTATCCGGCTACTCGGAGGCTTGGGTTGGAGGATCGCTTGAGGACGGGAGCTCTGCGCTGGCCGCGCTATGAGAGGGTGTAGGGCAGCCGGAATCATGGCGAAACCCAATCCTTATCCCTGTGTCGTAAGAGGCGACCAGGGTTGCGTCAGGAAGGGCATCCAGCGTAAAACCTATGCCAAATCAGTATGCGGATCATAACGGATGATCCGCTGTGGCGACCCCTAACGGGAGCAGCCGAAAGAAGAACAACAACATTCTTTCTCGAGCTCAGGTAGTTTTACCAACGAGTAGGTGACGTGGCTGTGGATGTGAGGACCCTGCTCGGTGTAATTGCTTTTGCCAGCGACCACGGTTGCTGAACAACCTCTCGGGCTGTGGAGTTATCCGTGGCCGACGGACTCAGTCGGTTTTGGTGGTGGGTCCGAATACGCATCTCGTGAGCCTGGCGCACGTGCCGATACCGTATCATTTCAGTATGATACATATCAATATGTTACTGCCAGTGCAGAGCAGCCAAGTGTTCTGATTGATGTCACATCAACACGATTGCACCATTTCTCTTGTAGAGGTATGCCTGGTGTTGACTTAATGGTTAGGGTGGCGGGCTTTGGATCCAAGGGTCCTGAGTTCAAATCCCGCTCAGGTGTTGAATTAATACCAGGTGGGGTTAACTCGACCTGTCATCCTTCCAAGGTCGGCAAAATGAGTGCCAGCATGCTGGTATCCTGTGTCGGAGTGGTGACCCGTCCAGGATTGTGTCCAATAGCCAAGGAGACTGCTTAGGCAACACCAACGCTCTGCACAGAGTATGGTCCCAATCTCTTCCTCCTCCTCTTGCAGAGGTGAACTCTTAAGACATCCTGGAAACCTTTGTGGTACAGTCCCTTGTACCGATATTAGTTGGAGAACTTTTATAAGCTACAAAGCTATGTCGGAGCCTCGTTATTTCAATCGGTTCCAGGCGCTTTCCCTTTGGACTTTTACTTGATTATCAGGGTGATTCCTGGCAAAGTAGGAGCTTCTGCATGCTCATTGGTGGATGAATGACATTGATCACTTTAAAAATGATGAAGTGAGATTAAAGAGTAAGTTTACCTGCTGAGCTCAGTGCTCCATTGTCTTATCAATAAGTAAAATGTTGCTATTGATACTACCGAGAGGAACTATGGGCTGGTAGGAAAGCCTAGAAGTACGCGCACAAGCCTCCTTGCTGTCCAGTCTGGGGTCCAATCTTGACCCAACAATAAACTGTTATCCCAATGTTTCTCAGGCAGGGTTATTCATCAATGTGTGCCATCCCTTGGATGGCCATGAAACTGGGTTTCCAGTCTGCCAGCCTTAGTTAGTGGACTTTAAAGATCCCACGGTGTCCTTCGCGAATAGTAGGCAAGCTGTCTCACTACCCGGCCAGGGTGCCAGCCAAATTTGAAACTTGGTCAGCACCCTGCCAAACCTCCATATTCCAGCCCTGACTGAGCTTCCTGCCCTGGAAGGCAATGACACAACACCCAGTATAACCCTTGCCAATAAATTGCTTCAACAGTACCAATGCTCTGTAAAGAGTATGGTACATCTCATCTCATTGACGTCGTGCTGTTCGGTCTCAGACCAATCACAGCACGAAGGCCAGCATAAAATTCTTCAGGTCGTTGTGGTCTGCCACACTTCCTAGCTCAACTCTAACATTTGCCTTTAAATTTGGTCTTTCATTCGCCAAAGACATTGCTGTACCGGTGCTTGATGCAAGAGTACCGAGTTCTTTTCAGCAACATACAAAGAGTATATCGAGACATGCAGAACACCAATGCTGCCATATGGATGGAATCAACAGATGTTGATTGAGGTCAATGTCAATGTCCTGTTGATATAATCCATTGTTCTACCCGTCTGCTGACATATCTTAGGGTTCTTGCTTTCGAACAAGTCTTGGCCTTTCATTGTGTGTAGCCTAAAATATCAACCCTGACATTACGGCTGTGATATAAAACCTGTAACTTCTTCGATATAATCCTCAACATTTGGCAATGACAGTATCGAGCACCCATCTCTCTACATTTATGTTTAAACTCAACTTGAACCTCACAGTTTCTAAGACAATCCCAACTGCCATAAACATAGTGTTGCTTCCACACTAACATCCTGTACATGGGTGTGGTTGTCATTCACGGATGCCGTAACCAAGGACAAAGAGATAAAATGAATATAGAACGTATTACTGAATAATCGTTTTTAAGAAACTAAATATTGAAAAACTCAAGAAATAGGACATAATTGGGCAGTGGGTATACTACCTTATTAAGCAGACCTGTCAGCAAGAATCAGCAAAACAATATGTTGTGCAATAAATTGAGTAGCTTGTGAGCTGCTGCACACTAGCCACAGCTTTATTACCGGGTTAAAAGTCCAAATTCCAATTGGTGGTATGTTGCACCAGGAGAGATTGGAGAACTCGTCTTACTGGTGAAGGCTAGTGTTGATCTGGTTTATTGTACTACCGGCAGGGGTTGTTGGAAAGCATATATCTGTGAAACTGGGAGATATTTGAAATCAAGTTTGGAGTAACATAAAAGGCCAATTGTTTGGTCATGACAGGACAGATGACTACTGCATATCATTACGTGCAAGCTGGCCATTAATTTGATTATTCTGTATTTCAAATTATTCTGTCCATTCTTTCTGACAAGCTGCCTCTTTGTGTTTTGCCACTCCTGGTTTTTCAAAGCCCCAGGAGTAATCTCCTGTTGTGTCCATTGTCTACCAAAATATCCCACACATTCATAAAATATCCTTGGTTGTGGCATTCCTGGATGAGAATGCTGCATCAAAAGCTGCTGATTACACAGTGTGAAACAGCCAGGTTCAGTCACTGGCCGGAGACATTGACCAAGTTATGATTGTGTGAATGTGAGAGCTTCAAAACCCGCACTTACCTGATCGGTACACCAGTACCATATGGCTAGGATAGACAAGCCAAAGAGCATACCAGGCCAGGGAAGATCCCCAGTAATGGGATCTCTGAGGAGTTTGAAGGAATCCTTTCGAGGCATGTAACATTCCTTGTTAATGGATGAATTTGGAGACACCTTCGGAATGGCAACCATGTACTTATCATGCAATCCTTCGTAACCACCGACCTCAAAGAAAGCTGAAAGAAGATCAGAAAGGACTGGCATCAAACATGTGTTTGAGTTGCTTTTGGATGTTGATATGGATTTCGAAATTAACATTTTTAAGGCAACGATAAACCATTCATAATCCGCAGCTACAAATGTAACTTGAAACAACAAACTTCAGCGATTCTAGCCGTGCCTACTCGTCGCTTCGCTGATGGGTTTAATCAAAAGACAGCATGTTACGCTTCGCAAACATATTGTACATCTATCTGTGAGTCTTAATAAGGATGTAAAATGAAGTGAAACACAAAAATAAGGATCTTATATAACACATAGTTTCTCGTGTTGTTGTTGTGGCTGTGGTTGCTGTTGTTTTTGTGCTCTTTCCATGTACTTTTACATATATATGTATATATATATGACGACCCGTGAACCCGTTGGGTTCCCGTTGTGACAGCGGTTGATGAAAAAAATCATTTGAAGAAAAAAAAAGATAGCTCCAGCGAACTATAACGCTGAGGTTGTTTGCATTGATCAAATAATCCCGAAGAGTACTTGACTGAATCGGGAATTGTTTTTTTAATAATTTTTTCGTTGCTCGATTTTAACGAAACTTAATACTGCACACCGCCGGCGAATGCCGAGTAAGTTGGCCAAAATTTTTTTGCGCTATCGTGTACCGTTTTGGCTGTATTTCGGGAACATACATACATACATACAAGATGAGAGGTTTAGTAAGATATATATATATTGCTTTGAGAAATATAACTATTTTTAATCCTGTGTGCTCCTTTCTTCACACTTCATTCTAAAGGGTTCCTGCTGTCGTACCATTGGAATCGCCATGTTAAAGCTCCAGGTCCTGCTTGTTCTTCTTCCATCTGGAAATACGGGCTTTTAAAAGAGATACCGTATTTCTATGATGAAATGGACACTCATTTTTGTTCCAAATAAATTGATTATTAGCTTTCCAACCATGTGAAACAATTATTAGCTTTGCAACCAAGTGAATTGATTTTTCGCTTTCCAACGGTACCATTTTTATTACACAGGGTGTTTCATAAAAAAAACAAAAAAAAAACAATGCAACCCTATTAAAGTTCTGTGAATTTTATTTTTCTTTTAATAATTTTTTTTTTCTGTTGCAGGTTTATGAAGCATCATTTGGAGGAAAAATTGCAAACATCAGTCATGATGTTAATTTTGAAGATGGCAGGGAGAATTGAACAAAGGATCTTTCTTGTGCAGTTTTACTTCGACACAAAGCGATTTAAACAGATTCAAACACGATTCAGAAACAAGTTCGAGATCAGATTAGCTCCAGATAAGTCTGAATATTTTTTGAGTGATAAAGAGGTTTAAGTCCCACAGGACAGCACAAAATATTAATTGCTCAAAATCTGGTCACCCGAGGACTGCAAGATCACGAGAAAACATTGAAGAGGTCCATGAAGCAGTTTTGATAAGCCCCAGGAAAACACTGCGTCATCGATCTCAAGAATTGAACTTATCTTTGTCAAGTCAAGTACACAAAAAAAAATAAATACTGAAGGAGAAACTAAAAATGTAACCGTATCACATACAAATGAAGCAAAAAAAAAATATATAGATAATGATAAACAACTTTGTGTGACGATGTGAATGGTTTGAGGAAAACATGTGTAGGCATCCAAATTATGTGTGGTTTTCTGACAAGGCGCAGTTTCTTTGAAGTGGTCGTATTAACTCTAAAAACAACGTGTTTTGGGGTTCCAGTTCTCCTGTTAAAGGTCTTGAAAGGCCGTTGTGCAGCTAGAAATGCACTGCATGGGTTACCATAAGCGAATATGCCATCATTGGGCCTTTCTGGTTTCAAGATGAAGAAGGGAAATCGGTAACTGTAAACACTGAAAAGTACTGAAATTTATCCAGAGGTTCTGGGTTGCATTAGCAAGGAAGCGCTACATTGACATGGCTGTGCAAATGGTTTCAGCAAGATGTTGCTGCACCAAACACTTCCAAAATATCGATACAGTGGCTAAAACAGAAATTCAATGATTGAATCATCTTAAGGACGACAGATGTTGAATGGGTGCCCCATTCTCTGCACCTCAACCAACCTGACTTTGTCCTTCAGGTAACCCCAAAGATTGGAGTGTACTGGGGAGAACTCAGACTATTGACGACCTCAAAAATGCAATTGCCACCAACATCAAAGCTATTCCGGTTCAAGAATGCAGCCGAGTTATCGACAACTTCACCAGGAAGATCCATTTATGCCTGCTGCAGCAGGGCAGCCATTTAAGACATGCTTTTTGTGAAATGTCTTCTGAAATCACGAGGTTCATTTTTGTGTTACTTTTTCAACATATTACAAATATTCTTTTGTAGAAGTTTCATGTTTTTAAATGGAAAATTAAAAAAACATATAAAAACAACTTTGGGTTGCGTTTTTTAATGAAATACCCTGTACTACGAGAGCAGGAACCCTTTTATTCACATAAGGTGTGCCAGACACACGTACGGATGCTGCTCCTTTTAGTAATAGATTTCCTGAAATTTTCAATTTGGTTTAAAGAAGAACCCTGCTAATAACCATTATTTAAATTGCCGTACCAGTTCTACAAAACTTGATGTCCTTGGATGTATTATTACAGACAATTTGTGCACTACAGTCTTCAAGTACTCGTATATAATTAAACTTAAATAAAATAAAGATAGTAAAATTCGTATAAATTAATTTATTCTGGAATTTACTAACATTTTCCACAATGTCAAATACATCACCCTATGTAACGCATTACATTAGTTATTCGTGCCTGTTGTTTGTGTCCTTTATGAAGTCCTTAAAAACAAATTTTCGTGTTTGAAATGATTTTCAATTTTGTTTGACAATTTTGTTTCAATTTCCCTGTTTGATTTCAAAATTTGGCAGACAAAGTAAAAAAACAAACATTATCTCGCTCCTCTCTGCGCATGCGCGATCAGGACAAATTCAGAGACAAAGTCCTGTGAAATGAAACATTTGATTTGAATAAGTTGTTCCTTGATCATAAACTGATAAGACAGACAGACACACACACACACAGACAGACAGACATGAACCAATTGCTTAACCCCACTTTTTGCTTCGTGTGCATGGGTAAGTACTGTGTATCTTGAGCATTATTTGTGAAACATTAAAATATATATTTATTGAAATGAAGGTGCTTTAAATTTTACCTGATCTTTTGTCAAAAATGTACGAAACCTCAGGTGTATTGCAAAAATGTTACAAAAATTGTATGGTATTCTCTAGCATTGGACATGCATGTCTCATCAGAAAGGGACATGGGTCTCGTCAGAGATCCTTCCATATAACTTCAGTGTATAATTTTTAAGACGTGTTTATAGCCACTGAGGGACAACATTCATCAAAAATAATTGATCACACGATCATTCTTGACAGGGAATCATCATCATTATTATCGTGCAGCAGCTAATATGTAAAATCCACAGATTTGATGTTTTCTTTGATGAGAAATTTCATAATTTACCCCACACAAGTGAAGCGACAAGTGGGGTGAAGCAATTGGTTCATGTCTGTCTGTCTCTCTGTCTATCTGTCGTATCAGTTTATGATCGAGGAACAACTTATTTTAAATGAATTTTTTTTTTAACGAATTGGAACATGAATAGGAAGACAAGTTTATTGTTAAAATAGGAAGACTTTAGCTTTGAATTCGTCCTGATCGTACATGTGCTCTATGAGATAAGTTTTTTTTACTCCGTCTGCCTGCCTGGCAGTGAAACAAAATTGAAAATCATTCCAAACAGTAAAATTACTGTTTTTAAGACCGTTATAAAGAACACAAGCATCAGGCAAGAAAAATTCATGTAACGGGTCAGATAGGGTGATGTAATCGATGCTGGGTAAAATGGAAGTAAAACTTGGAATTTATTTATTTATACGCCTTTAAAACTTTTATTACCTCCACCACCGAAGGTTGAAGGAGGTTATGTTTTCACCTCTTTCTGTTTGTTAATTGCCGGAATCCTTTGGATTTCGTCAATTATGTTGGTCGGTTGTGTGTGTCATTCTTTGTGTCTGTCTGTCTGTCTGTCTGTTTGTGTGTTTGCTTACCCTGTAGCAGCCACACCGTTTCAGCGAGCATGACCAAACTGGGTACAGACATCGGCCATGATCCAACTTAGACACTTGTCGTTTTTGGTGAATCTAGGTCAAAGGTCAAGGTCACCGAAATTCTTATTTTCGCAATAACCCGCTAAAATGGTCGTATCGACTTCAAACCAAATCCAAAATGTGCATCGCCAATACTGCATCCAACCATATGTCTCATTGGGTGTCACACCAACACCTTCTTAGCGGTCAGGTCGAATGTTCAGGGGGTCGGGTCAAAAATTTCAAATTGCGATAAAAACGCCATTTCAAGTCCGATTGACTTCCAAGTTATGATCATGACCAAACTAAGTGCTATAACTCATTAAACAGTAGCACTATCGACTTATCAGAACCAAATTGATTTCCAGGTTTTTTGTGTTTTTCAAAGATCATGGAGATATGACAAAGTTATTCCGGCAATTCCTTGCTCAACGAGCAATTTCATTCGTTTCTTGTGTGCAGGATATCTCAAAAAGTTTTTGGAACGTATTTGAATGCAATTTGGTGGACAGGTTGGGTATTTGACAAGGACGAACTGATTAGATTTTGGTGAAGATCTGGATCCGGATCCGACTACTAAAATTTTAAAATTGATTCTTCACCATTAAGAGATGGGGCCAAGAACGATATATTGCATGATATCTCAAAAAGTTGTGGACGGATTCAGACTAAACTTGGTGGACATGTTGGGTGTGTGACAAGGAAGAATTAATTCAATTTTGGTGAAGATCCGAATCCGGATCCGATTAAAAAAAATTTTCAACTGATTCTTCACCATCGAGATCAGATAGGACTAAACCAATATTTACATAGCATGTCTCAAGAAGTTGTTGATAGATTCAGACGAAACTTGATGGACTTGTTGGGTGTGTGACAAGGACAAATTGATTCGTTTTTGGTGAAGATCTGAATGCGGATACGATAAATATTTATTTTTAAAGTGATTCTTCACCATCGAGAGATGGGGCTAAAAACGATTTGTGGCATGATATTTCAAAAAGTTATTGGCCTCGATATGTTCCACTGAATCAGGAATTGCGTGGCAGAGGTATTCGCTCTTCCGAGTGCCCTTCTAGTTTAAATTGAATTATATACTTGAACAATGAAGAACACAAATCGCCTTCATAATCCTTCTAAGAAGCTCTAGTTTTGCAGTCGGCTACATGGACATGTTCTATATACAGTATACTGTATATCTATAGGGTGGTGTATAAGGGTGATGTATAACACATTATCACTTCTTCAACAGTGCTAAACCTCTGGATGTTTTTTTTAAATGATCTTTAAAATCATTACTTTATTACAATTGAAGTATGAACCTGAACACTGCGTGGGTATCGTATTCTATGAACTCTCTAGTTATCCTTTGTTCCACAACCTTTGTTATCTCACTTGTCAACTCTTGATTTTTCAGGACATGCATTAAAAGCAGGTAACATAGGATTATGGGTTATTGATTTTATTATCAACATTCTTGTTTTGTCCAACTATGACCCAAATACCCCCAATGTCAATTACCTGCCTTCATAACCTCTGTTATCTCGCTCTTCCATGAGCCTCAATCTTATACAGAAATGTTATACACACACATTATGTCAAAAATTATTAATCTACATACATTACCTTTTATAAACTCAAGTCTAGGTCAAATTGGAACGGCTCTTGTATCTTGTGATACTGCACTTGTTTTTTTCATGAATGATGCAAGTTCAAAGTGATTTGTATCAGAAATGTCAATACTGTGATCAAAACATATTTACCATAACCCATGAGAATTAGGCTTCCAATCAGCATAATGATAGTCTGCATGGTGTCTGTGTAGATCACTGCAGTGAGTCCACCTGTGAAAAGAAATATGACAATAAATTATCTTCTGTAAGTTTGATCGAAGCAGAGTAAAGTTTTCATTTCAATTAACATATTTTCGCAAAAAAAATGCCATGGCAATGGTAGAAACACGTGGAATCATTGCAAACTATCAGTCACGGTGGCATAACGGCGTAGTTCGATCATTCACTCCGAGTCTGGGAGCTCGGCGGTTCAAACCTCATCTGAGTCATACCAAAGTCTTTTAAAATGTCATGTGTTGCTTCCTTGCTTAAAAATAGTTAGAGCATAGACAAACAACCAAAGGTTGGCAATCATAGTGCAGGCTATGGTGGGCCGAATATGCTTGGTGAAGTGAAGTTGCTTTAAGCGGTCATGTTATTATTAACCTCCAATAAGGTGCTATGAGGATATAAAACTATATTGCTCAGTTTGGACTCTTGGAACAATTCTAGTTGTAAAGCTATATGGTGAGTAATGAGGATAGTTATCTATCATAATAAAAGAGTGTGTGTGTGTGTGTGTGTGTGTGTGTGTGTGTGTGTGTGTGTGTGTCAGTGCCGGATTAAGCTCAGCTGGCCCTAAGGCACATTTTGAATTTTAGAGAAGGCCTGAAAATTAAAAATAGATCTCGGGCTCATGGAAATGACCCCAGACAAAAGATGAACTGATTCAAGAACAAATATTTAATACAAAAAAGACAAATATTTAATGAAAAAAAATAGTTTATTAATCCCTCATACAATTGCAGTGAATATATACATGACAAAACACGTACAGATTTGGCACTTGCTTTACAGTTTACGAGACCTAGATTGCAACCTTCCACGCTTTTACAACTGCAAATCTTCAATTACGGAACTAAGTCCAGTTCTCGGAGCAAATCACTTTCCATGCCAAAAGGGCCAACGCACCAAGACGCTGTTGATGCATGGTAGAACGCTTCACATCTTTGATTCTCTTTAGCTGCGAAAATGAGCGTTCTCCTGAACAATTGGTGGCCATCAGTGCAAGTATATTCGGAGAGTCACTTCAGTGTTTGGAAAGGCTGCATTAACCCAGTGGTGTGCAGCAGCGCAAACATGCCGTGCACACCCTGTTGAGGGGAACTTGAGGCAGTTTGTTTTATACCAGCAAATAAACTGACGGAACTCTGATGCAAAACAGTATTCAGATCCTTGTGATACACACTGACAAGCCCTGTAATAGCAGTGTTGATACCCTCGTCGGTCATAGATGCAAACTCTGTCAAACGCCAAACCGCTGCGCACCAGAATACGCCTCTATGCGTTCTGCAAAGCACTTCGCAGTTGGTCAATGATGACATAAATGTATTTTGAATGTTGTGCCCGTCATCCTTCGTGGCATCAGTAGCATCCATCATTGTCACGCTTCTTACGTTGGGATTCGCCGACTTTCGGATTTGTAAGTGCTGTTCCGCAGCGATCACAGCTTGTTGCTCATAGAAATCAAATTTTCTGCGCGCATATAACTCATTCAAACTCTTCAGCAGACAAATAGCCGGTGCTAATTCTATGGTGGCACTTTGCAACAACTTGCTGCAGCAGTTGAAGCGCTGCAAAATATCATCCAAAGTTCACACATCAGGGCAACTTCTATGGTGTCCATCCTGCTCAAAGAATCGCCTCATTTCGTGTCTCCCTGTTCTGATTTTAATCTGCAGAGCTCTCTCGAGGCACTGGAACTGGCGGTAACCGCGGAAACAGCTCCAGTGGCATCAGCTCGGGCAGACCACCTGGTATCCGATGGTGTTTCGGACAAGGCACCCAGGTTGCTGTTCCACATGGGTCTGCAGGACACCCCAACGGTGTGTGGATGCCACAAAGAACGCATACAGGCGCTGCAAATACCCAAAAATGAAACCGCTTCAATGCAACATCCACCGCGGCCTGACCAACGGTTCAAAGAGTGACCTACACAGGAATGTAATCAACCAAACTGTTTGTTCTTCAAAATTTGCTGCATACCATTGTACTTGCCCGACATATTACTAGCATTGTCATACATCTGACCGCGGCAATTGTCAAAGTCGATGTCATGGTCCTTCAAGTATTGGAGAAGAGTACACAAGATTCTGACCTGTATGACTAGGATACTAATGAACTGAGGAAACGCTCGACAGGTGATCTGTCAGTTGACGAGCGGGAGATTAGTGAGCTGGTCCGTATGGCAATGTCTGTGTGGAGTCCACTGAACGGAGAAATACCGCGACTTCGAAATCTCATCCTTGATGCACAAGTACTTGCTTGCCCATCATAGCAATTAATTATTGCAGATTGCTTTTGACAAATAAGACGTGTGACCGCGACCGATTGGCATGGTAAGGATGTGCTGGGACAAAAACGGATCAAACTGGCCAATCAACTCCAAATGCCCAAGTAATACCATTGCTGCTGGAGCCAACAATTTCGTTACTACCTCGAACGACTGACCCCTCTCGCAAGAAAAGTAATGTGGCAACACAACGCGTCAACACATTTCCTATAGCTGCGCTGCGCATGTTTTGATGCAATTGCTTATCAACTCGACGGCATCAGCATCTGCTGGACAAAATGTTAGAACTGATTCTATGTGCTTTGGGCATGTTCATGGGCCTTCAAGTACTGAGCCGTATTCTTCCAATCAGTAAATCCCGAGCCAGAAAGCTGTGCACTCGGTCAGAGGAAAACAGAGTGCATGGAAAACAGAAAACGCAAGCTTTGGCAGGAGAATAACCAACCAATCACGATCAGCTACTTCCCCATTTGGCAAAACCCGTTTGAAGGCACTGGCATTAAGAAGGCGATTCACCCAGAGTATTCGCGCTTCGTTTCTGGATAACTGTCATCCAAGATCGAAAAGGTCAGTGCCCAAGCTGATGCACACATGGCGCAGTTTGTCTGTGATGTTACCAAACACCCGAACTCGTTGGGAATCAGTGGAGTCGATACTGAAGACCTTCGCCCCGAGTGCACCATCGTCGGCCGGCCTGTCTTCGACGAATCAACTGCGGGGAGTGTGAAGGGGAGTCCTGTTGAATCTATATATCATCACCACCACCAACACCAGCATCTTTCTCCACCACATGGAAAAACGACGTCAATTTATGAGTCTTCGAGTAGTGATCCTCCTTAGTGCTTCTTTTCTGCAACTCCTGAGCTCGCTCCCAGCCACTTGCGTCCTGACATAACGATGGATTGAATCTGCAAATAGAACATCAGATGTACAAGTTTTAAAAACCTTTTATGATAAAATACAAACCACATTAAACACTATACAGTGTTTACCTCACCTCCGACCGCGCGTCTAATGGCGACCGTGTCGAGTCTGAAGCGGGGCGGGGAAGACGCCCGCTCCCTGCCGATTGGCTAAGGAGGGACGCCGTGCCTACGCTAGACTCCGCCCACGTGCGCGCCTGCGGGCTGACGTGCGCCGAGCGTCACAACGTCAGGATGGACGTGAAGATGGCGTTGTTGTTGTTGCGGGAGATGGGGTATTCCAATAACAAATCGCAGCGCATTTACACTTATTCACCCATTAGACCAGGGGGAGGAAGCCATCTATAAAACACGTACTTACCGAGATAACTGAGCTAAAGGAACCTGTATGTTGTATGCGATAGATTTCCAAATTCGTAACAATATTACGAGACCAATAAGAATTGTATGTAAAAAAACCAAAAAAAGAAGTTGCCTAAATTTTTGTGGCCCGAATTTTTGGCTGGCCCTAGGGCACATGCCTTGTCTGCCTAATGGTTCATCCGGCTCTGGTGTGTGTGTGTGTGTGTGTTCATATCTGCAAAACCGTGAAACCTGGTGGCCCAAAACTTTGCAAGCCGACGAAGGGAACTCCAAGGGAGTGCATGAATGAAACCTGGGTACTTGGATAAACTTTAACGCAACTTTTGAAGATAACAATGAATCTCATTATGAAAACACAAAATCTGGCTTATCCTTGGTCAGCCCGTGTTCACCTCTGAGTTGTCTTAATGTGCCATTTCCTTTCGGCCAAATCAAAAATGCCTTGCCCTGGAACAGGTCGTAACGGTTTCTGTACGATAGAGCTTCATCCCTATGAATCGCTGTGTACATCGCTAATCGCTTGCCAAGGCCCTCCCTGCTCTCTCTCCCCACTCTCTACACCTCCCCTCTTCACTCTCCCACCCCTCCCCCCTACTCACTCCCCCTCCCACCCCTCATCCTTCACCATCCTCTCCCTCCAAACTTCCACCCCACCCCTTCCCCTCCCTCTGGACTTATACTCCTCCTCTCCCTCCTCCCACCCCAACATTCCTCCCTCCCTCCCCATCCCAATCCTTTCCCTTCCTCCTCCTACCCCAAACCACTCCGGACTCCCACACTTCCCCCACAACAAGTGGTGGCTCTTGTGTTTATGAGATGAATTGTGAGAAAATGCCTGTTTGAATCACCTGGTAAGGTGCATAGTGGTAAAAGATATGTGATCCCATAAAGTTTCATCGTGATTAACTTTAGGAGCTCAGAGGAGTCGGCAGCCATTAACAAGCAGCTTGTACAACGTTCACCAAGTGGCTTATGCACTCAAGTAAGCCCTCCAACGAGACAGTTGATAAGGAACGACTGGCTTGGCAGGCAATTGGCGATGGACACAGCAATGATCAGGTATTCGATGATGAGTGCTTTGTCGTAATTATTTTTGTTGCACTCAGTGAAGTAACACTTTAGGTACATTAATCTTTTCTTCACTCAATATAATTCTCCGAGCAGTAGAAAAAGTTAAGTTTAATGCTTTGACAATTTGTAAATACTAGTGCGGGCCCGTACATGCGTGCCCGTACGTGCGTGGCTGAACGTGCATGCCCGTACGTGCAAAATAAAAGAAAAAAAAACGAAGAAGAATTGTGACGTCAATTGTGACGTCATAGCACTACGTCCTGTCATTGGTTTGGTAAATAAATGGCCATAACTTGGGAACCACTTGTCCAATTAATATCAAACCTTGAAAAGGCACATACTCAGGTCCCCAGCAATATAGCTGGCAAGTTTCAATGAGATCGAACCAGTGGTTGTCGAGAAACAGCAGTCACAGACAGACAGACAGACAGACACACAGAGATTGCTGGAATTATAGATAGATGCAGAAGGAGAGGTCACAGCCTAGCTTGCTAAAAGTAAATACGTAAATAGTTTTTGTTATAAGAATAGGTAATGTCTTTAAATTTTCAGATTTCACTCCAGATTTCAACAGTTATTTAATCCACCAGCTCCGATCCCCAAATCTGAAGACAGGCTAATTATATACTTTAATTAGTCTGTGAGAGGTCATCGTGGAAAATCGCCAAGGCTTTTTAAATTGGCCAAAACAAAATGGTGGATTAAGACCCCTGCGAGGTGAATGCGGATGACCAAGGATAAGCCTGTTTTTGGTTTTAATTTAATAAGCCTGTTAATTATTTTCAAAAGGGATGTTTGTCTTTACCCAAATACCTCGTTTTCATTCACGCACTCACTTGGAGTTCCCTTAGTATGCATGCAAAGTTTCGGGCCACGAGGTTTCATGTTTTTTATAGTTATGGAGGAGACATACACATCCTATAAAATAATCACCACAAAGAAATTTTGATCATTCATTCCAATAACTAATTAATCAAAAAGAGAATGTCACATTACCCAAAGTGTCTACACAGAGAAATGTAAGCATCAAACACAAAACACACACACACACATATAATAATATATATATATATATATATATATATATAATATATATATTATATATATATATATTATATATATATATAATGATGGAGCAAGTATTTGGATGTTATGTATGTATGTATGTACAGTGAGGTGCAAAAGTATGAGTCTACTTAAATCAATGCCATATTTTTTTGAAATCATGATTTCACATACATTTGGCATCATATTGAAGATATGTATCCACATAGTTTAATTTATTGGAGTTATTATTGATTGACACTTTGTCTTACCAAAATAAGTGAAGGGTGAATACTGTTACGGCTGTGGGTGCCGAGTGTATTATGAGGGGGTTAATCCCCATTTCTCCTCGGAAGAGCCGGACCTGGGGCCACCGCTCACAATACATTTCGTGATACGGTGTGTTGCTTTACAACCACAAAGGTAACCACGAGTTCGTGTCCACCGTCTAATTTTTTCCGTTTAACTAGAGCTCACATGGCTTCCTGAACAGGGAGTGCGCCCTCGGCAATGCACCACTCTTATCTTGATTAGATCTTAATTCGGGGGGCTGAGCGTTTAGCCGCTGGTGCACGCCGACTATGACAGGTCAATTAGTTTGGCAATTACCTCCCAGTCTATGTTCAGACAATGCTGGATCAATGGAAGGAAAGGACAAGCATGGACAGGTTGAAACATCAACAAGGAATTTATTAATACGGGAAAAATAAATCAACAGAAGAACTTTTTTTATTTCCTTGTGGTGAAAATAAATAAATTCAAATCAATCAAAATAATTTCAAGCAAATAAAGGATTAGTCAGGCATTGATAGAAAAACAGACAAAGAGCAGATGCTTATCACGATGCCTTAATGATTAAACACAGACAAGGGTACCCAGCAGATCATTCAGGGGGGAGAGGAATCCGGTCTCGTTTACCAAGTAGAAGTCGTCGTACATCAAATAAAATGGCCCTGGTGTGAGTGTGCCTTGGTCCGTTGCCAGCGCCTTGCCTTGCCGTGCACCCACTCGCAAAACAGGCTTGAACACAAATCGACGGCACGTCGTCATCCCCAGGAACGAGGGACGCCAAGAATCAGGTACGCCAAGAGCAGGTCTCGAGCAGAACCAGCATTAACGGTCCAAGCGTCACTCACCATCAGGAGCCACCAGGAACCACAACCAATGGACCGCTGTAAGGAGCTGTGAGGCGTTGTGAGGCACTGTGAAGCGCTGAGGCGCTGTGAGGAACTGTGAGGCGCTGAAGCACAGTGAGAAGTTATGAGAAGCTGTAAGGCGCTGTGAGAAGCTGTAAGACGCTGAGGCGCTGTGAGGCTGTCACCAGCGATCAGAGCTGCAAGGCTGCAAGGCCGTCACCAACTGTCACAAACTCAACTGTCGCCAGCTCACCAACAGTCTGACTGGAACTGACGGGAGGTGAAAATAGCTGTCATCCAGCTGTCACAAACTATCACAAAACTCTCAGAGCTGTAAGAGCCACAACCAGCTGTCGCCAACTGTCACAAAAAACGGTCCCGTTCTTTTTATAGGCAGCCAGTCTGGCAGAGCCTCAAGCAGACTTCAGCCAAATCCACCTTGCCTATTGGCGCATCGTTGCACGTGACAAAACCGCCAATCTCACGATCATTGCACGCACTGCAACAGCAACTGGATGAACGGAAGAAATAAGCCATTTTCCAGAATTACCAAGCAAAAACGTGAAGCGGCTCATAAACGTCAACAACAACCATCCACAGAGCTGCCAAACAGGGCGTCAAATGTCGATGGAAAAAGGTGGACGCCAACGTCGGTGAAAGGTGGGTGTCGAACGTCGATGGAAATAGGTGGATGTGGTAAATGATCCACAGCCGTATTTGACCGTCAGAATAACTGCTCAGGAAAAGCCTGTGGTGTGCTCAATCAAATGTCCGATAAGTCCAAGGTGTAAATAAATCGTCCACCTCCGTCCTCCAAGCCAATGTGTCCTGATGGAAAGGGGGTAGACGAGCCTCCGTTGGGCTAACGGCTATCTCGCCGTGCATGAATGTGTCTGTCGTAAAGAGAAAAGGCCATCCCATAAGAGAGGGAATCTATTCTTTACCCTTCTCAACGCATCAAAGTTTAGAATCCCACCAGACATGGGGATGGGTCAATCCTGGACATGCATTTAGGGAAATAACTGTCTGAGGACCTAAATGTTCGTATGCATTATTCAGATCCGATTCCGAAATCCATAACAATACATTTGAGAGAAATGAGCAGTCTGACTATGTTTGCTCTGGAGTGCAATACAACACTGTTGGGAAAAGATCGACTGAAACATAATCCAGAAACTAATGAAATTATTCCCAAATGGAATTGAGGGAGATCTCAAGGCTTATTGGGGGTCACACTGATTATTGCTGATACATAAAGACAGATTTGAATTTTCCTATTATAATAAGTGTTGTTAAATCCTCTTAAAGAGTTCATGGAAATCCCTCGAAAGTGCTTTTGGTTTCATATTACAATGATTTATTTTGTTATCACATCTCAATTAATAGCGAACGTTGTGAGCTTCAATACTTTAACGCGTGCACATGAGAGAAATAGGAACAACAAACAACAACAACAACAACACAATACCCTAGCAATTTGGAATCCGTGTCGGCGGCTATGACCCTTTTGCTTCCGGTTTTTGTCATGGGGAATGATGCATGCCGGGAGATATAAGGCATCGTCGGAGACATGAAAGACCCAAATATCAGACATGGTGTTATTTCCTCCACTGATTTTAATAAAGATATCTCCCGCATCATCAAAAAATAATTTTAATCGTGATTTACATTATTTGATCGCTGATCCCGAATCCAGGCCGAAGTAACTGGAAATTGCGTCAAAATCATCAGCTGTGCGGCGCTTACATGTACCACGGTATAGTTGGCAAGTATACAGTTGTGAACAAGTTATAGGTAAAGTCAGAAGCTAATGTAAAAATAATTCTACGTTCGCTTCTAGGCTTTGCCTATTCCATATTAAATTTCCGACTGCACTCATATATTAGCACCCCACTGTATGTATGTCCGCTCTATACCCATTGGTTGGACAGCTGGCCTGACTCCACCCACAATTGTAACATGAAAAAAAATTATACATCCGCCATTTTGGTGCTACGGCAAGCCTCTTTGGAAGTGTCATATTAACAATCACCGTGCCCTCCTTATACGTTTTCCGTTCGGTGTAAAACAACCTAATTGACTGTTGAAAGGATCATCAAACATCGAAGGGTTGGAGCCGATGGGCATCATGGGCAAAGTGAAGGCGACAGTATGTAGAGTCTCAGACTTCAGGCTGAAGGCCTTCAGGCCTTTGGTGTCAGCCTGTGGGCCAGTGCAATTTAAATTATCCAAGCTACATAACCACAATGTATTATGTGTGCACATAAGCAATAGGCATGTTTTTACATCATGTACGTAACCTGGGTTGTTATTTTTTTTTATTTTCGGGAGCCATCGAGGCAGCGGTCTGTTGCCGATACATCACCCAAATAAAGGGATGAGCAATTTGTTTAATAAATGAAAGTTTTTGTATGTACTTTCGGTTTTAGCCCGAGTTTTCAAGGCTGATTGGTGTGAGAATATAGAAGGGTCACCCGCCATTATCTGTACGCATGTTTTTGGTTCATGTCTGTAACCTGTTTTTTTGTTTGATTGTTTTTCCACTGTCGAGGCTCGTATGAGAGCTAAAATATAAAATATATGGGGTAATTTATATTTTCGGGAGCGATCGTTTGTGCATTTGGAACAAGATCGCCCATAGAGCAGTTACCGCACTCTGCTAGCAATATGAATGCCACTTGCACCCTTCAAGCTGGTCTCCGTTGGCTCCCTCCTATGTGCTTGAAAGTCTGCAGCAAACATCACTACCGTCCACAAGAAGGGTGCAAATTGATCATATTGTTATGTTCAATAGAAAGAGGAGGGGTGGGGGGGTTCAGAGATATAATTAAGGGTTTAGCACCATTGCATTCACGTTAACAATTTAGAACATTTTTCTGCATTGAGATCGATGTTTAGAGTGAAGCTGTTCGTCCTTCGTGGCACTGCTTGGGGGGGATTGTGCTGTCCAACTTCAATGGTTAGAGAGAGTAAAGACTGTGGTCCATCCTGTGTTCCCACTCATCTGAGACTGGATTGATTCCAAACCGGGTGCGGAGTGTCATGGCAATGGTGTGGAGCCTTTTTGTGACCAGGCCGCTACATCAGGGTTGGCAATTGGCTCCGCGGTGGCTTCTTGCGCCTGCGTGCAATTGGTGGGGGAGCACACATATATGCCGAGCCTCCACTGGCCCTTTGTGTGCATGCCCAATGGCCACCCCTGGTGGGACACACCCATGATGGATGTGATTGGCTGCTGCTGTTGGCATTGAGCAATGTAATTGGGCACCACACTGGGTGGGCTGGTGCAGTCCTGGTGGGCCAAGGGAGCTTATAATTACAGTGATAACTAAGATTTGAAACCCGCAGAAGCAGTCCACATGCCTCTTTTCATTGTCTCAACATCATCATAATATTGGTGTAAATTTACATTGTACCTGTAACAGTGTACAGAGCGGTGACGATCAATAGGCAAATGACTGCAACGTAAAGATTTAGTCCCATGGATTGCTGGATAAAGATAGCTCCAGCAAACATGTCAGCCTGAGGTAGGTGTAAAAGGAAACATTCAATGCATAATTCACTGAATTGGACATGACCAGTCCACCATGTTAAATAAATTTTGTGAGATAAACGAGAGGGTTCATAACTAAGTCATTGCCTTAATGCAGGAATACGAATGTAAAAATAAAATAAGAGTTCTTGAAAAGGATAAAATAGCTATATATTAAAGGGCTAGATGTGCATTGGCACCCTTGGACTATCTCTAAATTTGAGAAGTGGCAAGTCGATTTGCGTTGAATCAAGTGTTCTTAAAAGCCACAAAATTCAATAAATAAAACGATAACGGTAAAAACAAAATTGATGAAGCATTCAAATAACATTTAAAATATTTTAGGTGGTTACTCGGGAGTACAGTCGTGCTCATGAGAAATCCAGTAATGTGCCGGAAATGGACGTGCTGTGTGATGTACGTGTAAAGATAAACTGTGTTTGTATTCATTGGTAATGTAAAGTAGCAAATGTAAGGTCACATCATGGAATGTCTGATAAAGATTAGGAATTTGTAAAAATACATGACAGCATCGACCAAGAAAAGCAAACATCTCTCGGTAAAGCTAGATGTTCAGTTTGAATATTGATGTCGCATTGCCGGGTTGATCGACTATACGGACGCATCTGAGATCATCAATCTGCTGATGTGGACCTATGGTTGAGGTTGTGGACCAAATGGTCGGAGAAGTTCTGGACAGAAAGGGTGCAAACCAGAATTAAGATTGGAGCCCAGCTGATGATCCAGGCAGTTGGAAAATCAGCTACTCGCTTACAAATTACTAAAACTACGTACTTTGGCCATACAACGAATGAGTTTTGATTTTTATATTAAGTATAGGGTGTTGTAGAATTTGTATCATTTATAAAATCCTTTAATTGTTCATTCAATACATTAAGAATAGCCATTACTGTTCAATAAGTGATCATAATTGTTGTAAGGAACAGATTTATGAGAGAGAAAAAAAAAAGATGTGATTCTTTTGCAAAAGAACCAAATTAACAAATTTCACAATGTAACTATAATACTAGATTAATAAGGTGTGACTATGCTAATGATTATAATCAGACTCACTGGTCATTGTTGTTACACAGCTCTTCAACATATTGTAAGTATATAAGGCTTCCAAAGCATTCTGACTTAAATTTTGAGTGTAGCAACAGAACCCATCCTAACGGATCGGTTCGTAACCCCAGAATTTGTGTATTTTAGTATGATCTGTAATATGGAAGAGAAAGAGTGATGTTCAACATCCGGGGAAGTACAGAATCTTTTTTTTTGTGCACAAGGTGGTGATGGCGAGACTGAGATGGATAGGAAAGCCGCAAGTAGAAGTTAGGTTGGTGGAAGGGATGTACGAGGGAACGAAGGGAGGTTTAGTCCAAGGATGTGTGAGGAGTTTAGCGTAAACATCAGTTTGAAACAAGGAA
The DNA here is from genome assembly GCA_035128595.1 of Eptatretus atami. Classification (NCBI taxonomy): domain Eukaryota; kingdom Metazoa; phylum Chordata; class Myxini; order Myxiniformes; family Myxinidae; genus Eptatretus; species Eptatretus atami. Next base: position 72,027,356 of record CM068967.1, read on the forward strand.
GCTTTCTCATCCCACTCATGTTGATCATGGTGATGGAGCTGGGAAGTAGGAGGGTAAAGATGAAAGGTATTCTAGGGGGGATGTTGTATGTGGACGATCTGGCTGTTGTGACTGAGAGTAAGTGGGGGATGCAGGAGGTACGATGGGAGTACAAGGAGGCATTCAGGAAACATGGATTGAAGATAAGTATGGAGAAGACTGAGGTGATGTGGGTCAAACAGCAGAGAAAATAAATGAATATTAAGTTAGTGGGGAAAGAGATCAGACAGGGAAATAGATTTGAGTGACCGGGGATGGTAGGTTGGAGGCAGAGGTGTGTGTCAATGTGTGGGGGAGGGTGGAGGCATTGATGGAAGATAGAAAATAATCAAGGAAATTGAAAGGGAAAGTTCTGGTGTATTATGTAATGCCAGCCTACCTTTCTGGTCTGGAAAGCGGTGGCACTGATAGAGAGACAACAACAGAAGTTGTAGGTCTCGGAGAACAACTGGATTAAAATTGCAGGTGTGAAGAGGGTGGATAGGAGGAGGATTGATGAACTGATGGAAGAGATTGGTGTGCAAATAAGATCGACAGGGGATTGGTAAGAAGTAGGCTGGTCAGATGATGCAGATTGGGGAAGAGAGAATGGCAAAGAGAGCAGATAGGTTGAGGGAGCAAGATAGGAGGAAAAGAGGTAGACCACAGCTGAGATGGGAAAATTGTGTGAGGAGAGCTATCAACAAGGTGGGTGGTTGGAGAGTGGATGGAGTTGGCTGAGAACAGGGAAGTGGGGTCATATCTGCAACACCCGCTCTCACCGCGAGTGATGCTATGCTACACTGTACATATTTACCCAGACAGAATTGGTGTCCTCCCCACACCCCGATCCCCTGTGACCATCAAAAAATTTTACCACCTAAAAATTTCCCGTGCACACCCAGAGTACAACTAGCAGTTTTCACTCATTCTGTCCAGCTGTTCAGGAGTGCATACAAGTTAAATAAACAGAAAAGGACACTTCTCAAATTATAGTATGGTTAGGACCATGATCCATACATACACACTTCACATGAAGGGAAATAGTTTTTTGAAAATGATTATCCAGTGATTGATCATGTGAGCTGATATGCAAACTTGTTAAGAAAAGTGTCAAATTTTAAGGCAATTCATTGCATTTTTAGCTCGCCTGTTCGAAGAACAGAGAGCTATAGTGATACCCCCAGCGTGAGCATGAGCGTCAGCGTCAGCGTGAAAATGTTAAAGTTTTTGGTGCAAGTTATTTAGAACTGCCATTCATTTAATATGTGTATTAGGATGCTGATATTGGCATGAAGGTTCCTTTGGGGTATATTATTGATGTAGTGAAGTTGAAATAAAAAAATAATTTCAAATGTTTTAAATTTTGACCTGTTTTGAACTTAACTTTTTTGTAGCACATAACGTTAAAGTTTTTGGTGCAAGTTATTTTTTAGAAGCTTGCCATTCATTTAATATGTGTACTAGGATGCGATATTTGGCATGGAGGTTCCTTTGGGGTATACTATTGGTGTAGTGAAGTTGAAATCAAATGATTTTTAAATTTTTTTAATTTCAACCTAAGATGGTGTCAAAGCCACCAATGCTCGCCTGTTTATACTAGACGCTTGCCATTCTTTCAATATGTGGACTAGTTTACTGATTACAATATACAAATACATATATTGCTTTAAAATTATTTGGATCAGACTTCACTGTAATGCTTTATAAAATATTATTAGACTAGTCTTTTAAAAACGTAAAATGTATAAACAGGCGAGCATTGGGTCGCTTTGACACCAACTCTCTGGTTGTTTTTCCACTATCACAGAATGGAATAACACGTATACATGAAATCCCCCCCCCCCAAAAAAAATAATAAAACAGATGACCAAATTCAAACATTTTGGCATTTCATCGATGTACTGGTGCAACTAAAAGGCCATCATAAAAAGTAACTATTTATCCAAATAATTGAAAGAGTGTAAAATCTAACATTGATAATGCTTTCATAAACTTTGCTAATCACTTTCATTTTGGAGGAAACTTTGATGGAATCGTCATGAACCGCTGCATTGATGTTGAACAGGCTTCATATTTTCCATTGCATCTAGTTGGAACTTACCGAAATCTTGGTCAACACATAAAGAATCAGAGAGAGGACAGAGAGGTACACTCTGATACGTGTCCCTCCAAAACGCTTCTTAAGGTACTCTGGCATGGTTACCACCTGAACAAAGAACGAGGAATAAACCAAACGATTATCAACAAAATCATAATTGTAAAGCGTAATTATATAAATCATGTTTTGAGCACATTTTTTTTTTTAACGAGTGCCGCATGTTGATTAGGATGAATTGCCGCAATATTTGCAGCAAAAGTTTTTACTTCATTTCAACATTCCAACATTCCAAATGCAAGTTCCTGCCAATCTTGTGTAAAATTAAGCACGTCACAGTGCTTCACTCCTCCATAAGCTAATTGGTACAGGTTCTGAAATATAGCAACACATCCCTAACTACTATAATATCACTGATTTCAAAGATGGTGACCTCACTGCATAATATTGTCCTACCTGAAGAAATGCATAATGAGTGTAAGCAAGCAAGCAAGATCAGAAAAGAAACCGGCATGTACATTGGGAAATTATTGTTTGTGCCTATGCAGTGTTGTACACAAACAGCAGACACCCGTCTCCGACGGGTATGGGGGACAGGACGGATCACAATACTCGGTTACGGTAGTTTCTTTGATTTTTGCGCCGCCATTCAACAGCTCTATTCATATTGGTGGCGTGTCTGGGTGCCCATGGTGGCGTTTGAGACCGGTCGCTTTAGATTGTTGGCCTTGGCACATAGTGCCGAATGAGTAACACGAATGATTTGACATATTCATCGTTTCTATATTACCTCCATCAACAGATTAACAACATGGGATAAAAGTGGTAAATGCTGAGTTGAACAAACGTCCTGAACTCATGGACTTGGTTAAGTAAAGCACGTCGTCTGGGACCCGGCCGTCGGTTTGCCGCCGAACGCTGCTGATTGTGACATCATCGATTCCCTCTTTGAAAATTCTATCTATATTCGATTTTTTGAATCCGCTATCACCTGCGTAAATACATGGAACACATCATGTGAAGATTCGGAAGTATAACAGAATATGTTCGGAGAAAAGTGTGTTAGAAGTTCCAGGCTTACGCCCATTATATTATGATAATATATGATACATTTCGGCCTTCTTTTGATTCGGCCTCTATTCCGATTTTAAGGCGTCAAAGGTGAAACAAAAAAAAAATCACATTTTTCCTTGCCATCCCCATGAGTTTGAGTCCAAAGAGAAAAGTGCTTTCAAAACAACCCCAGTAGAGATGCCAAAGATAATTTTCGGATTTGAGTGTTTATGGGATTATACACAGGCCAAAGTTCAAAATTAACGTTTTTGGCATGCCAGCCATTTGTATTTCAACAAATCCAGACAAGAATTGGCAATATTATACCTTAATACAGCCTCTATGGACGAAAGAAGGTCGACATTGGTCTGATGATTTTTCCTTTTACTGGGGTCAGTGTGGATGGAGTTGGGTGTTGGGGAGTGGAGGACACATATTGTCTGTGTTTCTATTGTATTCTTCCTTATATGGACCAAATGGATTACAGTGTTGCATATTACATTCTCTTCATCCCACTGATGCTGTGGCAGCTTTGAGGGACCCATCTATACCATGTCGAAGACACTCGGCATGTTGTGGGTGCTGTCATGGAATACATTGGACAACATGTCCTTGGGTCTGTTTTCCATTGTATCAGCTTACCACTTAATCGAGCAATATAATTGCAACTGTCATCTGAAATTGTCGTGAGACATTAGCACTTTGACTGATCCAGGCGAACCCCACCACTGTTCATCCTCATGTAATAGAATCATCTTCATCAGCTTCCTCTCGCATCTCATTGGCTCTTAACACATTAACTTACCACTGGCAAGTCTCACTCTTCATGAATAAATTACAGAGAGTTATTAAATTACTCTGTTTAGCTGAAGCATCAACCATGACTTCCACCTGGTGATACAACTACAACCGGTATAACGCCTCGTAGTCGTAACTTTTATTATTGCCCAAGAAAACATGGCTGGAGTAGAGGCAGTGTGTGTATCCAAATCGACTCCTCCAACCCACATTCACTCTGTCACATCATTGTCCAACACCTTTACATATCTGTCAGTTTCCTTACAAAATTTAACATGGTGATCGTTTACAGAGCCCCTATTCTACCTGGGACATGCATGTTCAAAGAAGACCCATACTCTTACTCTATGCCTCAGGAAATATGACCTTTTGATAAATCCCCAATTAATTTATTTAGTCAGTCTCTGGTACAGGTACAGTCTTTGGAGCTCTTTGAGCCTCACCATCAGTCCAACGCTTTCTTGGCTGGCTCATGCAGTATCTCCAAGCTTCAGTCCAAAGCTGGTCGCTCCAGTACCTTGGAAATTTCCACCGAGCCAAGTGCTATCTTTGCTATGCTCAGTTGATAATGGTGTACAACACCTTCATCTGAAGTGTCATGGAACATGGCAACTCACTGTAGACTGATGCTGCTGCTTCCCATATTGCTTCCATTGCCATTTAGAATCGAGCACCCTCCATGTCATTGGTAAACCTGCAACATATGGCTCATTCTCAGGTCTGCTTCCTGCTCACTTCAGGGTGGTTGGTGGCCTTGCACTCTTTACCGTTTCTATTGATGTCTTGTTCCTCCTGCCATCTCACCTACTTGCCCATGCTTGTCCACTCCAGGTTACATGTATTCCACCAAAAAAAAAACTTTCGCTTGTGACTCTCTCAAATTCTAAACCAAATGCTCATCTCTAGTCATTTGTACGCAGTATGTGAATGATGGTTTGCATTATTTCTGAGAGTGTGGCTGTGCAACTGATGTAGTGTCCCCTTTAGGTTAGAAAAGGAATTTGCAATTTTTTTCGAGGAGGAGGAGATTGGGACCATACTCTGTGCAGTGTTGGTGCTGCTTAAGCAGTCTCCTTGGCTATTGGGCACGATCCTGGATGGGTCGCCACTCCGACACAGGATACCAGCATACTGGCACTCATTTTGCCAACCTCGGAAGGATGACAGGCCGAGTTAACCCCACCTGGTATTAAATCAACAGCTGAGCGGTATTTGAACTCAGGACCCGAGGATCCAAAACCCACCACCCTAACCATTAAGCCAACACCAGGCATAATTTGTTCAAGGTTCAGGTTCAAGTTCAAGTTCAAGGTGTCAAGGTGTCGGCAATAACTTGCCTCTTATTGATGAAAGACACAGATCTTTGAAGTTCACAAACTAATTCTGGTCGATGGGTCCTCCTGCTGAACATCCTTCCAATGGATGGTGCACACCTTCATGAATTACCATGAATACAAAACAAAGGGTAGTCCCTCTTCCACCTGTGTCTTGTGTGCCCGTTTGCCCTTCATCACACCTTTAAATGTCGACACTTTGATCCCTGTCTTTCTGCTCTTCAATCAACTTAAATACCTGTTGAAAAATATTTTTGAAAACTTAGTTTTTAGGGACATCATAAAAAGAACACAACCAACAGGCACAGATAACTAATTTAACGTGTAAAATAATAGGTGTGTAAAAGACGGTGCCATCAATGGCTGTAAACTTCGGAAAAATGTTTTTGTGTTTTTTTTTCTTCAGCCTTGAAAATGTATATTTTATTTCAATTGAATTATATACGTGAACACTGGAGAACACAAATTGCCTCGTTGGCACTTCCAAAAACCGACAGTTTAGGCCACCATCAGGTCAACCCAAGTGCCACCGCGAAGCGGCGCTGAGCCGACCGTCGTCCAATTCCAGCAAGAGGATTTGGTGGGGAACTCCTTCCCTCTCCCTCAACACACTGGCACCTTGTTCGGGCCTGGCCCAAACCACCGCACGGGTCTCTAGGCTGCGAATGCGCTCCAGGATACAGTGGAGTGGCGCTTGGGGATCAACTCCCCTTGCCAATTTCCACCAGGTCCAGAGCCGCTGAAGCTGCCTCGCGACGAAGAGGATTTTCTGGAGAGTGAAAAATATCGTTGATGAAGATTAGGAATAAGACTGGGCCCAATACACTGCCTGGGGTACTCCAACCTTGACAAGGAGAGTCGACGAAAGGATTGCTTTGACAGCCACACGTTGGCTACAAAAGTAGAGGAAGTCAGTAAGCCATATCTGGAGTTGGCCTTCGATGCTATAGGCAGAGAGTTTGAAGAGCAAGGCAAGATGCCAGACTGTATCAAATGCTCCAGATATGTCCAGAGACAGCCCCGATGTCATGTCTTACATTGAGGGCCTCCATTCATTTTTGGGAGAGCACAAGCAGCATGTCCAGGGTAGAGTGACTGGGTCTGAATGTGATCCAATGAAGTTCATCCAAAGAAAGTAGTTTGGATTGGTGAACAGCAGTTTTAACATAGCCCCATAAAGAGTAGTTCAATGGGGACAGGGTAGAAGAACGAGGTGACCAAGAAATTGGTCCACGTTTATTGATCCAAGATATCATTTAAAACCCGTTTCACATTTAAAGCATCGTGGAAGGGAGCACCGTCTTGCTGGAAGGTGCTATTTGAAAGATTTAATCAGTGTAGTTCAGGGACAAATAAATTCTGCAACACTGCAAGTAATATTGAACATTGCGTCTTCTTCAAAAAATGAAGGACCACTGAAGCAAAACTTTCTGAGAGTGGACCAGAAGATGATTTGTGATGAGTCTTTAATGTTGCCAGATTTACTGAGATGTTTTTTTCTCTCACCCAAATGCCTTTGCCACTGATGTAGAATTCTGCCTCGTCAGAAAATGTCAACTCATTAAGAAACCCAGAGGAATTGTGGATTTTTGATTGGAACTGTTCGCAAAAATCTAGCCTTGTGCGGTTGTCCTTTTCATGTAACATTTGAACCATCTGAATCTTGCAAGCATGTTCGTGCAATTTCACTTTGATAATTATATTCACTGTTCATTGCGGGATATTTAGTTCACCAGATGCACATTGCAACAACTTTCGTATACTCCTGTCGAATGCTTCCGAGACAACAGCCACAGTCTCCTTCTCTCGGATAGTGGTTTGTCATTCACCGATTCAATTTCTTTAAACCTTTTCATACAATTGTTAATTGACTTCCTTTGTGGTGCATCTTTCCTGTAATGAGTAGTAAATTGTCTTCTCACAGCTGTTATGGACTTTTGTTCTGCTCACCACAACACACAGTTAACCTTTTCTTCTACTGTCACCATTATCAATCAGTTTCAGCAACTGAAATTAAATTTAAAAAGCATTAGTAACAATACCATTAACAAAACTTTATGAATAATGCTTTAATTTGTCGTTTACAGCTTGCTCATATCATGTATGCATCGAAAGTTATAAACTCTGACGTTGCAAAAGGACTTCATAAACACATTGAGTTTCATGAATGAAGCTATTTCGTGAGATTTCTGATCTTGAACTAATATATTAATGATGTATTACAACAATAAATGAACATGATTGTCCATGCATGATGATGTTTGCAGAAATGAAGCAAAGTAACATACCCCAGCAGTGATGTAAATGGGAACGAATAACCAGCCAAGAAGTACAACGATGAAGAGAGCCTGAAACAAATGGACATTTTACAGCTTGATTCAATTCGTATTTGTTATGAAATAAGTTTTCCTTGTTGCCTTCCTGTGCACACCTCGAGTACAAAAACTAGTTTTCAACTCATTCTATCTATCCATCTGCTCAGGAGTGCATGCAAGTCAAACACACCCACAAAAAGACACTCCTCAAACTAGATGGTATTCATAGAATACACACCCGATGCAGTCTTGAGAAGGACTTGGTGTGAGCCAACTCTTTCGGTTTTTTTCAGGTTTTGTTTTCTCTTATCCAATATGGCTGCCAGACCACGTGACCAACGACGTCATCTTTATCAAACCATATTTCCCATGGGTAGTTGATCAATTCGTTAAATTTTGCATTGATCGGTTTCTCCTACGAAGATTTTCAAAGATTTTCCCTTAGATCCAATATGTGTGCCAGACCACGTGACACATAATGGTCATCTATATATTTCTAAAACTCTCATCTTGCATGTATGTATGTATGTTCCCAAAATACAGCCAAAACGGTACACGAAAGTGCAAAAATTTTAGTCCCACCTTACTCACCATTCTCCTGCAGTGTGCAGTATCAAGTTTGGTTCAAATCGGGCAACGAAAAAAATTATTAAAAAATCAATTCCCGATTCAGTCAAGTACTCTTCGGGAGAATTTGATCAATGAAAACAACCTCAGTGGTATAGTTCACTGGAGCTATCTTTTTTTTTTCTTGAAATGATTTTTTTTATCAACCGCTGTCACAACGGTCATCTAGTGTTTTGTTTATAAAAATCCTATTCAAATTTCAAGTCAATCAGATGACAATTGAGGATTTTAGAAATTTGGCCTATGTTGACCTTTTAGCTTATGTTGACCGAAGAAATAATTGGTGGTTTAATTCATTGAGGTGATATGAAAATCCTGTTCAAATTTCAAGTCAATCGAATGAAAATTACCAATTTCATAAAATTCATCCTATGTTGACCTTTTGGCCTATGTTGACCTCAAAATTCATTGCAACTTCAATTTAATGACCAAATGTGCAAATCCTCTTCAAATTTCAAGTCAATCGGATGAAAATTGAGGATTTCAGAAATTTGGCCGAGGTTGACCTCAAAAGAGTGACCGCTATATCACACGGTCATGTAACATGTGGTAAAGTTTCAATTTCCTCCGCTGAGCGGTTTTCGATGTACACTCTTAACGAAATGCAGACACAACGTACACCATACGTACGTACGCAACTGATGGCTTAACCCTACATTTCGCTTAGCGAGTGCAGGGTAATTATAATATGATTCGCATTAAACCCGAATTTTCTCTCCTATACACCCTAGTAGTCAGCAATATTTGTCACGCACATTCCATTCAAAGCCACCAATGGCAATGCCTGATGCAGCAGCAGTCCCTGCCAAACCAACAAAGTGATCACTTCCAACATTGCTGGCAAACAGCGAAGCTCCAATCTGCAACATTAAGACACCGACATCAAAAACAATGAATGGCAGTAAATTCAGCAGAGTCAAATGCTGTTAGTTCTGCTTCTTTAATCACAAGCATAAGGATAGTAAATAGATAAAAAGCATGATTTTGACCATTAAAGTTGAAATTGGATTTTTAGACTTCCCTTACCGGCCACCAAGACATGCTCCTGCCAGCAAGAAAGAATCCTCCAACCGTGGAACGGTTGCTTTGGTACATCGACTATGAAAGAAAAGAAAGACACCTTTGGCAAATGTTTCGACAGCATATGTTTTCATGCGGAAACCAAATATTGTTGTAATTGAAATCCAAGTTGTCTGTCACAAAAGAAACCCAACACGACTAACACACTGACCTTGGGTTAACGTTTAGGGCTTTAGGCCAACATCAGCAATGTAATTCTGTCCATTGGCCCAACCATGACCTTAGTGCCATCACTTTTATGCCACGTGGCTGCCGTTGGATCAATGCTGGAAATCCTCTTGCGACCATTTCCAACCTTTGCCAAGGTCAATGTGCTTGCTTGGAATGTTCCTTAATAAGCGACTTTCAAAATTATGTAATCTGTTCCAGATTGCTCTGTGCACATGTGCAGAAACCCCTGGCAACGAAGACAATTGGGACGGCCGAGACATATTTCATTCCCCTCAGATAAGGATTGTAGAATGAAACGACTAAAAAAACTTTTGAAGAAGCCGAAAGTACTTGGAAGGGTACCAGGGAGAAAGGGGTGTGCGCCTGCACAACGAAACAGTTGGAGAACTTCCTGATCAACTCATCCAAAAAAGTTAATAGTGTTGCAATCCGTACTACAAAAACTCTCGAAGATGTGGGCCCATGGAAGCCAAAGGTTGTTTGGGGCCACAAGAACAATTACACGAGATATTCGCATCTGTTGGTGGAAGGAGAAGTGTGTGTGTGTGTGTGTGTGTGTGTGTGTGTGTGTGTGTGTGTGTGTGTGTGTGTGCATGCGTGTGCGTGCGCACTATAACCATGGCCGCCGCTAGCTAATTGTATTAACAGGAAATAATAGGAACTCCACATCCTCATCCACGGATATTTCTCAAGCATCATATATTCTCGTGAGTCCGATTTGTATTCAGGAATAGAACAGTTATGGTGAACCATTTTGAAATTGTCATATTATTATTATTATTTGTATACATTATCGAGGCTTGTATGAGAGCTAACACACAATACACAACAAGGGGGCAGGAGACAAGAGGGAAGGACAAAACAGTGGGGAACAGAGACATCGGAGGATCTGTGGAAGGGAGAGGGATGGGGTGGGAACATGGGATATACAAGATGGACACTTTACGGACTTTCAGGAAGGAAAGCAGGGAATTTGAAGGAGGTGGGTTTGGGGAGGATTAACGGGGGTAGAAAAGATCATGGTTTTGGATGGGGGAAGATAGGAGGAGGTGGTGAACAGCTGTTTTGAAGAACTGGAGCGAAGAATGGGATTGAAGAGAGTGAGAGAGTTTATTCCAAAGGTGAGGAAAAAGAGGAATGAAAGAGTGAAGGTGAGCAATGATTCTTGATTTTGGTAGTTTTACCAGAAGGGG